>WEIU01023253.1:23703-68618 GCA_013389925.1 Aegithalos caudatus
CCCCCTTTTTCTTTTCTATTTTAAACAATAATAATTTGAGGAATAATTACTATTTTATTTATTTCACGCTCGTCCCGTGTCCCTCCAGACACGGGTCTCCTCAGGTGCCGACCCCCATGCACCCCTTCCCCACCCCCGATTTTCTTCCCCTCTCTCCCTGTCGCTGCAGCACAGAGATTGGAACCAGGAGGCTGCACCAGCATACGCTCAGCTTACTATATCATAACGGATTTCCCTCTCTTCCCAGAAAAGCAACCTTTTTTTTTTTTTTTCCCCCTCCTGTTTAATAGCCCACTCATTCAGCATTTGTACATTATCCGCACACCCACCGTTATTTCTTCTCTTGCCACTGCCTTCACCACCCCCTCCATTAATCATCAAGCCCTGGGCTCTAAAGAATAATGGTTTATAAAATGGTTGCTCTGTGCGTGTCCTCAGTTGCACGCGTAACCCCAGCCTCCTGTCTGTACGCCTCTTCTGCACATCAAGGTCAGAGGGAAGGCTTGAGGGCACAGTTAAACCCAAAACTTATTTATTTGCATTTTCCTCCCAACTGTCTCCTTCCACCCCGTTTCTTTTCCTCTGGGGAGTTTAATGGCAAAACTCCCCGGATTTCTGTGGGGTCAGGCCTTGCCCATTACTTCAGAATGTATCTGCGCTTAGCTCGGCAGAGAGGACAATATCCCGATCCTATTAAAGTCAATGGCAATCAGTGAATTCAAGCGTCACCGGATTTGGCTGGCAGAGCTTGCACAGCCACGCTCTGGCCAAACCCTGCCCCGTTTCAATTCAGCTTAACTGCAGCAGTGCCAAGCTGCTGCGAAGCTGGCTTGTGATGCTGGCGCAGCGCTGCCCTCTCATACAGGAATCCTTAGTGACGTTAAACAGCTGGAACAGATCCTGCACCTCCCTGCTGCCGCCATGCAAGGAGCCAGAAACTAGCTTCCACCTCCTGGCACCTCCCCAGCAGATAAAGGTCCTTCGAGGTCGAGATTGGCTGGATAAATTAGAGCAGCCTAAAGACTACATTAATTTGTGCTGCAAACGAGTCGGGTGCTGTCCAAGTCCCAGTGGTACAAGGCACGGCCATTTCTGCATCCTCCCAGCTGCACTTACCCCTGCTCCCCTCCAGCCCAGGGCTGGGTACATTAACAGTTATATGACAGCAATTTTTATTTTTTTTTCTGTCAATCCAAATCCCAAAAGTCTTAGTTTGGTTCTGTAGCTCCCACTACTTTGAATAACCATTGTGCTCCTAAATACAAGAAAAACAAATTTTAAAAGTGCAAGCAATTAGACCACAAACCGAATTTCTGAAGAGAGAAAGAAATCTACCAAGTGAATAACTTCGGCACAGCAAGAGCTTCACTGTGCATTAGAAACTTATTATTTGCATTTATTGCACACAACAAACAAACACCAAAAAAACCTCCGACCAAATCCAGTGTCATAAAAACAATGCTGGATGGCAATAGGGATCCCCACAGCAACAAGAATGCACTTATGCCTTTAAATATCTGGCTTATACATAAAACTGCATTTACATCACTTCTTTTTTCAGCTGTTTTTAACTTAATTGTATCAGTGATGATGTTCAATAGATACCCATTTAACAGATAGGCCACAAAGTGATGCACGACAGAGTTTTTCAGGGTCTCAACCAAGCCCTGGCTCACCATGCCAGGTATGAAGCAAGCAGCTCAGCAATCTGCCCCAGTCACAGGATGTTTGAGGAAAGACAGGAATTCACAAGGGCTCCCTCAGTCCCAGGGATGGCAACCAGCCTGACTTTACCCATGGTCATTTACATTCTGCCACTGTGACTGCCCTTTCTCATAAGTTGTTTTGTTGTTTTTTGGGGTTTTTTTTTCCTTTTTTTTTTTAACTATTTTCAGTACAGCAAAACCAACCTTTGGATGTGTTTGTCTGTATTTTTCCCATTATGAGTGATGCAGCTCTCAGTCTCCAAGCATGTAAATGGGAGATGGGACAGATAGCATGCACTAGCACATATTAATAAGGTTGACTTTACTTCTCATTTCCCCACTTTAAAAGGTGACATTGTGAGAGGAAGGGTAGGCACTGACAGTGCATGCTGCATGATCCTGACAGTGGAATGATGCCCACGAAGCAGGAAGGAGCCCGCTGTCTATGCAGAAATAGCCCCTTTTCCCTGTCAGCATGGCAGAGGGGAGTGGTGCCTGCCTGATGGACAGGGTAGCTCCCTGCCTTTTGCACAGAACAAGGCACTGCACTCAGTAAATCTGCCTTAGGAGAAGCAGGTTTGAAACCAGTCAGCCATTGCTCTGCCTTGGGAGTTGCTCCAAGTCTTTCCCTGCAGATTGCAGTGCTAAATTGAGACCATTATCTTGCATTGAGTTATTTTCATCCTGAAGCGCTCTAAAGGCTTAGCATATACACAGGCTATGGTGCTACATTGCACAGGAATCACTCCAGCTACTAATGAAATGCAGCCACATATTAACCAGAGTCATGTGGTGCCTGGTCCCTGGGTGTGATGACTGCCAGATTTTGCTTTACCCAGCTGAGTTGAGTCTGGTTTTTGGTTTGTGCAATAGTTCATGCCATTTGAAAAGGACAACTGTCAGATCTTTACAATCAGATAAGTAGGTATAGGCAGTTACACCCCGCCCTGGAATTCAGAACACCACCACTGAGACAGGAGTCTCTCCTCTGGAGTCCTGCTTTATTCCACACCACCCATATTCAATATTAATTACCAAAACTGTCCTCCTTCCACTCAGTGGTACAGGGAACTGAGCCTGAACATCTACAGCCTTTCAGCCTGTAGTTTTTCAAAGGCCTCCCCAGATGTGAATAAAACACCACACATGGTGTTTTGGTGATCTATAGAAAATGAATTCATATTTTCACTGCAGTTTCTTGCAGACTGTATGAGTAAAGCACTACAGCCACCTCCACAACCAGCTTTAACTGACACATATCTGTCCTGTCTATAAGAGGCAAGAAAAGTGAATTACTGCATATTTACTATTATGGACAATTCATTTTAAAATGAAAAAAGCACAATGAAATATAAACTGTGTGCCTCAGCTGAACACTATGGCATCCACTTAGTACTGTACACACACCTTTGTAGAGGTGGCACACACTGCATTAAATAAGCATGCTTCCCTGTCTCTAGCAAGGATAGAGAGGGAATTGTGTGGTGAAAGACGTAATTTGTACATTAGGAAGTCTCTGTTGCCAGATCAGCAGCAGCAGCACTGACGTCTGTACTCTCTCGCTTTGTTCCTGCTGCTATAAATCAAAATGACTACAGTCCAAATGCCTCACTTGTTTAACTATAAATGCACTGTTAGTCAGAAAAATCAACACCAGGAGGGATCTAGATATACCGCATGTATTTTAAAACTATTAAACAGAGATTGCTCAAAAAAAGAGAAAAGAACAAAAATTATAAATGTATGGTTTCTACAACAACAAAAACTTTTAAAGGGTGGAATCCAACAGAGTTATAAAAGTTTTGTGTCTACAGGCGCTGATGTCTTTACTCAATGAACTCTCAAATTTGCCTTTCTTAATGTGCATTGGAATTTTAATTTTTTCCCCCAAATTAATGCCCTATTTAGAAGCCTATTTAACCCATGCCCTCGTTTGTTTTCCTACTTGTGCAAATTACTGGAAGGAAATTTTAAAAGGATACATGAAATGGGTCATGTTTTACTTCCCTTTTTTTATATGCCTGTATGTTCAGAACAAATATAAACGTATCTAGCTCGGGCTGACTCCAGTTTTGGGGAGAATTTTAGAAAGCTAAGTATCTCTTGTGCAGATAAAATGAGCTCCCAAGGCCCAGAATACAACTTAGATCCCTTCCAAGTTCTAAAAGATAGTTACATAAAAACAGTGGTGCCAGTGTCTGCTGCTGACCTGTTGCTGTGGGAGAGCAGGGGAACTCTCTTCCTAATGCCTGGAGTCATTGTAGAAAACTGCAGCACAATTTCTTAACTAAAGGGAAAGGGAACAGAAGAAATTAAGAAGGTAACCTTCCAATACCAACGTCATCTCAGCTGAGCTGTAAATCCTGTGCATCAGGAGACCCAGCCAGAAATATGCTGAGCTGTAGTTCTGAAGAGGAAATAACAGGATCAGGGAACAGCAGGTGAACACATTGTCAACACCACACTGACTTTGCTGCTGGAGCTTCTGCACTATGGTTCCTGAAACCACAGAATTTCTACTGTAAGATGTTCAGAGACTATCAAAGCAAGAAGTCTGAAGATATTTGTTTCACAGAGGCTGTCTTGTTCAGACTTGGCTAATGAATTTGCAACCAGATGTTCATTTTAACATCTGATCCAAAATGCACTGAAGTCAATGGAAAGTCGATGGAAGTTCCAGATTATTGGAAAAAGTTACTGGAGAGACAATTTTTTTAAAAATTGCACAGAATATAGCTGTTGGTCATTTGGCTTGTCACGAACTGTAGGTAAAATTGTGGAAGGGCAAAAGAGCAGACACAGAGTCACCAATTGTGTGTCACTGCAATTGTAATGTGAATTGGTAAAGACTACAACAACTTGAAAATAACTGTATTTACCTCTTTCTCATGCAGGCCAACTTAGCCAGCATTCCTTCTCATTGGCCATGGATTAAGAGCATGTACACATGGTTACTATAGCTCAGCTGGCACTGCTGTAATATTTTAGGATGGGGTAACTACGTAAAATAGAGGATAATGATGTGATCAATTCTAGTTACCATCACTTTTTAGAAACAGCCCAACAGGCCACATAATACTTGACTTTTTCCTTTTGTTTCACTTCAATTTATAAATGTTAATGTTGAAAGAGAACCATCTTGAGGTAACAGGCTTCTGCAAGTATTTCTGAATTCAGTTCCATTTACACTGATTTAAAAAGCTGTAAACAATAAGCAGTATAAGACATATTAAAGAGTCAGACTGGGATGCAGTGTCTGAAAAAGCAAAGCTAAACAAAGTCTTCTGAGTTTTAGAGAAACTAATTAGCCTTTGCAATCACTTCTCTGGACACAATTTGCTCCACCTGGAGTCTTCAACTCAAGACTGATTGGAAATCTCTCTAGGTATTATAATCTTGCTGCAGAAGTTTGAAACAGGGATTCTATCAGCTCCACTATTCAGGAAGACAGACAGTTATCCTCGTGTTCCTCCTAACTCTGAACACGTGACACCTCAATAGCTGGTGAACAGTGAGCACAGGTTAGTCCGCTCTTTAACCTCTAAAGTAAGGTGTCCTTTGAGAAAAGTTCAGTTTCTCCTCTTGTGTACATTTGCATCTCTATGATTTGCACACTGATCTTAAAAATAACTCCAACACATCATGCATTTTCTTTGTATCACGAGGAGGCTGTAAGTTGGTGGACAAGAGCCCAAACTCACAGGAAAAGGGAGAGAAAACAACAATTTTCAGATGGGACTTAGTTTGGTGCGGTTCTCCCTCACACCTACCGAATTAGGAAGAGATGGAATTTAACTGAGCAAATGTCCATAAAAAATATGGTGAGAACTGCAGTGGAGTGGAGACATCTAGCTGCCTTCTGTCTCCCAACAGCATCTGTGAATCAGGAAATCCTGGATCTGGAGAGAGGTTATAGATACTAACTTCTTTAGGAGAAAGCAAACAAGCCCACCCTTGCCAAGAGGGAGCATAAATCTGGGATGGAGAGAAGATTATGCATACTCTTTATATTTCCTTCTTTTCTCTCTGGACCCTTCCCTAACAAGATCTTATATCCTTTTATTCCTTAAATTTGGTTTCTTAGGAAGCGCTTTATTTTTGCAGTTTGGGTTACGTGGTCTTAAAAAGAAGCTTTGAATGTGAAAATTACCACAAGAAACAATGCTGAAAACACCTCCTTGTTCCAGGACCAAAGAGCCTGTATTGTTCGGGCTGCACCCCATGCCTGGCTATGAAGCCTGAAAGTAGGACCACGTGTAACACTGTGGTGAAATCTCCCTTACGTGGTAAACAGGCCCAATCTTTCCATTTCCAAAGGCACAGCAAATGCACAGGCTTCACAGCAAGGTGGGACTGCGCACAGCACATCGCACCTGCATCCCCACAGGGAGAGACTGAGCAAGCTGCACAATGTCCTGCTTTGTGGAGATACCATTGGAGCTCTGCCCATGAGCCACAGCCTGCTGAACCCACATACAGGAGCACAGATTTAGACACACCATGAGCTCAGGGACAGAAGTTAAGATTCGATGCGTACATACTAGAGAGCTTTGAAACATCACATGTGCCCCCCATTTCATATGGCATCGAGCTGCTGCAGCCAGATGTCACAGGCTCTGGGACTGCAGCAGTCAGCAGTGAGGCTGCAGCCTTGCTCCTTCAACTGCTCAGCACATCTCCTTCCAGCTCCTGCTTGTGCCTGCTCCTGGTGCACATAAACACAGGCACGTGCTAGCTCCAGCAGTAACTAAACTTTCTACGCTCACAAATTCTGAGTACACTTTGGGAACTACCCAAAATTGCAGTTGGAGCCCAGCTGTTCCCTACCATCACCCAATAAACAAAGGCCAGGCAACTCTGCATTTATGTTTCTGCAAGAGAGATGAGAACAGGGAGGTGCTGAACTGGTTTTTCATGAAGAAGTACGGGGATTATCCTAGTTACAACTATCTAATCACAACAAAATAATCCCTGTGACCATGGAGGTGAGGCCAGTATTCAGATAATGACGTGCATCTGGAATGAAATAGGAGATTTCGGACCTCAGGACAAAGGAAGGATAATAAGAATACTGGCCCAAGCTCAAACACTAATGCATACCAAACATTAATGCACTGCAAACAACAGCTGCTGCAGAGGATGGGTTTTGATTTTCTTAGGGAAGAGATATCACCAGCAGAAGGAAATCTGCTGTGTTATTCTTTTGGTGGATGAGGAGGCAGTTTGTCTTCTGAAGCCAACACCTATGTCAGGAGCAGCATCAAATCCACTTGTTCAGACTAAGGCAGTTCAGATTAAGGCAGGCACCTCTAGCTCAAAACTGGCTGAGTTTGCAGGCAACTGGCAACATAAGCAGTAAGGTCACAGATGCAGAAGCAGCTACTCTTTTCCCCTCAAGAAATCCCTGGAGAAGGAGTTTGAGGGTGTCCTTTATCAAGCAAGGAAGTTTGCACTGCAGCATCAACTGCTTTTCCTATCAAAGGAAGATTTCAGCCTCCAGGGATGTTGGTTTTGTTTCTGTTCTTCCCTTCTTTCCTCCTTTTGTCAGCCCAAGAGTAACAAATGAAATCTGCCAGCTCATTTGGTCTTTCCAAACCAATGCTTTGCCAGGATTTTCTGTGTCTTTTGTCACTAGGATTTGCAAATGTCTCCCCAAGCCTCAGAGTGATCTGAAACCTCTTAGCTTCCAAGATCAAGTGTATTTACTGTAATATAAATGAATTGTAGCACTTTTAACTGGAGCTAAATTTATCAAAGGAAACCACAGTGAGCTAATCATGGAGGCCATTATTCTAGAAGGGAAATGGGAACATAAGAGCCAAACTTTACCGAAGAAATTTAAGCTGAACATTTCCCCCAGTGATTAGGGCAGCAGAAAGTTGAGGGATATATTTTAAAGAAAGCTGTGGAGAGAAACACTTTTTGAAGGATTTTCACCATTCTGTTGACAGGTGCCAGTAACTGTGTGGTTTCCCAGTGAAACAAAGATGAATGAATTTGAGTTCAAGCCTTACTTGTGAGAAGCCCTCATGTTGCCTTGATGAATTTTGGCAGCCCACCAAATCTGAGAGAAACTCAATGGACCAGCATAATCCCTGATCACTGAAGTTAATTGAGGTTGAGTCACACCCAGAACAATCTTTCCTGTTCATTCACTAATAAGAGAGGAGACTAAAACACTATATGGGCAGCTTCTGCTATCTGGGGCAAGGTGTGCTAAAAAAAGATACTTATTGCTTAAGAGCACAAGGTTTCCTCCCAATCTCCCTAAAAGAAAAAAATGCAGTTTTGTAGTAAATACAGCTCTAGACTGTCAAGTTATTCTAGAGTATCAAAGCTGGCCCACTAGCTTGCCACACACAAGTCTGTCACAGTCTGTTGTACCATGAATGAATCTTCACCACCTGACTGACTTCACCTTTTTCCTGAATCTGCTGGACTGCACTGTGACAATCAAGGTTATTTAAGCTTAGTCTAGCCTACACATTGCTCTAATCAGGACAATGCCCACGGTAGCAACAGGAGGATATTGGAATGATGCTCTACCACTGCCTTGACTTTGACTCAGTGCTTGTGCCTGCAGGATTATTGCCTACTTTTCTTATTGCCTTGAAAATGACATTACTGGTGAGGGATTCCACATAAAAGACCCTTAGAAGAAATTAAATTTTGTGATTTTTTTCATGCTGTGTATTAAAACAACATTCAGACTCATACATGAAAATTCCTTTGAGTATAAGTATCCAAAGAATAAATTAATTGTTTTGACAGCAGTAAACCCCAAAGATGGAGTTACAAACATACCTCAAATTATACCAGCTGTAATTATTAGGCAGGAGCTCTTCCTGATCTGGGATATTATGGTGGTTATTCAGTCATTTTAACTAAGAAATTGCTTTACAAAACCAGTTCAGAGCTAGCTCCAGTTTTGGGAAGTCTGTGATCAATAGTATCTTCCAAGGAGATATTTACCTTGAGTTCTTAACTTTCCTGGAATAGAGCCACTGGGCTGGGACTTTACATCAGCAATGTAACTTTTCTATGTTCTTAGCAGTAATGAAGGATGCCAATGCCTTTGAAATAACTCATTTTGATCTTTTACTGAAGCTTGAAAAACAAAAATGCAACCATTTGTCCCTGTTTTTTACCACTGATTATTTTTAATAGAATAATCAAAATAAAGAAATGTCTGCTCCAGAAAGGCTTTTAGAACAACCAAAGCAAAGACTAAGCCTAACTAATCCATCCCAGATTTTACTTCATACTTGACTGCTTTTGAAAAAGGAAATTTTGGGTGGTTTATCAATCAATTCCCTGTAGATATCCAGCCAGGATGTATGTATTGAATTTTAAAAAACCCTTCAACTTACTTGCTGCAGTAAAGTACTTTGGTTAGCTCTTTACCTGAAGTAATAAATTGAAAGCAACCCATTATCTGGGTTACAGTGCAACTCATTTCAGAAGCCTGACATTTACAGTAGATGAACTCCTAAATATATAAACATTTCCCATTTTACTAACACTAATCTCTCAATTCACTTTAACCACAAATTATTTTAAATAGCTAATAGTTCTTTAGAATCACTTGTATTTGCACTTCTGGAATGGTCATCAAATGGTCCTAATACATCTACAGTAAGGTAATACATCCTGAATATACTTCTAGGAACAATTAATTAAAACGGGAAATTATTTGGAACAGTTCTAGTAAGATTTATTTATAAAAGCTGTTTCTGTGGGTAGCAGTAACTGTTGTTAACTCAATTATTTAAAGTCCCCTTGAAAGTATTTACACCTAAATGGAATGCAGATTTCTCAGAAAGATAATGATGACAGAGCCAGAAAAGTTATGTGCTACCTGCTTGTTTAAATCTTTGGCTTCCATAGCAGGGTTAGATGGATATTTCATCATGGTGTGAGGGAACACTGTGTTTTGCTGAAGCTCTAATTCCCTTAGGTCTAGACAGAGAAAAAACAGTGACTATCACATGCTTTCACAGTTTCACAGAAATACCCATGCATGTTGGAAGAGCAGCACAGTCACTGATAAACATCTCTGTAGTGAGAGACCACACTTCACATGTCAAGAATATGCTGCACTGAAAGAGAAGAAGAGTTCCTCTTACATCTTGTTAGGAACTAGAATTCCAATCTTCTGGAAAATCCTCATGCATTTTTATTGCATATTACAACAAACAACTGCAACTTCTGATTTTCTCATAAACCAATTGTGAAACCAGTCAGTTAAGAGGGCAACCAGCACATCATGTTCCATTTCATTCCTATGTCCTTGATCTGTTGCTGTGTTTCATGGGAACATTAGTTCAGGCGACTTTAACCCTCTTTTCTTCCAGAGCCTGTGCCCCAGCTGCACCCTTCCTCACATGCCACAGCAACCTGTGCCCTGTGCCTGCACCAACACCCTTCCTCACACGTGCCTGCAGCAGGAGATCCAACAGGCCCTGTGCAGAGGGAAGAAGGAGGACCACCAATTGCAACAGGAATCAATTAGCGGGTAAGAGATTAATGACAAGCTCAAAAGCCTACAAACAATACTCAGGTAGGCAGCCGGCACAACCTATCCACATGCTCACCCTGCACATGCTGGTGTCTCGCTTTTATTGCCAAATTGTCTCGAACAACAGGGTTCTAGAACTGGCTTATAATTATAGCAAAATGGAGGGACTGTCAAAAAGTGAAAAATATCACTTGTTTTATTCTTCTCTCAAAACCTTATGGCTTACCACCCTGAAAGGAGACAGGGGTGTGTGCAGCAAAAAAATCTTCCATTGTGAGAGGACTGACAGATCTAATCATCATTTCTGCCTCAGAAATTTTTAAAATGCAGTATGTGAAAACATGCTGACCCTTGGGAAATAAGTGGGGCTGTTAAAAATAAATAGGTTCCAGCTTTTCAGGAAGAGCAGATTCACTACAGTGACGTAAAAACACCCAGCAGCTTGTCCCAGCCATTTCCCGTGAGACACTGCTGATGTAGGAAGAAAAAGCAGCTCACACAGCTGCCTGGAAATTTAAATGCCAGGATGTTACTTCTTTAACATCTCATGCTTTTTTCCAAACCTCACCTTTGACACAGCAGCAGTACTGGCACAGTCCTCCCTTACCCTCAGAAAGACCCTTTGACCTACTGAAGACTTAAAAAGGAAAAACAAACAAAACCAAAACAAAATACCCAAAACAATAACAAAATATCACATTATGTCTCCAAATATATTACAAGATACTAGCAGTCTTACTGATATCTTCTAACTGTTGAAAAAAAATTATTTTAGAAATTAAAGATTTCATAATTCTCATTTTAGGGTCTTTAATTTTCTGCTGAAAATAATGATGCAACCCAAGTATATTTTGGATGTCATGTCCATGTACTTGCCAAGAAAAGGACAAATGCTATGGTATGACACCTTGGTGCAGAGGTGCAGTGTGTGGTAAGCCTGAGCCAAGGCACAGAAAATAAAAAAAAAAAGTAGTGCTGTAACAGAAGGTTTCCCCGTGAATGGAAATACTGATTTACAGCAGACTATTTCTGTGGTACTACAGCTGCAGGCTTGGTAGTGACAAAGAAAATACCTTCATTTCAGAGCATATGTCTGCATTTTCAGTTCAAAGTGCTTTGTTTCAGACCCATGTAGAGACTGGCTGGGTAAGGTATTTAGTCATTTTAGTTAGGAGGAAAAATCTTTCAGCAAACATTTCATGATACCTCTGTTTTATCTCATGTTAATTCATCAGGATCTAGCTCATTTACTGTTTCCTTCTTATATTTCCACTCACTTTTTCCACAAGAATCTTATTAAATCCTAACCAATGTTTTCCATAAGACAGACCACATGAATTAGTGTTTGTTTGTAAAAGGAGTGCAAGGATTACATGCTGGAAAAGATTCTTTACACATAATCACTTCAACACATGTCTTTCCACCCCACTTACAGTAAGACTGCAAGTCATGTTAACATCTCAATAAGAAAAAGAATATTGGTTGGCATGTTGTACTGCTCCAAGTGAATGAAGAGAGGACTGTTTATATATACTAAAAATATATAGAAAATATAAAACCATTAAAATATGGGTCTAGAAACTGAAAAAAAGCTGAATCATCTCAGTGGGTTCTCCTTGATAGATAAGGAGTCAGGTAAGTAACATCAGGAAAGATCCATTGTCTTTTCATCCTCTCATTTTCCCTGGATAGTACAAACTATTACTAGACCAGCAGAAGCCCATTTCACAGATGAGGACCTTCCATAGAAAGTAGTCTCTCTTCAGAGAACTTCTGGTGGCAACATCTGGTAGGAAAAAGCCACAATCAAAAACAAGACATACAGTGAAGCTGGACATCTTTGAAGAGAAACACTGTAGCCTGTAACTTTTACAGGATAGATGCTGACACTTTTAAGCAGGTTGTTGTATATGTAAGGAATAGGAAGGAGACAAACCAAACAAGATCCTGTGTTTTCTACCACAAAGAGCTTCACTTGTCCACTGCATCATCCCTCAAACCCTTCCTTTCTCAGACCTCTTTATCAGAAAAGGGAGCCCTTAGAGAAAAAACCCAGTTATCCCTGTCACAGGAAGGTCAATCTCTATGATTTCAAAGACCCATAGTCCTAACGGAATAAGACAGCAGCCTTGCGATGAAACCAAACACAAAGGAAGGCCAGAGTTTTGCTCTTGGCTTCAGTGTTAGCAAGACTGGTTTTGCTGTTATTTCAGAGTATAAGAATTACTTGAACAACAAAGTAAGTTCAGCCCTGCTTTGCCAGGAGCAGCAGAACAGGCTCAGCAAAGGCGTGAGCAGTCACTCTCCATACCCGCTCTCACTTGGAGTTCTGCAAGCAGCAGTTGGCAAAGCCTGGATTCCTGCTGCATCGCTGAAGATTTCCTTCTCCACCACCTTTCCCAGCAACAACCCAGCTTCCTTCAGCATCCACCCAGCACCCTGTGGGTTGAGGCACAGCCCACACAGTGTCCAGTTACCCTCTAGGTGACCACCAAGCCCACTGGCCTGCTGCTGCACAGGGTCCTGGGCTGTTTCTCCTCTCCTGGCAAAGCAACACCAGGCAGCAGCTCCCTCCTCAACTCAGCTCCTGGTGCTCCCCAAATCAGAGTTTAATCACCATTGAAAGCTTGTTTCAGAGTTGGTGCAAATTGCACAGTGGGGCTAAAAATCTATGAGAGGGAAAGGAATGGGGATGGATAAACAGACAGTGAGCTCACATGTCTTGTTTTTGCAGTTCAAGCTAAAAAGGAGCTTTTTATATATACATGTATCAAGGGCTGGTAACTGGCAGGATTCTCAGTATCAAAGGAAGCTTGGCCCTGTTTCAAAAAACCATCAGCCTATTTGAAGTTAGCTGGTGGTTTTTTCTCTGGTAATGACTTTAACAGTGTTCTTTTACTAGCCACGCTGGGCACTATTCCATTTAACAGACTGAAGTGCTCAGTTCTCCAAGTAACTCTGCAAGCCCAGTAACATTACTCAGTGTAAGTCAGCCAGAGATGTTGCATTTCTTCCTGAAATGAGCCTGCTGCAGGTGGAGGGGGCAACACCTGCATGAACCAGAACCATCATGTCCACAAAGATAGAAAATAGGTCCCCTATTTTGCCCTGCTTCAGGTGGAGGAGGTCCAAATTGACCAGGATGGACATTAACTGGAGCAGTTCTACTGCAAGGGGCTCCAGGCATGCTAGATGCCAAAGAAAAATATTTTCCAGGCCTTCAGCACAGCTGGAGCTTTGAGAAGTCTGGCTTTGATTCAAAAGAGGGTGTAAGTGTCACGACATTCACTGTGGGGGCCCTTTGCTTTTTCTGATAAATTAGTGAGTCAAATCTCTAAGTTAGAGATGGGGGGAAATAAGTGGGTCTGGACTTTATTGCTAAAGAGAAATGAAACAAAATTAATTTGAAGATGAATATATAATGTTTATTTTATTAATTTTCTTAAGTCTATTTTTCCTGGTTGCTTTAGATTAAATATATTCCTGAAGAAAAACAAAACCCCAAAATTAAAATTGAAAATTCAGTCCTTCCCTGAATTATTTATAACATCTTTTGAGATAATAAAACCTATCCATCACATTTAGTGTGACTTCACGGCTAATTCTGATAGACCCAGTCCTTTACAGCATGAAAAATTCCCTCTGCCTTAACAAGAAGATGTAAATGGTGCCAGATATCCTAAGCAAATGAGCTCATCCCCAACAGCAATTTCTTTTGAAGTTATCCTTATTAGGAATAACTAGATATAAAGCCTCTATAGTTCATTATCTGCTTTATCATACAGGCAAGAAAACAGAGTTACAAAATCTGTTACAACAATTTAGCTTCCACACACCTCAAATTAAAAAAAGATTCAGATTTCTAACTGTCCAGACATTGTGATGCAAGTTTCACTCCTTGATCCATCAGTGTTGGCATATGACCTTCATGCAACTTTTATGCCCAGCTTCCATCTCAGTAAAAGTTGATGCCACTCATTTTTATAAAGTACCCTGATCAGCAGTGCTAGAAACAGTGTTAGATAAAAGACCAGCAAAATTTTCCTACCCATGTCATATCATCCAGCTCTAAACTTGCCACTGAGCATAAAATGGTCCTCAGAAATTTGTTATTTTCTGTTTATGTTTCATAGATATACACTAAACCATTTATTTAACAAAACGTTTTAACGGTCTTAAAAAATTGCATATGCAGTGTTTACATAAAACATTGTAGTCTCATTTTATCTTCTCAGTCTTTGGGTGAATGTGAAATCTTCAAGTTCTCTGCTGTATTTTACATTAAGGGCATTCAGGAGAGTGCAGGGTCTGGTCTACTGTGTTACAGTTCCAGCTTAGTTTTCATTCTCTGTTATGTTTTTGATGCATCTGCCTCACAGAACCTTACAGCAGTCTCCCAGTACCTAAAAATGTTCTCCAGGAAAGCTGGAGGAGGACTTCTTACAGGGGAATGTAGTTACAGGACAAGGGGGAAGAGATTCAAATTGAGAGAGGGCAGAGTCAGATTAGATACAAGGAAGAAATTCTTCACAATGAGGGTGATGAGACACTAGAACATTCTGCACAGAGAAGCTGTGGATGCTCCAGCCCTGTAAGTGTTCACAGCCACATCAGACAGGCTTTGAGTAACCTGGTCTAGTGAAAGGTGTCCCTGCCCATGAAGGAGGGTTGGAATGAATGATCTTTAAGGTCCTTTCCCACCCAAGTCATTCTATGATTCTATGAAATCTGTCTGCTGTCTCTTCTGAATTATTATTACACAGACAATGATGTCCATTTAGAATCAAGGATAAACAGTTGCATTTACAATTAAATAACTCCTACGCAAGAATTACTGCCTTATACCAGATCCATGTGCTTCTGAAGAAACATTAAAAAATCTTCAATGGATTGTTTTTACATGAGTTAGCATTTAGCTCATGTCCCATCCAAATCACTCTTGCAGCTTTCAAAAGCTTAGCTTTGTAAACCTCAATAGGAAAAAAAAATCTAATTTTGCTTTAATATCAGGTCAGGAATGAAAGATTTGCTTATGGCACAGGAAACAAGCCTGTTAAATCTTACTTCAAGATTTAAAAAAAAATGTATTTGGCTCTGTAGTTCTGCTATTCAGTCCTCATGGGTAACAGAGATCATGGTCATCATATGAATACACATGGTAAAGTTAATTCCACCAGGATACCACAAAGCAATTGACCTAATTCTATAGCCAGTGTAAGCCAGCAATGACTCTTAAAAAACTAAGAAAAAAAGGAAAAAACAAAAAAAACAAAACAAAAAAAAAAAAAAACAAACCAAAAACCAAAAAAAAAAAAACCAAAAACCAAAAAAAAAAAAACCAAAAACCAAAAAAAAAAAAACCAAAAACCAAAAAAAAAAAAACCAAAAACCAAAAAAAAAAAAACCAAAAACCAAAAAAAAAAAAACCAAAAACAAAAAAAAAAAAAAACAGGAAAATAAAGTAATAAAGTCCAACCATACTATTTTTTAAGGTATATTCTCACATAAAGTAAGCACATGACTTTTCTGGTATTACTGAATGACCCACAGATCAGGCTTGGTATGAAGTGGTATCAGACCAAATCTGCCTTGTAAGATATAGGAGTGATAGAGCCTCCTTTTATCCTTTTATTGTTATGGTCTCCTTTTAAATCTCTGGCACTTTCTTGCCTTCAAAGAGATAGCTGCTCTCCTCCTCTCACCTGAAATCCCAGCCAGATCTGATACTAGACACACACATTGCTACAGTACTGTACTTACAAGTCAGCCCTGAAAAGCAGCAAGGGAGGATACTACAGACCACCTTGAATTAGGCAGTTTTTACAGATGTAAATGTAGGAGAAGCCTTAAGCTATGCGTAGGCACAACATTATCAATCTTCCTTCAAGAATGTCAGAAATTACAAAAGAATATAAGAATATTACTTTGGTGTTCACCTGTTGGTTAAGGATTTTTTTCTTTTTTGATTAATAGGAGACATAAGAGGTAGAGAAATACTGAATTCAACTTACCTACCCACTTTGTGCTGTCATTAACTGATTTATCATTAATCATTTCAGGGTGGAAAAGCAGTGAAGGATAACCCCCTTCTACATTCTCACCCAGTATTCTGCTCAAAAACAGAACTGCTGACCTGACTGGAAACCTCAGTTCTGGATCAGGCACCCATCAGCTAGGTGCCTTTCAAACAGAAGGCTGAGAACAGTTCACTCTGTCTAATACACAAAATCCATACTCTGATGTTAATAATCTATACAAAGAATATGCTACTGCTATTACTCTGGACACAAACTACCAAAAACCAGTTGAAAGTCCATGTCAGACCAAAACTAAAGCCAACCCAGCCTGCAGAATAGTTCAGTATAGTGAGACCTGCCACCCTGTGCTTTCCTGTGGCTATGGGCTTGCTGGTCATTGCTATTATGACACAGCCTTAATTATTTCATCACCCATGTGTGCAGCAGAAACATCAGGCTGACATCTGTTTGTTCTAACAAAGTGATAAACAGCTGACTGATGTAACAAGATGGCTTATGACCATGACTGCTGTGACAATGAGTGGAAATTGCAGAGCTCGATGCCATATGGCATTTGTCACCAGACAAGAGAATGGAGCACAAAGATGAGCTTCTCTCACTGCTATCAAAGCTGCTTCTGCCTCGAGAAACCAAAACCATAGCCTGTGACTTCCTGGGCAAAATCTGAAACATTTTCCTACTCTTCTCAAAACCTGCACAATCTTTCATTACGCTGCCTTTACTTGGCCATAATTTGATCTCATCACTTCCTTGCAGCAAAACTAGGCCAGAGTCCAGGTCCAGCCTGGACTGTTTCCCAGTTTGTGAATTAAGGATGTGGCTGTAAAGAGATAGACTGCAGAAAGAGCTGAACCAGAACTATCACTTCCTAGGGAGGGGTTGCAAGTGGCTGCCAAGTCCCTATGCAAGAGGTGAGCATTGCTTCCCTCTCTGCTGTTTTGATTGAGCCCAGCATGGGCAGCAGTGTGTTTTGTGTTCGTGTGTGCTTTGAGCACAGCCACCAACTCAGGAGTTTTCAGTCACAAACACTCCCTCCCCTGTGGATCATAAAGGCCCCCAGGTCATCGCAAAGGACCCAGATCCCCACACTTGGCTACACCGGTGTGCATTTGCACATCCAACTTTATCTGCACAGCTTTTGGACCCAAGGGGAGCTTCCTTGGTTTTACACATCTCTAGCGAGGCAGATAATGAGTGGACTGTCTCATTTTTCCTGTCTTTGATCTAGATGGTAAAATAACACTGAAAGCCTGCTTTTGATGTTAAATTACCAACTCTAAGAATCTTGAATTCATGACGCTTGTCAGTTTACTTGCTGTAAACTGACTTGGCAGAATCTGTCACTGGAGAGGGAAACTTGAAGGCACAGACATGTTTCTGTTACCACCTATGTTAACATATATGGCAACATAAAGCCACTTGAAAATTGGCCAACAGCTATTGGCCAATATAGCTACATTGCAATATATATTTTATATATAGCAATATAGCTATATTTCTATTACTTTCCACATATTAACATGTTGAAATACCTTTAAGGTGTGGTTATTGAAGAGATGATTATGATGCTAAGTGCTTATGCTGTATCTTACCTTCCTACAAAAACCCCACAGTACTGCTGAATCGCAAAGTAACTTCTGGAAATAATCTACTCCAACCCCCTCCTCCAAACAGGGTCAGCTCAAAGCAGATTGGTCAGGTCTGGTTTTGAATAATCCTGAAGATGGATGGAGACTGTACAGCCTGTCTGGGCAACCTGTTCAACTGCTTGACCATCTTCACAGGAAAAAGTGCTTGTATTATGTTTAAATGCAATACTTTGAACTTTGGCTTGTTCCCACTGTTTTCTGACTTCTGAATTTTCATTTTAGGTGAGTTAATTCAACAAGTCAAAGCTTGCATCTAATAAAAGAAATCCTGATTATTTCTCCTACGGCCCTCGTCACTGGAGAGGTGAGTATTAGAAGGGCAAGGAAGGCTATGCATAACAGAAAACACATTAATCCTTGAGAAACATGCACCTTCCCTCCAGGACACTGCTGCAGGGCTGTCAGGACCTGCACCTCACAGCCAGCTGCAGCCCCAGCTCTGTAGGGTTGTTCACATTTCTGAGTGACAGTCAGCTGCGAGCACACAGATCGACCACGCTTTCCATAGCCCTTCCCTTTGCTCAGTGGACGTGTAAAAGTGCCTTCCTCTGCAAAGGACAGTGCCCTTGACTCCATGTCAGTATGACAGGACTTGAATTGCCCAGATTCCCAGGATCTGGAGGCTCTGCCCATAAATGAGTACCAAAATTGTACACCAGAATATGCAAAGTTAGTGTTCCTTACAGTTTTCTTTCATGCTAGAAACTCATCCAGATTCCAGTAAGAACTTCCCTAGGTAAGGGATCCAGCAGCAGGGAGAGCTTGGACATTATTTTATACCTATAAGTGCATCAGCAGAACAGTTTTTCATCAACAAAATCTCCATCTTACCTATGGAACTTCTACCAGATTTCCTTCAGCAAAGCTGTTATAGTTCCTGAAGCATATTCCATCATTTCTGTCATCTGATCAGCCCTGCATAATTTTCTTGATAGCAGCTGTGTGTGCTCTCTTCATACTCTTCCCCCCTAGTGCAGTAAAACTTTTTTTTTTAATCTTTCCAGGGATTGTGAAAAATATCCTTTGTTTCTTCATTTTCTTAAACTCCCTCCCACATTAACACCAGCTTATTATGCTTTTGCCTAATGGAAAACATCCAAGATGCACCTTTTAAAGACAAGAAGTGATTCTGAATTTTTTTCTTTTCAAATCTAGAAAAATAAATATATTTGCTTCTGTTATGAGAGACCTGAGCTTAGTTTATGTTCTGCCCCAAGTCTCCACTTTAATCTCAGCTGGACTCACCTACCCTATTCTTGTCCAGTTATTCTGGAGAGGTGTTGGGAGAATAAAATACCTGAAAAAAGCTGTATTGGCTGAGGTTTTGTCATATCACAAACATTTTCCTGTTATACCTTTTTACAAATAGATACTAGAAGACTGCTATAAAATAGATTCCTTTGCATTTATGTTGTTGAGAGTTAAAATGGAAGCCAACATTATATAGACATCTATTTTAGTGATCGTCATTATGGGAAAAATCAGGAAATAACAGCAGTGGGAATGAGCACATCACCTGTAGAGCTGTGTTCAGTAAGAGTCTCACTCAGAGGTTACCTACAGCTGGTGACTGAGATAAAGTAGAAAGCATATTACAAACAGTGTGTTTTGCATGAAAGAGTCACCAGACTGTAATTTGGGCTATTTCTGCAGTTCTTGTACATGATGAGTTCTCTAAACCATGCTGCAGTTTATTAACCAGAGAGGAAGGAGAACAGTGGAAAGAAAAAAGATGTTAACTTGTGACCCAAATTCCTTACACTTTTTAAACCTCTTTCCTCTTGAACAGAGTGTCTGAAAGCAATATCCTGGCATGAGTTTAATCAAATTTAAAGTAACTCATGGTAATCTTCTGGGGCCTGTTATGTCTGTGAAAAGTTATTTCTTTCCTTAAGCCCTGCTTTCCTTCTGGAAGTCTGTTAGTCATGAAATAAGCAAGCAGTAGTGTCTGAGGCAGTAAATACAGCAGTCATCCTCCATCCTACCCTTCATCCAATCTCTCCTTAATGCTTCCCAAAAGAATACATCAAATTTCACTAATGAAACAGCTACTTTTTTTCCTCCTGCGATAAAGGGGAATGAACAAGAGAATGAACAAGAGCAGTGGCAACCATCATAATGGTCAGACATTACAAGGTTTTGGCA
Source organism: Aegithalos caudatus (assembly GCA_013389925.1). NCBI lineage: Eukaryota > Metazoa > Chordata > Aves > Passeriformes > Aegithalidae > Aegithalos > Aegithalos caudatus. Next base: position 43,760 of record WEIU01023253.1, read on the forward strand.
GTCATATTCAAGTGCTGGAACCAGAAGTTAAGCATTTATTATGATTTGAGGAAACCAGTTAGAACAACCATTTATCCCTCTTGTTCTTTAAAAAATATTTTCTTTAGTACATGAATCCAGTGCTGTTTTACATCTGGATTTCTGGTTGTTGGATGAAATTTCTGGAAAGCCCCTGAAAACCCTCTTGTGTTTCTCTGTTTGGTTTTTTGTTTTGATTTGTTTGGGTGTCTTTTAATCGCTTTGCCCACAGTGAAGTATCTAGTGTCTTCCTTTGTGCTCTTTTCTATCTTAAAGCAGTCACTATCACCAGCAGAACTTGTTTTTCTTTGCTTTTCTTTCCAGGAAAGAAAGCTGGGTTCCTTTAAACCTCTTCAGCACTGGAGTGTCCCACTGGGCACCAACTGCATTCACGTTAAGCCTCTCCATGCTCCAAATCTCAATAAGATCTTGAGAAACACACATTGAGACAACTAGCAAATACAGCTGGTTCTCAGTTTTCAAATTTAAGTAGCAATTTGTATCCTGGGTCTAAGGCTACATTCCCACAGTACTATCAAATTTCACCTTTGACTTTAGTGCGGTTTGAAGGATACCCCTCAAAACCCAAAAGCAGCATAATTAAGAGGCATGAAAGAGAACCTGACGAGCTTCTACCATGTTAGCTTAGAGGACTCTTCATGCTGCACATTAAATCCAAGTGTAAGAAAAAGACAAAGCAGAAGTGGGTCCGTGACAACCCCGAGGACAACACAAAATTCAAAAATCAAACAAACCCTTATTGTTTTTAATTTGGACTAGTCATAGCTCCAGGCTTAGAGCCATTTTTTTCATGCAGAGAGCTCCTCACTGCTTTCCATGAGAGATCCCCACACAAGATATTATAAAACTCAGTGCGTTGGAAACTGGGGAAGGTTGTTTCCAATTCCTTCTCTCAAGCTGCTCTCAGTGCAATGAAACTTTCTGCACACATAGCTTTTCCTCCTCTAAAGTCTCCTTTCTTCTTTCAGCTCTGATTTCTGGGATTTCTGTCCTGGTATTTTTGCCCTAGGCAAGATATTATTACAGCTTCTCCTTCCCTCTCCTATCCCCTTGCATGCTGTCAAGAATATTGCAGAAAGAGTTATTGCCAATTCATTTGCCTGCCTGCCAATTAGCAGTATACTATGTCAGAGTCAAGTGAGTAAATACCAATAAACCATATGACAACTATCTGACCCTCTGACAGTTTTCAGCGCTTTCTACTTTATTAGAATGATGTATTAATAGAACAGATATGTTTCACAAGACACAGTCATGTAGTACTTTGAGTCACAGAACTAATTTTGTAGCCAGAAATGCAGATTCTTTAGCATGGTTCTTTATGCCAAACACTGTTAAAACATGTCATCCTGAGCACTTTTTTTTTCTTGTATTCCAGCAGTAAAATAATCACTCTGGTGAGTGGATATCCTCCTAACTTGCTCTACCTTTCTAATATTTACTTACAAACACTTGATACAGGGTGCAGCTCATGTTGTTTGCATATCCCAAGGTCCTAAGTCTAGATCAGAATAACCAGGTCCTCCTGTAAAACACTGTAGTTTAGCAGACGCTATGTTAACAGATGCCTTGGATATAAATAGAAGGAACAGGTCTCTCCTCCAAAAAGCTGGCAATAGAAGACCTCAACTCTATATTGTGCATGGTGCCAGGGAAATTTTGCTTGCCCAGAAACACTGCTATTTGAAGGCAACACAACATGGGCACGGAGGGCAACTGCACACTTCTCAGTGAGGTGCTGGAGCATAAACAGACTACAGCTTGGAAGCAGCAAGCAATCAGACATATGGTCTCATGAAAATATATCTATCTCATGCCATGTATAATTTTAATACAAGGAAACAATCTGACATAGTTCATACTCAACCAAATTAAAACTATTCATATGTACAGGTTGGTAGTTTTGAAATTGTCTACTTGAACACTGCAACTCTTTTGCAAGCAAATAACTTTATGCTGCACCCATTTCTTTTTCACTGAAAAAAAAATAATTCAACAATTATTTCCAGCTTGTGCATATTTGAATGTCCACCCTTAAAATATGGACAGCTGAATTACTGGAGAAAGGCCAGCCACAGCTCTGAACTACAACTGCGAGTGAAGCAAGACAGATATCAACACCCCAAACACTCACACTGGAGCCAGGGCTATATAAAAGAAGAGTCTCTTTGCAGCAGTAAACCCAGGCAAGTTTTAAAATGTACTGGCATGAGAAATTAAAGGCAAAGCCTAATGTGAACAAGGCACAGTGCTAAAGGATGCTTTGTGAGTTTTCAGCAAGTGACTGTTTTCTGACAAAATTAAACTGCAGCAAGTAGCAAAGTCAGGATGCCTTGCTATTACTTAGCCAGAGATTTTAGACAAATGAAAAGTTCCTTTTCTCCCCATTCTTCTGAGAGGCACATGCAGCTTCTCCCATCAATAGTTCCATTCGAGTACAATGCTAATATTGAGTCACTACTAAAAAATCACAGTTGGCCTGCAGAAACATTGTGCCTGTCCCCTCTAAGTCTCTCCATTTAAGTTCCTTACATCTTTTTCCTGAAAACTTGTCCTGTGCTGTTCTTCAGCAATTGTGCCAAGAGCTTTCTCCCTTACATACCTTCAACGACCTACTTGGAAGCAACACATTTTGTAGTCCTACACCCCCAGCAAGCAGAGCTGTGCAGTGCCCAGCACCCCAATGAAGCATTTTGTTATGCCCCCTCTCAGACATTTTTTCCAAATTAAAACCTACTGTAAGCAGTAATTCACTAACAAGGTACACAATCAATATTTCCCCACAATTAATAGAGGGAAAACATGTGGCCAACAGACTTCCCTAATAAAATGGACAGAAACCTACACTCCATACTACTACACAGATGTAACTTACACTTGTGAAAAAGTTTCAAAACAATTCTCACTGGAATAGTGGTATGTGTTGCAAAATTTCCATTTCATCCCTGTATACATGTTAAATGGATCAAAACAAGACACATTTGTGTGTTGAGGCATGACTGCCTCACTGTGGATTAAAACAATGCTTGCTTCCTTTTTTTTTTTTTTTTTTGCTATTACAACCAAAATATTAGCTTTTTCTTCATCCCTAAGGAAAAGAAACAACAAAACAAAAAAAACAAACAAAAAAAAAGACAGTCCTTTGAAGTGAATAGTCCAAAGCACTTCTGAAGATACTATCACAGCATTTGGACAGCTGAAAAATAGCTTACAATAGGTGAAGCTGAATAATCACTTGATCATGGCTAAAGTCACAGCCATGCACATCACAGCAGAAATGCAAGCTGCATGTCAATTTATTTGCAGGTTTTTTCAAAACTCTCAATAGCCTTGCAAAAAGTTCTGTTTCAACACTGAATTCTTGGTGTTAAATAACATTTACTTTAAGAAACTATCTAGAAACTTTATTACTATTTCCAAATTTCCATTCCCGTCCTCTCAATATTCTTATGAACTTATCTTCTATGGAAGCACAGACTGGCTGAGCTCCAGCTTTGAACTTCCTGGAAGATTTGCTTAAACAAGTACAAACTCACATCTCATCAGATGGACAGCACAAAACCAGATTTTATTTTCCACGTTCCTGCTCTCAGAGCATGACCCTTGCACATCTTGGGATCCATTACCACATGTGGGTCCTTTGAACCTGGTTTTATCAAAAGCAGTTAAACTGGAGCTGGCATTCTGTCAGACTATGCTCTTTCCTGACCCAGAGATGGGGCAACTGAGAGGTGTTTTAAAAACTTTTATTCCATTTTCAGTCTCATGTGAAGGGTGAGATGGTACAGATGTTGCAATTCATGCCATCATAATCAGAAGCTAAACTATTTCCTAATTACAATACATTATAAGCGTTTTTTTGCCCTATCAGCTTTTGCCACACAATGCTGTTAATGCTTTAAAGCCAATCATCTAAAATCACCCCTCGTGGGTCCTACTAACAATGCATCTTTCATAGTTCTATTTCTCCAAAGTATCTAGTCTTATTTTCAAGGCCATCCATTGAAACTTGTTTCTAGTTCCATTTCTTTCTCAACAATGTCTGTCCTATTCCATGGCATTTCTAAGTCAGCATTTCTTACCTCAAGGTTTGCATACAGATGCACATTATGCGAGCCTTCTGTCAGGCTTTGAGAATTCCCTACAAATCCATTTCCCACATTATTCCATATGGTCTTATTTCCAATTCTTTTCCTGCCGCCTCTGCAGCATCCCAGGTTGCTTACAGCAAGGTCAGTGTTTCTGCAAAAGCATAGGCATAATCTCATACAGAAGCCAGCAGTACCTTGTGACATACTGAACACTTTGAACTGTATGTTAAACCTCTCATTGTAGCTGGGTGTTCTCATCAACGTTTTGTTATTGTACCCAAACCCAAAAGAATCAGTTTCAGAACAGTCTGAATTATGCAGGCTATTGTACCAGCTACACCCCACTCCCAGGGCATTACCTGCCATTCAGCCACACCTCCATTCTGACAAAACATCATACCCCACACAAGCAAACAACAGCTAATTTATCAGTTAATTCCTGCCCCGTTGCTTTACTGACTCCAGCTTCCCTCCTCTCAGTCTGGCCCACGTGAACTGTTTACCTGAAGTTTAAAAGCATCAGTAACTTTTAAGTTAAATTGCTATACAGCTTCCAAATGCTCATCAAGAAGAAAGTACTAGATAAACAATGAAGAAGTACTATACATCCATCCCCATGCCCTTAACAAGGCACTGAAGGGCCTAGGAAAAGTGACAGGCAGAACCTTCAGAGCGATGCAGGAAGCAGGGCAGAGGGATGCTAGGAACATTTCATGAGTGCTTAAAGAGATTTGTCCAGAAGAAATTTCTCTCCCTGAGATTCTTTCCTAATGTCTGTTGATTATTATTAATGTTATGGAAAGACACAAAGAGTAGCTTACATTTTCCTCACATGGGACAACTCTGAATTTAACTCTTCCCACATAAAGTGATGGGACAAATATTCTCAGGAGCTGCGTAGCCCCTGAAATTCACAGGCAAGTGGGTGATCGGCATTTTCTTCAAGCTGTATCAGACAATTACAGTGTTATTGGGAAAGATTAAATATCAAGGTGAAATTTTTGTGAACAAGAAAGGAGGAGGTAACCTCGCCTTAGTAACCCTCTTGCTAAAAAGAAAAATAAATCCAAGTCCTAGCTCTCTGATCTTTGATTTCCCTATTTACTTGGATTTTGGTGAAGTCTGTGCCCTTTTGCTAACAGTTAGAACTACACATTCTCTGTGCTTGTCACCTCCTTGATTTCCTTTCACACAGCACAGTTGCCTTGCTCCCTGCCCAACAGAACTAGGACAGCCACATCCCAGTTTCAGACAGACCCTCACACCCTCCCATCACACCAGATGCCCTCACTTACATGCTCCAACACACCCTGAGGTGCCTGGTCTGCACACACAGGGTTGGACAGAGGGGTGGCTGATGCAGGCATGCAGCAGCCTCTGGCAAAGGAGACCTGCTCCAGGTCTTCTTTCCAGCAAGAAAGTTCCTCAAGGCTCAGTTTCTCCCACACCTTTGGATGTCTTGGGACTTCCTGCTCACATGCAAGAAACTGCAAAAGGTTCAAAAGCTTTTGGGATGATACTGACAGGCAGGCAGTAAAATCCTACCAATGCCATTTCCTTAGCAAGCAAAAATGAACATTTGGGAAAGGTTGTGCTGGATGGACAGAACCTCAAGGCTTGATGGAGAAGAGAAAGGAGAAATGTGCTTGAGGGATGTTTTTTATTCTTTGATCTTGCAGCTAAAAATAGAAGTTTCTTACAGTAATTGATTTACTGATTTTGAAAACTCATGTTTTTCTAAGTTTTATACTCTCTCTGTCATATGAGAAACAATAAATTTATAAGCTGCACTGACAGTAGAAAACTAATAAAGTTTTTGAAAGCTAAGGTGCTCCATTCCTAACACACGCTCTTCCCGCATATGCAAAGCATCTGTGGCTGAAACAGCTCCTAGAGGAAACTCAGGGGAGGAAACTCAAACACTGTGAGTCAAAGCTGCAGGAGAGGCTATTATTCACAAAAATATCTTCCTGTCCCTTAAAGAAAACATGCAGGATGAGAACAATACATGATCACTCACTGTGAACATAAACAAGTCTCACTTCGGAAATATTTTACCTTGATGTGCCTTGCTGCTCTTCTCTCAGCTCTGAAGGCAGAGGCTGGCCAGGGAATTATGACAAAAGGATTGCAGAATAAATTGGTTTTGTTTCAAAACCCCAGCCTGGTTTTCCAGGAAAAAGGGTTCAGATGTCTATTTCCATGAACAACTCTCCTCCCTGGAACAGAGTTTAAGAGCTCCCCCTCAGCAGTACGTGGAACCTGTACTGAGAGGAAGCATTAGAAGGACATGGGGGACAAAGCAGGGAAAAGAAAAAGCTGTGGCAATTATTACATGGAGAAGAGGAAGTTTCTTTGTTAATTAAAAAAAAACCACCACACACATATCCTTAACAGCATGTGTAGTGGAGCAAGAACAACATACAAAGTTGTCTGTGACAGACTTGATTTTGCCTGTCTGCCTGCAGAGGCTGGAAACAGCAGTTCCTCGGGCAGATTGCCACTCACACCTCCCCCCCCCAGTGCAAAATCAGCCAACCTGATCAGGCTGCATCAGCATGGAGCATATTCCACACCATGAAGCAGCATCATGTATTTGATTTGGCAAGGTGCTTATGCTGAACTTCAGGCTGCTCCACCTTAGGTCACACAGCCTGGGGCACTTGGGGGTAAGCGTGCAAGGCTGATCCAGTGGCTCAGCACTACAGACCATCCACCCAGCCCAGGGGAGCACTGAATACCCCTTGGCAGGCAGATGTCAGTGTATCTAGGCAACCTGACTCCCTAGACAGGTGTCAGGAGTTTATCCCCAATGTCCTTTTCTCCTAGCAGAAGGTCAATGTGACAGTGTGCTGTCAAGGACTTGATCCAAAGCCAGAGGCCACTGTGGGTCTCACACAGCACTGATCCATGTTCCAATCTCTTCCCATCCAAAAACCAGTTGAGGGTTTATTCCCAAGAAGCTTTGGGAACTGACAACAGCTAATGCCCAGAAAGCTGGAAAAACATCCCAGGCATAACAGCAGATGACGCTGCAGGGAAAGCATGAATCAGAAAGCACTGCTGGCTGTGACAGTATCTGCTTTGGTTTCAGAGGAAATGTCACAAAAGGGAGGAACAATATTGATACAGGTTTTGCAGGTGCATCCATTGCCTGACCACCAAATGCTGCCAGAACCCTTTAGCTCAAATAATCTCCCATTCATCCTAGGTCACAAATTTCTACCTATGGCAGGTTTTTACAATAAAGCACCTATCTTTTCTCTGAATAGTAAATAAAAGCAACAACAAAGACAACATTAGATAATCAGATTCCAGACTCCCCAAAAATTTACTCGTCTGTCAAGATGCTCCTTTGGAAAACCTGAGCTAGTCCCAGGAGAAGCAGCTTTTAAACCAGCCACATACTGATACANTGGTGTATTTCCCTCTACCAAAACAGATAAAACATGCATAAACATGCAGTGAACAATGAACACATTCATTCTAGGGCCTTTAAGGGTCAAATGCTGTATGGAGTATTTGCTAACAGCAGAGCATAAATCCTCTTATTCCAGTATCACTCACAAACATCATCATCAGGGCGAGCAAGAAGCCTCATACACTCTCAGAGACACATAACAAGATAAGAAACTGTACTGTACCATGGACATTGTAAGTGCAATGATTCATCTCTGCCTCCTGGCTTCATGTCTCAGTGTAATGTCACTCCAGGAGAGTGTATTTGCCTTTTGCAAGAGAAGGATTCTTAGCTCTAAGCCAAAAAAACAGCTAGAGAAGTGCAAAGACCTGAGTACACTAAAAACTGCTCTCTTCTCATCCATCACGCTGCCCTTCTCATGCCTATAGGCTTGCATATTATTTTTAATTATGGTTTTTCTTATGTAAAATTTCTAGGATGCCTCTTTCCAAACTAGAAAAGCTACTTGGTAACACAGAAGAGTCCCAGAGGGAAAGCCCTTGCTTTCTGGTCAACACCAGACTAGAGAGTCCCTGCCCAAGAGACTGGTTCACAGTCTCCTTTCCCGTGGCTTTTTGCATTCCAGGAAGCCCAACAGATAAAAAAAAGAAGAGGCACATTTTAAGTGCATTTGATTTAAAGTAAATTACCTAAAGTAGACAAGTTTGTGCTCATTAACAGACTTACGCAGAGATATGAGAACAAATCTCAACAGTAAACCAGGGCTAGAGCTGCCCCTAGTTGGTGGCATTTATGGCTACCCAGACTGGGTAGCCAGCAAAATGCCATCACTTGTCCTTGGCTCAGCTCTCGTCAAAACTCCAATCAGAAGAGATTTTAAATGGTCAAGAACATCAACCACAGGTTCTATTAAAGCAAAGGTAGATAGGATAAGACTTTCGTCAAGGTGATCCTGGCAGTGCTGCCTCAGAGGCAGAGCAGATACACAAGGGATGGATTTATTGGATTTGATCATATGTAAGACAGCACAAAAAAAGTCACTAAAACACAGGCAAATCTGTAGTTACTGTTCTTGCAGTTTTCAGATATGTACTTTTAAACTAAATTTTGTTCTCCTCCTTGTTAAGTTACCCAAAGATTACACAACACTCTACAAATCAGTAGTATGTCAGTTGCTAAAGTGAAATTTATTACCAATAGAGAAAAAGATCAAGTGACAGCCAAAATGTGAAAGGCAGCTCTAAAAATTTCAGTTCTGCTTTGTCAAATGTAAATGTGATGGTGATTGCTTTTGCAGCAACATTTATTCACAGGGGCGATTTGAGGTTGGTTCACATTACAAAGCTACACCCTCAGAGAAGGGAAGCCCAGCATGCTTAATAATTAGTATATAACATGCTCGCCTAGCAATTAATTTACATTTGTGAGCTGTGCCAAGCCACACATCCTGCTGCAACCTCAGCTGCTCATAGGAAGGAGAGGGAAGTCTGCCCACAAGAGGGAGATAACAGACCAGCAGTGAAGCCTTTTGCTCTGCTACAGGTCCGCAGTAAGAGGCTGCCACAGCTCGGCGAGTTTTCCTCCCTCCCTCCCTGAGTGCCTAGAAAGCATCCTACAGGATGGGGAAGAGCAGAATGCGGTTAAGGAGGAGGGAAAGAAGCATTTTAGAGAGTAATTAAGTACTTGCTAGCTTTGAAATCCTGAAAGGGATCTGAGCAGGTAAATGAAAAACTGGCTCAAAACAACTGGAGCTTGGTTGGATTTATATTTTTCTTATTTTCAGTATATAGTCTGACAAAAAAAAAAAAAANAGGAAAAAAGGAGATGTTCAAACTCGCAGTAGCCCTAAGAGCAGGCCTGATGCTTCAGCAGGTTATTGATCAGTCAAGAGTGTTTTATACTATCCAAAATATACCAAAGCATTTAGTTTTGTTTTTTTTCCTTATTGAAGTAGCCCTCATCTGCTGGAACCAAGGTCCAAGGAGAAACTACCAGTTCTTCATAGGCAAGACATGCCTGATCTTGTTCCAGAAATAAGAGTGACATTTTGGTGGTCACTCCAGGACCTTGACAGCCCCTGGCAGCCAGCAGAACTCTGGCTCCCAAGCCTCAGGGAACACGTGTGCCACATCTGCAGCACAGAGTCCAAGAGAGGCAGTGCTGGGGCTGCACCACTTGGGTGTGGCAGTGCAAGGATGGGATCCTGCAGTACTCCTTCCTGGGGCCTCACCACAGAGCTCTCTGAATTTTTCTAACTCCAAATAGGTGCTGAGTGCCAACAGTGGCACCCTGAACCCAAAAAGTTCATCACAGGGTGGGGTGGAAAGCAAAGTGTTTCCAAACATTTCAAGATGCTAGAGCCTACAGAACGAAGTCTCTGCACAAGGTCCATTCTCCAAATCCTGATTTTTGTCCAGAGCACTTCCCTGTAGCAATCCATCAGTAAACAGCATGGATGAGGCTGCAAGTAGAGCCAACAGAGTAAGCCTAGCAGCACACACACACATATGCTTATGGGGACCATCTCACTGGCAGCAGTACACCAGAAACCATTCCAGAAGGACAGAACAAAAGCTAAAGCAGGGACAAATGCATCTGTCAGAGCTTTTGAATTTTTCTTAAAAGACAAGCAAACAAAAAACAGTGAAATTATATGTGAAAAAAACACTGCACACAACTAAGAAATTGAAGTTCTAGGATGAAAATGGACAATTCAGTGATAAATTTCAATCCTTAATTTGATTGGGACCCCCGCAACCCCATGACACAGAGGTGCAGTAAAACTGAAGATGAGTAAAAACCATTTGATATCAAGTCTGTCAAAATAAAACAGACCATACTGGCAGCTTTTCTGAAAATGGCCTTTGTGCATGCCATCAGCCAAATTTCGTTACTATAAATTTATACAAGGAAAAAGAGAAAACCAAGTTTTGGGGTGAACTTATCTGCAGAAACCCAGCTTCTGTAGATGAAGTTTGCCTTATTTAATTACCTAACAGCAGAAATTCAACACAGAAATGCATTTCTTAAACTGACAAATTAGTAGGCTGAGGGAATGCTGTCATTTATTCAGTAACCAAGGCAAGTCAAAATTAAAAGTTAGCTTTGTTTGCTCTCACTGGTCAGTTTAAAAACACAAATTCAGTCTTCTGACAGGCAATTTTTCAAGGGCTGTTTAATTGGTACCATTTTTCTGCAGTCAGCATATTTGCAGAATTCCCTGGCATGCCCCAACAATAGCTCTGTGGTTTGCCGAAGCAAGTGCTTTCAAAATGAGTACCATTCCTCACCTACATAGCAAAATGTGCCTGTAAGTGAAGAAAAAACTACGTAGAGGAAAAAGTGCTCATGTCCAGTTTCCAAAGTTCATCTCTTTTTATTCAAACTGGAATGGGAGGTATCACTAATTTTATATTCAAGTTGGCCTACAGTTGCTTGTTATTTTTAGAGTGCTAACTCTAAAGTTAACTCTAGTTTAGGGTAATCACACTTACTCTCCTTAATTTCATGTTATCATCTACACGAAAACACCAGTGACAGTGGGGCAATCCTCTATGATCTTTCTGTAGAAGAAATGGCTACAACTCACTACAAATAATCCAGTCAGAGAGATAAGAAAATTTCCATAAATGCAAGACAGGACTCATTTTCTCAAGTTTTCTGACTCAGTGCTCCCCTTCCACCTACATGTCTCACCCTAAGCCTGGATTTCCCCCATCCCCCCGCACAGATCCCCAGCTCCAGCCCTGCAAGCATCCTGTCAGCAGCTGCACAGAAGCTGAAGCACCACCGAAAGGGGACAGATTCTCTGGCTGCCAAGGGAATAAGAAAAGCCTACATCCAGCCCTCAGCTATTTTTTGGGGTGTTTTTGAGAGTTTGCATTTGTACGAACCAAAAGAACGGGAAGAAGGCAGAAGTTTCCCCTGGCACCACCAGCAAGGCTGCATTTCATTTTGCAGAGATGTAAATTAACTCTGGGAACTGCATAAACCTACTGCTGGGGCGAGTGGAAATTTCTCTTTCCCCTCCCACCCACCACATTCAACCTACAACTGGGCAAAGAACAGATGATGGAAACTTACATGAGCCATCCAGTAAAGGTGGGACAGCTAGAACATATAACTATCCTGTATTATAAAGTATTATAAATACCTCTCACACAGACCATACCCTTTTGGACAGTAATTCAGGCATGGGACACCACTTCTAATGCACTGAAATGAGAGTTTTCATGTGGGAAGTTCTCAGAATTATTAAAGTTTCACAAATGTCACTACAAATGTTGTATTAAGGTAAAGGATAGATCAAGAATTAAGCTTCACACATTAAGTGTGGTGCCCAGAAACCCAACCCTTTGCAAGACAGTGCCAATGACTGTGCAGGGTAACTAGCAAAAAGCCACCTTGAATTTAAAATAACATGAAATTCACAAAGTCAAGATAAACCCAAGACCAGTTACCAGGCAGTTTCACTTTCTCTTAGAAGAACCTCCTTTTCTAGGAGGCAGCAGGATTTTCTGACACTGAGACAAGTTGGTATTTTTGAAGGTTGACAGTTTCCAGCTAGCAGCCAGCTCCCCTTTATTGGGGATGCCCTTTCCCCCTCAGCACTGGCAGGTCAAGCACCACCACTGCCTCCCTGTCCCCAGGAAAGGCAGAAAATCAAGCATTTTTCCACACCAGAAGCAAGAGAGGCCTTGCCAGCAGCTAAAGGCAGCTCTCTTGACAGAAACAACCATGAATTAAGTACATTAGTGAGCACCAAGACCACGCTGGGCACAGCTGCTTCTGTGGAGGCTGTGCCGCAGGGCAGCTCCCAGGACAACACTTCCAGCTCTCTGGGCCATCTCACTGCAGCAGCATGGTCAAGCAGGTGCTCTGCCCCAGCAGGACATACTAAAGGAGACCTCACCAATCCACAGCTGCTCATTTCTTCCAGTGCCATCAGGCCCACAGCATAACCCCAGCCCAGGAGACATTCCACATCTTACCTGCAAGCTCCAGGCTGGCTGTTTCTGAGGAAAGAAAGACAAGCTCACCATTATCCTGCACATTCCAAATATATCTGCAATTCCCTCTCTTCCCCACCGGTGGATCAACTTCCCACAGAGTCAGCTGGTTCTGTCTGCTCCAAAATCCCCACCTGTGCCCACCCAAAGTAGCATCAGCTGGCTGCTCCCTCCTAGAGCCCACAGGGGCCAGCCAGCAGTGAGGTGGGTCTGTGCACCTGTGTGCCAGCTCCGTGGGCCAGGGCAACTTCTGCAGGGCCACAAAACCTTTGTAATGCACCAGAAGCTCCCCAGCCTGCACACCTGCTAACTGGTAGTGGATCTGGGATCACCAGTGTGGACAAACAGACAGATACAGTTTATGAGCTACTGTATATTCTGATTTCCTTTCCACATGTCTTGTCAGGCTTCTCTGGGCTTTTCCCCATTCAGCAAGTGGGTTTTTTCCAGGTTGCCTGTGTAGCTTTTCTTACACTGGCCAACGTAACTTGGGCCTTGGATGATGCTGCAAGGGGAAGTAACTGGGCAATATTGAGAACCCAAGTGCTGCAAACCAGACCCCAAGCACTGCCAAGAGTGAGGACCAGAATGCCCAGAGTCCATGTGTACAAAGAGAGGAGAGAGAGAGGAGTGGGCTCACTGTACCTTTAGAGCATGATGGAAATTAAGGTTAATACAGGGGTTTTTTTCCACAAGCATGCATTATCCTGCTTCTGTTCTCACTGAGAAAGAAGGGATGTAATGAGGAGGCAAAGGCAGAAAAGCTAATGGGAGCTTTAGCACTTTCATCAATATCTTAGTCCAAAAGTGAAGAGAGTGTTGACAAAATCTCCTGGAGATGTGAGGTTAAGCGATGTCATTAATGCAGAGCAGAAGGGAGATTTCTCACAAGACAAACCAGAAAACTGGGGAGTAATGGAAGTGGTATAAACTGACAGGGACAAGGGCAAAGTCAGTCAAGAGATTAATAATACTTTCTGGATTGGAGTTCATCAGCAGCAAATAGCTAAAGAAGGTTGTGGATCACCATGACCAGTCAATCACTGATGTAACTCTAGATAATGAAAATGTGTTTTTCAAAGTTATCAAAATGGTTAATTCCAGTGGAAATAGGGAAGCAGTATGCTATTGCACAGGCTCTTCTGCAAGCCCATGCTTGTACCACAGACACTCCATCTCTCCCTTTCTTAGAGCCAGATACAGACAAAGGGCCAGCAGGAGAGGGAAAGCTACCAGAGAAGCAGGGGATTTTTATAACCTACCAAAAGAGAGGCTGAGAAATTGCTTTCTAACAAAGCATATCAGCTTAAAGACTACCAAGGGAGAAGAATCATTTAAGCTGGGAATAGGTTTTGGCTCAAGATCAGATAGTCATAAGACTATTACAGATAAATTTCAGCTGGCAATTAAAAGATATCTCCTAAGCAATGAGAAGCAAGGGAGCTGCAAAAGTCTGCCAGTCAAAAAAAAGCAACACCATTTGCCACAGGTACACAGGCACACACAAAAACCTCCCCAGAATCTCACCCATTGTTTTTAAGGTAAACTCCAGTGCTTTCCCAAAAGGTCTTGGTGAAGGGATTTCCTATAATTAAGGAACTAGATTTAGGACACCCCTTCCAACTCTCTGGTATAAGACTGGTAATTGCATATCACAGAGGAATTATTGGCATTGACAGAGTTACTGAAGCAATTAATTAGTTTACTAGCAACAAGAAACAGCAACCTACTTTTGTAGTGCTGTAAGACTGGGAGAGGAGTGGGAAATGCAAGAAAGCTTGAAGCTGCTCACCCAGAGGGTACAGACTCTCATCCCAAGGAGTCCTCTGGTCACACACCTGTGGCACCATCTTAGGTGGTGCCTCAGGAGACAAGGCTCAGAGACATGTCAGAAATATATTATGGTAACCGTGCCATTCATTAAAAAATAAGTGTGTGGGGGAGGAGGAGGAAAGCCTTGATTAGCTGGAAATTTGAATTGCAGTGAGCTGTGTGATCATATAGGAGATATGCAATATATGGCAGCCCCACGCTGCTGTTTACTCCGTACTGACCAGTCAACATCCATCCATCTCTGGGAAGCTGTCACTGGGAATGGGCTTCAGCACCTCCCCTGCTCCTGTTGGCACTGTAGATAGACTTGAGAAATGATAAACACAAGCCAGCACTTTGGCTAACAGGCAGGAATAAAACTAGCAGTGTTCACTTAGGAGAGCAGGGAGTACAGATGAACTCAAAGCACAGAAGGACAAATTCTGTGAATGGTAGAGCACCGGTAGCTCCAGGAGGAGATTCCTGAGAAGCCCTGTGCCTTTTCTGTTTACAAAAGCAACTGCTGTAGCCAGCCATATCATCTTGGGCTCTAAAGCCCACAGTGTCCAGACCCTTGACATCACAGTGGGAGAACCTGGGTTTGGATTGTTACCTTCTCAAAGAATTTTTGACAATGTCAGAAATAACTGTGTCTGTAAGGTGCTATTAGACATTATGAGAAATACTGGAACTACACCACGCACCACTCAGACTGCCTCCCTCATTTTCTTTACCTCAGTTGCCAAAGGCACAGACATCCAGGAACAACTAAAGCCAGATACTCTGAATTATTTTCTGCACAGATATAATCCTCTGAAATGAGCCTCCGTGTGGTTTAAAAAAAATGCATGTTTCTGCTTATGTCTTCTTTACACCTGTCTTTAGGGTTTTTTGTTGGTTTTTTTGTTGGGTTTTTTTTTGGTGTGTTTTTTTTTTTTTTTTGTTTGTTTGTTTTTAAACTTTTGATTTCTATTACTTTTTATTTTATTTATATTTAAATGAGTGATGCAGTGCCTCAATGTGTATTATCTCAACTCATAAATCTAATTGCTATCTATGGTGGAGAGTCAAACTGGAGACAAGCACAGGAATACCAAATCTCACATTTTTCTCCTGCTTGGAACTCAGTATTGACATGGCTTTTGGAAGCAGAGGAAGACATTTCTGCACAACTGGATGAGGGTTTTACAAAGATTTTTTTTTTTTTACAGCCAGCAATTATTTGTTACGCAGGGGAAAATAAAGATTAAAAGCATTAACCCACTGAGATGGCAAACACTATAAGTTTCCTAAGAGTTCTGAGCATTTGGTGACAGCTTAGTTCCTGGGCATTTGGACCTCTCCCAGCTTCACAGCAGTCTGGAGCCCCAGTGTTTGGTGTGTAGCAGTCAGGAGTGGTGAGGAGTCATGGTGGAGCTGGTACAAGGAAACAGCAGAGCCACACTCACACTCTCCACAGTTTGAGGTGAGCCATCTCACACCAGTCTTCCTCAGCATTTGGAAGTGTCACCTACATCAGTGCCTCCTCCTTGCCTCCATCAGCAGCCTCAGGACTGCACCAGGCAGCAGCTGAGGAAGGAGCACAGCACAGCATTGCTGTCCTGAGTTCACAGGTAAGAAAATCTTCTCCAGATCAGTCACACGATATTCATTTTCAGGTGCGAGTACATAGATACTGAAATGCTCCATATGCTTTAAAGTGATTAAAAATTGCACTCAATGAAAGGTTTGGATTTATTTAATTGGAAAGCAGGGGAGGGGAAAAAAATTCCACACCAGAAAAAGCTAATTAGGTAAGATCCATCAGATACCAGCATTAAGCAAGGCTGAGCCCCCCCACTTCACAGCCCAAAGGCTTTAGCTGCAGGCAGGTTTGTTCAGAGAATCATTGCCCATTCCTATAATAAGTAGCCTCAACTATTTTTATCCACACGGACATGGAATCACTTCTGCAGTACAAGGTCTGCAAGAACCTGGGAAACCACTGAGCCCTGTGCTGTCCTCCATGCAAGCCTCTGTGGGGGAAAGAGATCCACAGTGTGCTGCCTGCCACAGGCCATGCCCAGGGACAGGTTCCAGCCCTAGGCCCAGCACCTCTCTCCTGCTTTATGGGCCCCCTTCACTGCACAGGGAAATGGTGGCGTCACCACCCCTGGAGGTACTGAAAAGACACGTAGATGTGATACTTAGAGACATGGTTGAATAAGTGGTGGACCTTGCTGTCCTGGGTTAAGGGTTGGACTCAGTGATCTGAAATGTCACTCCCAAACCAAATGATTCTACAGCAGACTGATCATCCTCTTCCCCTGACATTTCTGCTTTGAGGGCACAGCTCTGGGGCAAGGGATTAAGTTGGCTCCTTCCCCAACACGAGCTGGACTCCCCCCCACGTCAGAAGTGGCATGCATGTGCTCAGCTGCAGGAGCCACGGCACTGCTGAGCAGCTGATAACAGACTCCTGAAGCAGCTGTGCAAGTACCAGGCAGCAGCTTGGCATTTATTACTGGGGGCAGGGACTCAGAAACACACCTGAAAATCTGGTTTTTGAGGTATAACACAGCAGGTGCCAGGCTTGCATCCAGCCCCAGCTCGAAACTGGTCACTGTGGGAAAACAGCTTCCACCCAGCACCAAATGCAGCAACCACCTCTGAGTAAATGCCAGTCAGTGCAGGATTTACCAAAAGAAGGGAGAAACAGAGGGGGGTGGAGAAAGCAGGGAGAGGTGGATGAGAACTGTTTGAACTTTCGCCCACAGACAGAAGCAGATGGGCAGCGGGAATCATTTGTGAAGATGTTCAGTGGAAGGTCAGCAGACCGTGGGTTCAGTGAGGCTGATGTGCATTTGTTTCACCTTTCCCACCACCCCCACAAACTGAAAATCAAGCATGGAGTTTTTCTTCAGAATCTTTACTTTTTTTTTTCTTAATTTAAATTATACGTCCGAAATACAAGTATAAAACCTCACAACGGAAGATGCTGCTGATTTCTACAAAATAGTCTAAATAATAATGCACTTACATCATATACACAGTTTACCTTCACAATAAAATAGGAGCACTTAGATCAATATTTACATATTGACAGAGGATGTGGCTGTGCAGCCATCCACTTCTGGTGCTGTCTCCTGCTAGAGTACCTCTGGGAGACTCGTCTCTCTGCAGGGAGCAAGCCCTGCCAAAACCTTCTTAGGTGCAGGAACCTGCCCAAAGGGTACCAAACAGACCAAAATGGTAGCAAGTATTTGCTTTTTCATCTCAAAGCTGCCACTGCAGCACACAAGCACACATTAATGAGTTATTTAAAGAATTCCCTGATACAGAATTTTGCTTTGCTATATTAGGCACTTCATTATACAAGTTATTTATTATGGCTTATGCAAAAGAACACAGTTTCCTCAGGATATGTATTTGCCAGATTCAATGGGATAAAGAGACATGTCTAAGGGCACACTTTCAGCTAATGTTTTGGGTTAGCCTGCATTAGGAATTTGGATCATGCTACTTTATATCAGCAATGAAGGAAATATTTTATCAAGATCTGTTCCTTCCAGCAAGTCAAGCACTCAGTGTGTTCTAAATCTTAGTATATCTGCAGCTTTATGCAAAATCCATGGCAACTACAGACTTCCCTCTTCCAGTAAGTTACCTAATTACATCCATGCTGCTCCATGTGCCATGGGGTGACATATCCCACATATGATTGTCTTAAAAGAGTACACTGTAGGTTGGGGAATTATTTACATATCTTAACATGTAGAAGATAAACTTGTAACTTACCAAATAATAAATACAGATCAGAGTACAAGACTGAAATAAAATAAATTAGAATGATTGCCCCCAAAGTGTTGAATTCCTTCTCTTAAAGCCTAAGCCAAAGCTTCAGAAAAAAAAAAATTACCAAGTGATGTATTTTCAATGGTTCAAAAAGGTTTTGGATAAGGCTTCTAATTAGACACTGTCCGAGAATGAGATGTTTAGCTAAGCCGGTGGGTATTTGAAACCTATGTGATCAAACAGCAAAAGGTACCTCTAAAAGGAGTCTTTTGGGTAAAACTTTTTAGACCAAACACTAACGCTGTTTTTATTGGGAACAACACAGTTCTCGAAGATTGTCTCGACATTAATTCAGCAGCAAGGAAATAAGCATACAGTTACAAACACAACGTATTTGTGAAGCAAATACGCGTTAGTGCACTTGATTTTCCAAAAACTTCACTCCTCAGCTACATTTGTGCATATTTCAGAATGCTTCTAACTAGATGGTTAATAAAAATCTTCTCATGACTATAGCTAAGTTTTCCATTTTAAAAAAATTAACTGAAAAACAGTTAGGAGTAACTCGCCCAAGAACGATGCCAAATTTCAGGTCCAAATATATCAGAAGACCGAGAAATTTGGAATCCAAGTAAAAAAAAACCTTAAAAGTTAGGTCTATCAAACTTTTAAAAAGAAAAAAAAAATATTAAAAGCAGTGAATCTGCTCTCAGAATTGCACACTCACCAGGTTTGTAAACTCTACATGAAGTCAGTGATGCACAGTTCACTATAAGAGGTATAATTATGTGGATGCTCTACGCAGAGCAGTGCAGATGCTTTTCGGTCGCAGTTTCCTTCACGTCTCCTCTTTCTCCTCCTTGAGGATTAAGCATCTAAAGTAATTCAGTAGCTACAAGTGTCCCAGAGGAAAGGAGAGGCCTGGGTTTACATGGAAGGGGAGGTGACAGGTGTCCACGTGGCTGCCAGCCTGGCATGTGCAGAGGTGTCGTACTGGCTGTCGGGCAGCTCCGCGGGCGCCGCGCCGTCATACAGGGGTGAGGCGGAGGGGGCTGCGGTCCCCGCGTGGGGCAGAGCCGGGTAATGTCCTGGAGAGCCCCGCAGGAACGGCGGGCTCAGCCCGTTGGACATCCCGCTCGGCTGGGACACCGGCGTGATGCTGCTGTTGCTCACAGACCACAGGTTGGGGTACTGACTGCAAGAGGGAAAGGCAAGAGGGAAAAGCAGCTGTTAGTGACTCCAGTGCCTGCTGGCAGCTCCTCAGATCACAACACAGCCCCCAAGCCAGGTCCACTTGCTGCAGACAGTGAAATTCTCTAGGCGGCTCCCAGACACTGCGAGGCAGGAAGGAACCCCCAGGCATAATTTGTGCTCATGGCACCCCCACAAATAAACTGAACTTCCCTATTTTCCAATAGATAAGGGTTCAGAAAAAAGGGGTGGCAGAAACCCGTTCCTTGAGGTTCCACAGTTCCAGTTCTACTGGTTTTACCTACTGAACAACTCAGCGCAGAAATTGAAACACAGGGAACTTTGCAAGTTCCTAAATACGCATCCTGGGGATCAGACAGAGAAAAAAGTGCTAGAAGGATCTTTTTACTCAATTAATCTGTGTTCAGGACTAAAACTTATGTTCAGTAATACAGTTAACTCATACTGGGTTATACTAGCCTGATTAACAGTTAAGAGTCCATGTGCATGGTTCAAATGCAAAAATGCTTCCCACAAACAGAATGGTAGGTCTGAATTGCCAGAAAAGATGTCCAAATCTTGTCTCTCTGCAGTTAATAGCAAACATTTTAGCACCTTTTCTTCATCCATTTAATTTTTCAAGTTTAGCTCTAAGGGACTAACCACAAGCTAAATTCTTGCTAAAGGATCCAAAAGTTTAAGATAGTAAGTACAAAGAGGAGAAATTATTTTTCTATGATCACAAAATATCTTTCACCACATATGCAATCCCATGCTATGCTGGTTAGTATGGCAATGCTTAAGTCAAGAATTACTGCCCCAACTCTGTGCTCCTTCTCCACGCTACAGTTCACCGCTCCATCATTTGTAGCAGAACAATGGTTTATGGAGATGGCTGGGAAAGCTATGACCAGCCAAAATGGAAGGGATAAAGAAAATAAACTTTTAAAACACCATTATGCATAATAGAGATTAAACTTAAGAGAGCATCCTCAAATTCAATCTATGTTTTTCTAAGCAATTTGCAATCTATCAAATACTGCTGTCACAAGTATCGGCATTTCCAAAACCAAACCAAAACAAAAAAATCTGTTGGCTCAATCTGTTTTAGTTGTGTATAGTCCTTCTCAGTGCTCCACAGTACTAATGGTTCATATACCAATGGCCAAAAAGGCTTCTAATACGCTGGTGACTCTTTACCTCCTTTTTCAGCCTTCTCTTCCTAGAAAGTATGAATTTGAGGGCTGCTGAGGGCTGGACTCCTACCTGGAGCTGGTAGCTGTGCCAGTGCTGTGACCCATGGGCAGCATGGCTGTGTGTGTGCTGACTCCCAGAGAAGACCAGTTGTCATGGGACTGCAGCATGGACAGGCAGGCAGAGGAGTTGTCAGCATAGGCTGCTGAGAAAGCAGTGATCACTTACAAACACTAGAATCAGGCCAAACAGCAATCTTGTATTTAAATGCAATGCAGAGGTTTAAACCACCCTTCCCCACTACTTCTTTGGGAAAAAAATAAAAACAAAATTACACACACAAAAAAAACCAAATCCAGTAACCAGCTGTGTCAAGCTCACACCTTTATTGGCATTGCCCTGATGTGTTGTTTTGCCCCACTCATAACTGCAAAATCTTATTTCTGTGAAGGGTCTACAGCCAAAAGGCTGTCTGCAAGCCAGCTGCTAATTCAGAACACGCAATTTTATCAGTCAGTGGGAAAAGGAGGGCTCTTTATTTACTCTGTCACCTGGAGACCTTCCATCTCCACCACCTACACTGGCAGTAACAGTCTGGCAAAGCTGGATAACAAGCCCATCACACATCCCAGTTTTGAGCTGAGCACACCACCTTGACATCTGCCCCAGGCACCATCAGGAGTGGCGGGACTGTGGCTTAGACTGCTTGGCTTGTGACCCAAACTGGCTGGCACACACAGCAGGGGCACTGGGAAGCTATAAAGGGAATCCCATGCAGCCACCCATTGTGAGAAAGAAGCTGCTGTGGAAGCTAGCTAAGGGAAGGAGGTTTTTTGCTGATGACCAGGGAACGAGAAAGAGGTTTTGTTCTTTTTTAAGTCTTGCACAAAATTTCCAAGATGCAAGAAAAGATCACAGAGAGACAGTTCTGCACTTCAAAATGAACTACAAACCTACATACAAGATTGGTTAGGCTGCATCTAGAAGCCCACGTATTACTTCATAATTCAAAATAATGAATATTTTTTAAATGGGAACCTCCAATATCTATACAGCCTAAAAGCAAAAGTTGTTAACCATTCTCCTTTGCCAAATTAAAAGAGATTAGAAAAAAAAAAAAAAAAAGCCAATGAAATAAACAATGCCCTCCCCCCCACTGTTAAAAATGTCCTTTTCACCCTTAAGTACCTAGTGCCCAAGATACTAAGTATTAAGATATTTGGCTACTTCTGAGCACATCTTTTTAAAAAGCTCTGCAGTTTACTCCGCTCCTTACTGTTTCTATCTATCCAGTGGTGGGACATTGATACACAGACACTAACCACAGCCACAGTTACCAGAAACTAACAAAATCAGACCCTCAATTATAAAGACACTATGAACAGTAGCCGGCTCAGCTCCCCCTTGTCACAGGGCTGCAGCCTCAGACTCACTGGGCGAGTTGTTCCTGTGCGCGTAGGGGCTGGCGTAGGGCGCGGGGCGGTGGCTCCTCAGAGGTGAGTACCTGTCACAGCTGTGGGCAGGGGACAGCGACAGCGGGGCTCCAAACTGCCCGTGAGGGCTGGCAGGGGGGCACAGGGTGCCACTGCCAGGAATCAGCCAGCTGCCTACTGTGGGGAAGGCAAGAGGTCTGTCAGAGGGGTGAGTAGTGCAAGCCAGGAGGATAATCACAGTGATGGGACAAATAACTGAACAGAGAGGAAATGCACCCTCAGGAAAGGAAAGTGAGTTTCAACAGAGCTGAAAAATCTGGATCTTTACAACTCTGATAAGTGTTCTTAAAAAGGAAAATTAGAAAGTGGCTTAGAAGAAGTCTTGCACCAAGTTTACTTGTTTTTTTTTATTAGCATTTAATCACAAAGACAGTAAGGAAACATGGAAATTGTTAAACCCTCTCATACGTAGGTTGTGTGTGCTCAGTAATTGTTAGCATAGTATTCAGTTTTAAATTGCTCTTTGGGGTTTCAATCTATAGCTAAGCTCTGAAGTTTCTCAGACTGCTAAGAACTCCTCTTAAAAATTAAGTATTTTCCCTGAAACAAAGTAATTCCTTCTGCAAATCAATTCCCCC
Source organism: Aegithalos caudatus (assembly GCA_013389925.1). NCBI lineage: Eukaryota > Metazoa > Chordata > Aves > Passeriformes > Aegithalidae > Aegithalos > Aegithalos caudatus. The sequence continues at coordinate 66,362 of WEIU01023253.1, forward strand.
ATCCTTTTTAGACCGCGTTTTATTGTGAATCATCTGTTAAAACAGAAATCATTAAAATACTAATGCTTTTCAGTCATCTGAAAGAACTTTTCTAAGCAAATGCCCACAATTTTCTTACAATATTTAAAACATAAGTACCGTCTCAATAAATTTTATAAAATAAACTTTTGTCTCCATGTCCATCTGAACATTGCTGTCCTTGTATAAAAATGCAGGTGTCTTTTTGGACAAAAAGGCAACTCTGCAGGATTCTAGTAAATGGTTTTGAATGCAGTAAATCCTAACCACACACAGAGATTATAGTGTTTATACAATCATAAACATGCATGAACCACAACCACAGAGATTGCTAACATTCCTCTGTCCATGCACTAACAAGCCAGCCATCAAGCACTGGTCTCAAAGTTTTGCTTAACTTAACAGAGAGTAGACAGAAGAAATCAAAGTTATGCCCATGATGCACAATGAAAGGAAACATACACTGTGAATACCCAGATTGCTGGTTGTCCCCCACTTCCTCCATCATGTCTTTGTGATCACTTCTATGAAAGAAACCATGTTGCATTAGTTAAGAATATGCCTTCACAAACATCTTCAAAAATCCACATTTTAGAATTAAGTCAAGAGCACTCACCTTTCTTTTGCATCAAGAAATGCCTTTGCAAACGGATTGTATTTAATTTTTAAAGCTGTGATCTAAAAACAACAACAAATATCTTTATTCACATGTATCACCATCCATTATCACATTGATATTATGACTTGAATTAGGACTATGCACTGAAGTCGGCAAAATCACAGATTTTTGAAGAAATACAAGCAGGCCCATAAAAGCAACTGATGGGCCTGAATTAAACAGCTCCTTAAGGTCTGAAGTATTATCAAAGCACTAGGAGTTAATCTCTCTGCCAAATTTTAAAAGACTGAATAGCGTGAGTTCATTGATCATCTAAGGAAACACCTGTGAACGAAATAATTATAAAAATCTTCACATTTCAACTCAAAGCAGATTGGACATCAAAGAAATCTCAGAAAACTTGATAATTACAACTTCATTCAACACAGACACGCATTTGGGCTAACAGAGAAAGAGCCGCTCCAAAAGTGGCGCATTCAGTCACTGTGTAGCTGAAAATGACAATTGTCTTTTTTACCACAGTTGTTTGCCCCTGCACAATCTTTTAAAAATTACTGCCCTATAACAAATCTACAGTACATATTGAGACAAACAATGATCAGGCCTTTGTTCCATAATTCATTCATTCACAGGCCTTTTACATATATTCATTTCATCTTTTATATTTAGCTTCAAAAAAGGCATAGGAAGGAGAAAATGCAAAAGGAGATTCATTATTTTGCTCTGTAACGTGCATGCTTTGCTACTTGAAACCTCCCGGCAGCGGCATCCTCTCCCCCACTGTGCATACCTCCTCATTCTGGTAGGCTGTCACAGCTATAAACTGGGTTTCTGGGAAGGAATGGCTGGTGATCATCCGCTGCGGGCCACCCACTCGCACTATGTGAATCCGTGGCTCATACTTGTGCAGGGAGTTCAACATGATCTGTGGACGAACAGAGCAGGTGGGCAGTGACAGGGCAGGGGCACATGCTGCCAGGCACAAAGGGCACTCAGGTTTTAAAGTATCCATCTTGCCATTAGAGGTGGAAAAGGCAGTAAGTACGAACAAAGCCTAAAACCGAAGCTGTGAGAGAAGGAAAGGCCTACTGAGCACAGACAACACAACTTTCTGCACAGTTATCCTCATCCCTGTTACTTGACAAGGTACTCACAGAATCACAGCTGCATCAATGATAACTCAGCCAGAAAAATTAATCTGCTACGCCACTGGCATTGGCAGATACTCAGACCAGAAAGAGATTTTCAAAAAAGAGAAAGTGATAAAACAGCAAGACACCCATCCTCAGAAGAAAGAACAGCTCTCATGAATGAATGAATGAATGNGCGCGTTTGATAAGCAAAGTAATGGAAATGAGCAGTAAGGAGAAAGCCCCGCTGAGCTACAGGTCCCGGTGCCCGTGTTTACCTGCCCGCCGCCGTTGAGCTTGTTGGTGAGTTTGACTTTGCTGAAGGAGACGGGCGCCTTCATCCAGTGGGCGCCGAAGTTGGGCGAGTCGGGGTGGATGTAGACGCAGCTGGGCGCCTGCGGCTCCGGCTTCCCGCCCGGCACCCACTCCCCGTTCACATACTTCCAGCGGTGCCCGTCGGCCGCCACGAAGTCCAGCAGGAAGGAGTACA
>WEIU01023253.1:78468-88957 GCA_013389925.1 Aegithalos caudatus
AAAAAAAAAAAAAAAAAAAAACAAAAAAAAAAAAACAAACACAAAAAAAACCACCAAGATAGAAGAAAACAAGTAAATACGTGGAATCCCAGATTTCCTTCCAAAAGGAATAAGATGCTCCAGGAAGCTTTATGGATATCAACCAGCTGTGATGAAGCAGAGAGAAGACAACTGCTCACTTCATGCTTCATTCTTCAGAAAGTCTTGCAAAAATAATCTTAATGATGCAAATGGAATAAAATCTTACCCTTGTACCTTTCCTCCAAAAAATTAGTTTTTCTAACATTTTCAATGTTCTGACTCAAAGAAATGCCAGAGGAAAGCAATGATCCCTAAAATATTTAGTGTTTGTGGAGATAACTTTTGTCTCTCCATAAAAATTTGGATTAAACTTCAAGCATGATTAAAAACAAGAACCAGAACCATTCTGGGTTTTCAAAAAACCCCAAATTTTCTATAAATTATCTCAGCGTTAAGAAAGCAATGTGAAATTCTACAGAAAATAAATTATTTATAAAGGATACCATGAACTATTAGAAGTGATGTTTCAATAGCCTCAGACCAACTAATACATCATTTGAACAGAAATACTGAGCAGTAACTGAACAGTAACAATAAGGGATAGGAGGATATTTTCAATGGATATATCTGAGATGCCCCAGTTGAGAAACTTTGACACTAAATCCCAAATACTTCTAATTATTTTCACTTCAGCATTTTGTTACTAGGCTTCCAAGTAGAAATCCTGAAGTGGCTGCAAGATCTCTTTCTTCCCTTCCACTTGTGGCTGAGGAGCTTTGTGCACAGCACCAGAGAAACTTCTGTCGCTGGAAGTCCTCAGCTGAAAGGTGAGACTCTCCTTCAAGAGAACCAACCCATGGCAACCTCAGGAAGGGAACAGCAATTGCCCACTTCATATCTGTTTTGAAATTACTTTTTTAATTCTACACAAATTAACAACTCTAGAAGACTTCATAGGAAAAGAAAATTATTCTTACAGGAAGCTGGAAACTTTTCATGGAGGAGTGGTTGAAGATCTTGTGTAAAAAGGCTGTCAGCAGGAATATGCTATTCTGGAAAGGGATGCTGGCTTAGCAATATGCTTTAAAATAAATTAATCACATTTAAAATTTCTTCTGCCTTTTCCCATCAGCTAGTTATAAAGAGAGAAGCAAAAGAAATAGGTAAACCTATTTGAGAACGTTTTCACCCTAAAGGAACATAAATGCCTTAAGAGTTTGGCCTGAAGTACAGCTATGGTAATTTAATAGTATTTATCTTGACAAAAGTATCCAGATTAAAAGCTAAAACCCGATATTTAACCTTTTTTTTTCCCAATTTCTAGTTATTTAAGCATCTCACAGGAAGAGTGCTAAGATTCAAATATTTAAGCAATGATTGGTAATGAGAGATTCATTTGAGAGTTAATGCAACCTATGAGAGTCATAAGAATTACAATAATTCAAAAATCACCCAGAAGTATGTGGAGTCTGTTTTATTTGTGCTGCTTAAGAGAGGTTGGTAATCTAAAAATTTCCTATGCTTTCAACACAATTCCATGTGTTTTGCTTTGGAATGTAATTTGAAACAATGATTTAGGTTTGGCACTTACTGATATACCAGCAATTAACAAATTGTTAAAAATGTCACAATCTTTTGAAGACCATATTGATCCTTAGGGTATTTTCCTGGCCTTCACACTAGCTGCTTTTCCTTATATTTTAAATTACCATCATTTATATGCAGATAATAAAAATATGCCTTTGACTCTATTTAACTTACTGTTGTCAGCCTAACAATTTTTTTTTTAAACATCTGAGCAATTGTTCAGCAGAAAATCAGCCCAGCAATGACATAAAACAAAAATAAATCCTAACTCTTTTTAGGTCTTCTTTGCTTTGGGGTGTTATCTTCAAAGTCCTCAGATCTTACTCAAATTCCTAATTTCTTATTTCTTTTCTTATACCCTAAAACAACTTCTAGACTTGGGGCAACCTAGGGTTCCAGAACCTCGCAGGGGAAATCCGCCCAGCAATTTAATTTCTGTCCTATATGCAGGAAGGGAATCCCTTTTAGGGAGCAGCAGAAACCACAGCTCAGGCAGAGTGGTTTTAGGTTACCCCTACAGTAAAAACTCCTAAGCTGCTATTGCAGCCTAATGGGGCTGCTGGTGTGCATTCACACAGTCCTACTGAAATGCCCTCCTCATTAAATGGGTTATTCAGAAGCCAGCCTCTGCACTGACTTCGGTTTCTAAATAACTTTCAATTCAATGTCAGGGTCAAAATATAGCTCCTGAATGGCTTCAGGATGGCAGAGTACCTGGTGATCCCTAGGATGTGTGCAATAGTGCAAGGAAAGGGGAGCCAGTAGGTGAAGATCTGGTTATCTAGCCAGGTTTCTTTGCAATGCAAGGTCTCCTCCTTTTACACTAGTGTACTGTAAAGTGCCAGGGAATTGCCGGCAAGGATAACAGCATTTTGTCACAGTTGTGATTAAGAGACTGAATCTTTAGTGCCCCTTTAAATTGCCTCTCCTGTTGTCCTAATTCAAATAGAATTTCATTGTTTTCAATGCATGGGAGGAGGATTCAGGGGGAAACACTAGCAAATTTCACTTCTGTCCCAGAGAGGTATGCAAACAAATAGCAGAAGTGAACTTCTAGAGAAATTATTTTACTGCCTATTAGTGTCTGCCTGTTCTCATAGATCATCGGGACTCATGAGAATTCCCTTATAAAGTAATTTATGTGCAGTGCTGCAGCGCAGCACTTTACTCTTTTGATCTTTGGTATTAGAGATAACAAATTTGTAGGCACCTTCAGCTTCCTCAGCACTGCCATGCAATCCAAGCTGGCTGGTCTGACTGCTGCTTGTTCCATTAACTCAGTTTTAAGTAACACATGGCTATCTCAAGCATAGCCTGGAAGCAGGCAGAACTTTTGAAGAACATGATTAGAAAATAAAAGGAGCTTCATTTCCAATGCTAGCTTTATTTATGTCCTAGATTTGGCTGGGATAGAGTTAATTTTTAAATAGGTAAGGACAGACACAGCACTTTGTAGACAAATTCTCTTGGTTGCTTAAAGTTGTTTTTGCAGTTATACTCCTAATCAAAATATGCTGGTGGTGAAAGTAATTTTTTATGGTTTTGATGAAAAATTTGGTATATGCTCTGCCAAAGCTGGAAATACGATAGCAGTGCATTCTACTCCTTTTAAAAGAGAATATAACCCTCTTATCCAGACCTGCTTCATCGTAGCAGGTTAATACTCTGCACCTGAGGCCTTGCTGTATCCCACTACAGAAAGCTATAGTTCCTTGATAAACATCTGTACACAGATTTGAAAATATATTCATTATTTCTGTGTGAGAGCACTCTGAAAACCTTATGAGGCAACTTCACCCCACCTTCTTCACTTTCCTTTACAGGTATAAAGTTGCTTCTTAAAAAGTTGTTAAACTTATTGTGAAGGGAAGTTCTTAATTTTGTACAGGTCACACAGCAATCTGTCACAGTTGCATGCAAGTTGCACACAGTCTTTCTTGGGACTTGTGTATATTCTTCTAAAGGAAAACATGGCTCTGTTTAATGATAACATTTTCCTAAAGCATATGATGTTTGCTTCTTTTCTCTGCTATCTTCTTTGTATGCAGTCAGTGGGGCTTCAAATGTTCCATGTTCCCTCCCTGGAATAAAAAAAAAAAAAAAAAAAAAAAAAAAAAAAAAAAAAAGAATAAAAAAGAATTAAAAAGAAAGAGCTGAGCTCCTGCTGCACATCTCCAGAGCCCTGTGGGAACAAAGAGCCAGGAGTGATGGGAGGGAGGATGGAAAACCAGTGGGAACAGGCAGGAGACAGACAAGGAGGTGGGGGAAGGGACCATGGGGCAGTGGGGGAATGGGAGCAGAAAGGAGGCAGATCTGGTAAGCTGAGGAGAAGCCCGGTAGGAGAAACTTCTTTGTTTGCAGGAGAGAACAAAGGGGAAGGGGAAATGATGGAAGAAGCAGAGCTGTCGGGTTAGAAGTTGTTCCTTGTTGTTCCTACCCACTCTCCGCCCGCACCCACGAAGGGGAAAACGAAAACTCACAGAGGGAACTGATTAGCATGTGCAAACATGCTTCTTTTGCTTTGCTTGTGACAATTAACTGTCTCTTTTTCCTTTTTTCTCTCTTTGTTTGGCACTTGGGACAAAAACAATTAGATATGAAAATCTAAAGTTGAAAATCTAAAATGGAAAGGCTGTAGAAAATACCGACTTCATTGATCTTGACACACTGATCTAAATGAAATTTGTCAGCAGGTCAGAAGCACTGGTTTCTCTTAGACAGGGCTGACTGCTGCAAAGAAAACTAACCTGACCAACAGTGATATGATTTTGCTCTAAATCTAAAATCTAAGACTTTTTTTTTTTTTTTTTTGTATCCTGAGAGATTTAGCAGGGAGAAGTGGTCACAACTTTTGTATTATTCATATACAAAACTGCTTTGTTTTAGGTTAAAAACTCCTAATGAAGACCATTTATTTATGGAATGAAATGTCAAATCACTGTGAGAAATTAATATATATATTTACTTATCAAGCAGACCTTCTAAAATATCAAAACCAGAGCCCTATCACCTTTTCTAAGTTAACTAATATCAGTTCTTTGCCGTAGGACTGTTTTCCTCCTAGCAATATTACAGCAGAGTAGTCAGCATTTCAATGTAATCTGCACTACAATGCCCTATGTTAATGCAGACAGATACTTCAAAAACAGAACAACATGTTAATTGTCCCTCCCATATAACTCTTGGGCCTAACAATTAGTACCCACTTTTATTAGCAGTTAAGTGCAGAAATATACCATTTAAAAATCCTACAACCTTTGTTCTCGATTTTAGGTGACTTCCACAAAATGTGTCTTTACTAATTTCTTTTGTAGGATTTCGTATCTGTTGTAAACAGCATTTTTATTCCCTGACTTGTTGCCTGCATAGTAAGGCAAAGAAACAGGATACCTTATTTTGCTAAAACTTTTGTCTTCTTTTTAATTTTATTTTAAGAGATTAGTAAAAGCTAGAAAACCTTTTTGACTGGTCATGGATGAAATCTTTTTTCCAGCTCTGTATCTGCTGTACTCGGAACTCTGAATCTGGTAGTTGGAAATGAAGCTGTCTTCAATTATAAAATTAGATTAAACTTCAATTTCTAGATCAAATCTGAAAAAAAAAAAAATCCATGGCTCAAGAGAGAGCGCTATCAAACTTGGGAATATTCTTCCTATGAACATGAATTAACAGAATAGCCATGTTCTTGCAAAACAGGCTGACCAATCCCATTTTTGTTCTTTTGTGAATACTCATTGCTGGCTTCATTTTTCACACATTTATTATTTCAATTGCTTTGTTTTAGGATGTGCTTTGCTCTGTGCAAGATCAACAAAACGAGCAGGAATTTCTGTCTCTCGTACAACTTTATGGTGCTTACATATTTTCTGCTCCATCACAGATTATTAACTTTTCAAAAAATTTTTAAACTCCTAGATCTCAGTGGATATTTCTAGCTGAATATAGTGACTCATCTATAAGAGGTTTTTTTTTTCTTCTCCACTGACCATCTTTGATTCCTTAAAGTGCTCTCATCTCTCCCATTGCAAGATTTGTGTTGTCTCATACAGCTGAGGGTATTGTCTCTGCTACCACAGTGTTTATTTCTATGAGAAGCTACCAAGAAAGTGTGAAACAGCCCACTAGTGCATGAGGTATAAAGACTTCCATAAAATGAGATTGAAAACCATGTTTTGCAACATACCAAGAACATGAACATACTTCTAAATATGCTTATTTTTACTGTTTCCTGGAAAGGTGAATTTATTAATTCATGCTTAGATTTGTTCCTGGCACATACTGGTACATGGAAGATCTTACATTTTCCCTTCCTATTAAGTTGTGGTACAAAATTAAGAAAAAAATCACTGGTGTTGTGGAGTTGCAGCAATACCAACCATTCTGAAAAATTACCTCAGAGATTTGCTGCAGAAAAAAGAATAAAAAGAGTGGAAAAAATACTTGTCTTCATGTAAGGCCAGGATGATTGTTAATACCAAAAATTACAAGTATTTATAGATAGTGTGTACCTGATGTAGCTTTTGGGGAAGTAATAAAAAGGTAATTTCTTGCTTCTATATTTTAGTAATTCCTTCCTAGTTTAGGAGATTTTTCTTTGACTGCCTGATTAGTCCAATAAGTAAGCCTTGATTTAACTACTTAAAGGTAAAAAACCAAATGAAATTTCACCATTATGCTGAAGAATTAAGCCATGTAAATTAATACTATCAGTCAGTCCTGACACAAGAGATGTGTCACCATTTTAGTTCCATCTTATTTAAAAATATGATTTATAGCTTATTTAAAAATTTACAGCTTATTTAAAAATACTTTAGTTCTTTTCTACTTAATTAAAAAGTGAGGAAAACACAGTATTTGCAAAAGTAAACATTTTCACAAAATATGTGTAATTTGAACTGGAAAAATTGATACAAAAAATAATCCAGTTTTAAGTCAAATCTGAGTCCCAGTACTACCCTTGGTTAAAGCAATCCAAATGTTTGGAGCCAAGTAAAACACCTGACTCGTAGCTGGATTCTGCATAAGGATGGTGGCTTATTTCTGGTGGGGCTTCCTTGCCTGGACTGCACATCCTATTTTACATATAATGCAAGGAGATGCCCCCTCTGGTAGGAGAATTGCTGAGTGAGGTAGCATGGGAGCATGGGGTGATGTGGGAGCCCAACAGGCACTCTGTGCTTCTCTTTCTTTCCTTTTTTTGAGTTACAGCTCCTCTGAATCAGAAGAATACAGTTTAACTGAGCTGACCCAGAGCACTCGGTGTCATTACAGCAAATGAAAATAACACCATTAGAGCAAAAAACAGCACTGATTTAGTGAGGGACTTTATGAGTTTTCAACCAAAATGCAGTTTTCCTATTGCCTGAATCTTGGGATTTCTTTTTTTGGGTGAGATGAAAATATTTTACTTTCATTTGTTTGTTAGGTTTTGTTTTCTTTTTTGGTTTTTTGGGTTGATTTTTGGGTTTTGTTTTGTTTTGGCTTTTTCTTTTCTTTTGTTTTTTGTTGGTTGATTGGGTTTTTTTTTGCTCAGGAAGGAGAATGTTTCAAAATTCATTAATTCTCATTTTTCATCAGATCTAATCCTAACCAGATACCCAAAACCTTTTAAAGTTCCTAGAACTACATTTTAGGGGGAAATTACTAATAACAGTATGTGCATGCCTATATATATCAGTAGAGTTGAAGTCTTTGTGTGTTGCTACATTCAGACTTGACTACAAAGTCAAATCTGAATCTCCCTTCAAATTAGACAAAGATTCCAAACTTGGTTCAAGAGACTTATGGAACCAAACATGATTGTGTGGAGTCAATGAGGAGCAACAACCAGCACTGGATGCTTCAGAGGCATGTCCTGAAGAGTCAGAGGTTTACTTCTGGTCAGGCTAAAGCACTGGCACTGGATTTCTGCAAGACATGTAAAATACAGCTCTGAAAAGGCTCATTGTAAACAATTCATTTCATAGACCTAATTTAAATATTTACAGCATAGTGCTATGTCTGCAATACAATTCTATTAAATACACTTTTTCTATTGTAATAAATTAATTTCCGTCTTTTCTGGTTTTTAGATCATCTCTTCTCTGGTAGGACAATATCAAACCTTCCCAACCTCAAGTAAAGAGAAACTATTAGTAAAATGTTTCTCAGAACACCTAAACCAATTTATCTAAAAACGAGCTGTGAAAATTTTATTTACATGTACTTTTGCATTGAAGGAAATTCAAAATTACTTTCTATTAAGGGTACCAAAGTCAGCACAAATGGCACAAATCCTTGAAAGATAAATATGTGCCTTGCTCTGTTTGAAGAAATCTGGCTTCAAAATGGCAAAGTTATAGACTTTTGAAAACATGCATCCTGGTTTGCACAGCAGGTTTTTAACATCAGAAGCAAACACCAGGATGTGATGTTCTGAATATTCACTTTCAGTATATTTGAAAGGTCACACCTACTTGTATTTGAATGTGTGATTACTTTCAGTACTTCATTGTTCTGAATCAGTTAAAAAAAAGAAAAGGGCGTTGGAGACCTTACTGTTTATAAATCATGTTTCTGCTTTCAGTCAGAGAATGAAAGAATACAGGCATTTTACTCGCAGGAACTACTATTACTCTTGTAGACAGAAACCTTAGATAGAGCTTCCTGCAAGAAAGGCTGTGATCTAGGAAATATGCTGATTCAAACCATTGTGTGGAGAAAATAGACTCACATTTCTGTGACCCCATTAATTTCTCAATTCATAAAAAACTTTGCATGCTTTGGAAGATCTCCTGCAGTGATGTCCCTGATGCTTCCTTCTGGCCAAAACTGGAATTGTGTTTTCCTCCTCACTTTCTCAGTGACACTTGGTGATTTATGCTGTCTTGGAAATAAATAATCTGCCTTGGGATATGAGAAAAACAAAACTGAGTAACAAAAACCAATTCTGCACCCTCCTAGCAGAACACTGAACACAGCTAAAGGGCATCAAATATCGTCACAATCAATAACATGCTCAGAACTGAATGCATTTTTCAAGCTTGGCTTGAAACTTCTGTTACTGGAACTGTTCACCACCTTTTTGCCTAGACCATAGTTTTAGGCTGAACTTTGGAATTAGTAAGAAAGTACTTTTTTGCTAGTTGGCATGGGGAGTGAGGTTCATGGCTAACTCAGTTCTGAGTTCACCAGCCTGGATTTATCATGAGTGACAGAGGATAGCTGAGATAGGGAGAAGGTGAGATGCTTAAAGTAGGTGCTTAAAATTAGCTAAGAAAAATGATGTCAAAATTACCTACTATTTTATGTGTGCTTCCTGTACCAGAGTAACACTTACAGTTAATACCTCCTTGCATATTGCTTCTTAAGTACACAGTATAAAGAAGCAACTGGAGGAATAATGCAAAAAAAAAAAATTAGTGAAAAAATAATATTTAAAGGTTTTGTTTCTGAAGAAGAGCCATACATCCCTGAGTTCACTAAGAATATCCCACAGCCTGAGATTATCATAAGTCCTTTGTGGGTTTTGATATTCAGTAAAGTATCAGCTGAATAAAGGAAATAATTATTTATTGATTACTTTGTTCTATTTTATTTCTTGAAATAATGGTTCTTTAGTCAAATATCTGTGATTGCTATATTAAAAAACCAGAAATTAATTTAAACAAAATGGGCCTTTATTCTAAGATTTTCCCTTTGACTTTCATTTATCTTTTTAATAGTAAATGTTCAGCATTTCTTTTTATGGTGTACTGTATTAATAAAAGCTTACTACTCCTGGTTGTACTATAGTTCTAGACTCCCACCTGAAAACTGATATTCTGTAAAAGTCTGATATCATTTTCTTGAAAGGCTTATCTGTAGGTATTAGATATCATGAGACATTAAACCCCATTTTCAAAGCCTAGAAGATATAGAAAAAATAAACTTTTTTAGTGGTTCATACTTGAGAATAGAGCATTTCTAACCTGTAGGGTAACAAAACCATGAAAGGTACCTCCAAATACTATTTTAAATTTATTACTTTATGCTTGCTGCCAATTTATTTTAATTCATTTTCTTTCAATAAAAGTCATGCAGAGCAGGGAGAGGTTGAAAACATATGAGAACAGTTGAGCTCCTGTCCCACCAGTCCTCTGGGCAGATTTCCCACTGATCTACCAGAAGCATACTTTTTCAAATAATTTTTTTAATAAGAATTTTGGTTAGAATTAGCTCTACCCTGAAAAAGTGCACCTCTGCAAGCCAGGGCTATTATAGTTCTGTCCCAGCATTACAAACAATCTCCTGTTTTTCTGGAGGACTGAGAGTCTTTTGTCATAAAAGCAAGTGCTTCAACAGAGCACAGGTAGGGAAACAGGTTTTGTTTCACAGGGAAGAACACATGGGTCAGGGTAAATTTTAAATAGCTCAGCTTTCTGTCTAAACTGAAGCCTCACTGTGACTCTGTCCTTGAGATCATCAGAACATGTGGGAGACCATCAGAACACTGAGGCTGCTCTTTCTTAGGGAGCCAGCAGTATTCCTCTAGACTTCAGTGAAGCTTAAGCAAGAAGTCCATCAGCTTCCTAAACAAGACTGGGGTTCTACAAGGAGAGGACTTTCTCTAACCACAATAAATACAAGCCACCACTCTGATCCTCCAGCTCACATTCTTAGAACAAGATCCATTACATTTCCATTTTATTGCTCTGGTAGCTGGAAAATGACTTTAAAATGGGAAAACAGTGATCTGGTCTTAAGGCAACTGGGATTTTCTTTATGTTGATCTGGTTCTCTGTCCCCAAGGCCTTTTGGTCCAACAGAAATGTATTCATTCATGTAACACAGAACACAAAACAAAGGAGATTTATAACCCTCCTTTGCCAAAATTTGTTGTTATACGTGGAAAAATAAATCT
>WEIU01023253.1:91105-140920 GCA_013389925.1 Aegithalos caudatus
CAACTAAGGTGGAGAAGACCAGGGCTTCTGGGAAACACGGAGTTAACATAAGCCGGTTTTGTTGCCAGGAGTAGGAAATCGCTCACTCCTGCAGTCAATTTGCCTAATTGATTAGAAGCCTGATTGCAGCGGCCAAGGAGGGGATACCCGGGGGGGATGTGCAGGCACCAAGCTCCCCCGCCTTGAGCGGCGGCTTCACAGAAATGGGGGCTTCTGGGCTGGGAAATCATTTTCCACGACCCATTCTCTGGATGGGCACCGTGCCCATCCCCAGCGTGCCCCCGAGCACAAACCCTCGCTGGCCTGGAGAGGGGGCCCGGAGGGCAGCCCTGCTGTCACCGCGGGGCCCAGCAGAGCCCGTCCCGGCCGGGAGGACACTCAGCCCCCTGCGGAGAGGCTCTCCAGCTGGAGAAACCTGGTTTTGCCCGGCCCAGGGCTCCCCACCCGCAGGCATTGAGGGGGGTTTGCTTCGGTGGCGTTTCCTTCTCCATCCCTGCTCCGAGTGAGGACAGAAATGCCGGGTGACGGCAGTCCCAGGCCTGGCCCCCGCGTGGTTCTCTAATCCTCCCTCTCGGGATGCTGCCCTGGCACTTCCCAGTACAGTAACCCAGCCCCTCGTCTGGGCGCTTTCAGCTCGGCTTCATTACTATTACCATGATAAAGACCAGCTGCTTTTTTTCAACTTCCCTTTTCAAGTCTCTACTTACTCTTGACTTTTCTGAATTTCTCTTTGAAACCTTGACACTTTGGTTGTTCTCCCAGACAGATCTAATTACAAGAGTTCAAATAAACCTTGGGGTTTTTTGTTGAGCTGGGACAGGAGGGAATGAGGAGAAAGCATTGGATAACTGAGATGATGTGAAGATTTGCTGGGAGAACTCACCTCCTCCCAAGGCTCTTCAGGTCTTCTCTGCAATTCTGAGGGCCCAGAAAGTTGCAGCAGTGGGACATAATCCAACATCCAGGTTTAGCATAAAAGAGAAATACCAAAACAGAGCCTAACAGGATAAACAGGAATTGGAGGCTGCCAGCTGTTTCAGTGTGCAACACTCTGGCTTCTTCCAAGGAGACTTCACCATTCTTGCCTTGAGAAAAAATGTAATAATAGTCTAAACTTTAAAAAGAAGAAAAACCCATGTGAAGGCTCATCCAAAGCTTGAGCATCATTTCAAACACTGTGAAACAGCCTGGTGGCTTACAGTCTGCTACAGCACTCATTTGGTGCTGATAATGAATGAAAATACCTTTTAATTTTTTTCTGCCCATATGTCCAGGACTCACTGGAATTCCTGGACAGTTCCCAAGCCCCAAACCAACCCATTCTTTAACTTAGAGGACTTAAATGTAGGACTTAGTGACCCATATGTTGCTAGGATTGCAAGGCACCAAAAAAAAAAAAAAAAAAAAAAAAAAAAAAAAAAAAAAAAAAAAAAAAAAAAAAGTATTTCTGGGGCCCTTTATGAAAATTCTCTGATCCAGACATGACAGAACTCAGGTCTACTTTCCTGAGAGCAGCACAATTTCAGACATGGTTCACCTGGGGGTAGTTTACAGAGATTATCCTTTATGTCAGTACAAAATAGGCAGTCAGCTAGGGTGGATAACACAGCCATCACCAAAACTGTAAAAAGGAGAGCTAAGACAGGGGTTAGACTTTTACCCTGCTGACATTTGTAAATCACCTGGAACAAGGACATATGGGAAAACAGAGCCTAGCCTCATCAGAATAATTATTTCTGTTATCACCAATTCAATATTTAGTTCTGTCACTAGAGGTGCTAATACTTGATTAGGAATCAGGCTGTATTTCTAGCTGGAAGATGGGCACTGTTACTTTTCCTCCTACTACTTCCCAACTCCTTTTTTTTTCCAGGCTGTAAGTCCTTGTACATTCATACACTTCATCAGTGAGATTCCTGATTTAGTATTCTGAGGACCACTATTAGAACCACTAGACACAGCTTTAATCCTTTTGACAAACTCTATTTGTATTCCTCCTGTATTAATCTTAGAGTCCATAATACATCATGCAGTGACAAAGTAGTGGATAATTTTATTAAACCTGCGGATGACACCAGGTGGGAAGAGACTACCAGGGAGCTGGGTTTAGAATACAAAATGATTTGGACAAATTGAGAGCATGGTCTGAAGCAGCAGCAGGCTATCCAGCACAGACAAATGCAAGCCAGTGCACACAGGCAAGAATAATGGAGCCAGGCTGCCAAGCAGCTGCTTAGAGCGTGAGACGAAAGCTGAGTAACTACCAAGGATTGTAAGCTTTGCAAACCCAAACACTGCAAGAGGAACCAGAAGCATAAATCCAGGCTGGAAATCACAAAAGATAATAACTCAGTCATGATGCTGTGTTACATCTTTGAGACAGTACCACATCCAAATGTGTGTGAGCTGCTTCAAGAGGGACACTGAACAGCTGAAGAGAACAGTGAAGGTCGACAGAAGTTCAGAAAATGCAAGTAATTAAAATGATGATATCTTAAAAAAAATCCTGAAGAAATTATAATCTGCAACCCTGTGTAAAGCAATTGATAGGGGTTTTTTCCTATTCATTTAGTTATTGGGGAAAAATAATTAAAAATAATATTTAAAAAGAGTAATGGCTGTAGCTGCAGGAAGAAGATTAAGGTTCCAAGTTGAGAAATACACATTCCAAAGGTTAGAAGATGGGGAATCTGGACCAAGTTTGACAGGGAAAGCAGGTTCCTGAGGAAAAAGTTATATAAATATCTATTAATGATGAGTAGGTATTATCTGAGGCTGCACTGGGAAGACAAATGGCTTAGATTGTTCCTTTTCTTTAAAAGAAATGAACCTTCCAGTTCTACAGTTTCAATAACCTAATAAGCCTAAAACTTTTGCAGTCAGCAGAATTTTCAAGGTTCCAATCCCTTAAAAAATGTACAGGTTTTGACAAGAATGTCATATAAATAAACCAAAATATTTATGAGCTACACTATTGATTCACCTGTATTTTACCATTCTCTACAACAAAAAGCTGTTAACTTTTCATATTTTATTGTAATATATAGGGGAACAAAATTGTCTTGTGTTTAACTAAGTAGTGAGTGCAACAAGCCTTAAACTCTAGACAGACTTTTTTAAGACCACTAGTCTATAGAAATTTATTCTAAAACACCATGAAGTCTATCTACAGTATCTGATCTTAAAAACTTAAAATCAACAATTCTAAACTGGGAGTGATTTCAGCTAAAGAGAACCATCGATCTGCATGCTCCCTAGTATGCTTTTCTGTTAATTCTCATGTCCAGGGACAGAAAGAAACCCATCAAGGAATGACAGATTTATTATACTAGCCTATTTACTAGGTTACTAAAAATAGATTATGTAAAAATAAATTAAATAATATCTTAACATAAATGTTTGTCTTTACCTACTATATTATGTATTATGAAATTATGTATTTCAACTACAGTTCATCAATATGAATCTAAGCATTCTTTTTAATTTTCTGCTTAAAAATATTGTATAGAAAATCACATTATGGAGAATAATTACTCCATATTCCAACTTTTTTTTTAATTATGCAGATCACCATAACACAATTCAGTTTGGTGTCCCCTTTTTCCCTTTTTGAAGCTTTTAAAACACACTGACACACTGGACAGCATTCAATTCCTGTATAAAGCTAAATTTCTGCCTGATTTGGTGGATTTATAGTACTATCCAATGTTAATTTTTGATGGTTTTTTTTTTTTCTTTCAAGCAGAGAACAGACTCAAGACTACTGCAGTTACAAAGCACAATGAAGTGTGTGTCATTGATATTACATTTTTGGACTTTACTCTGAGATCACTCTGCACTTTATAGCAGGACCGCAGATAATTCTGTTGGTTTTTTTTTCCCCATTCAGCCTGAAGGATTTTTTGTAACCTCAGTAAATTCCCAAATTAATTTTCTGAGGCTTGAGCAATACTCACTGAACTTGTTCAGGATTTGATTGTATCATCCTTTCATCACCCCACAGAAATTCTCTACCTGATAGATAGCACATTCAGTTTTGGATTATTAGAATTTTATCTTTGACCCTAACATAGGTTACAAATATCAAAATACATACTCTTAACCCTTGTAAATGAAATGCATATAGTTCCTACATGGATGACAACAGCAGTTTGCATTTTTTCCTTGAGCACACTTTAACATGCATAGACAGGAGTAGGGACATACTAGTTCAAAGTGAACTTTTGGCCTCTTGGGGGCACAGCAAAGTTTGGTTCCTGCAGCAACTGCAATTCCATTACAGGATCCCTCCAACTGGGCTTTCAGCTACAGCAGCACAAATCAAAAGCAACCTCCTGGTGCTAGTATGGATATTGAGCAAAAGTTAACGTTATATACATATAATAAAATAATTCAACTTGTGTGTCCTGGAGGTGTGTCCTGGTTGCTATGGGAGTGGTAATCATCAATTTCCTGGCTAGTATGGGATCCAAGTACCCTTCAACATAGCTTTAATGTTGTTTTTCACACTTGCAAAAGATACAGATTTTAGCTGTAGTTAAGGCATTCCCAAGTGAAATAAGCTCTTTTCCCTGACGTTGTGCTAGGATGTTTACCTCAACAACACAGAACAAAACAAAAAAAAACAGAAAGAACAAACCAACCCAAAACAACCAAAACAAAGAGGAAAAAAGAGTTTAAAAATAAGTCACATTGTGATTAAACCCTTACAGTATTACCTTCAACATTTCCTACAACCCCCCTGCCAATATGCATTCAAACAGTGGCTCAATGTACCTGAGACAGCTAATTAAAAAAGGAAGTGGTCAAAGTCATGCTTCTTTTTTTTTTGGTAGACTTCAAAGGTGATCCCTCTCCTTCCTCCTCTTTACATTTTACTGTCTGGCTTTCTGCCCATCCTGCAGCTGTTGGCTGAGCCTGTCTTTCATGGCGTCAAACCTGCCTCCTCACGGTCCATAAAGTTACAGCAGAGATCGTGATACGCAGGTGTGGAAAAGCCAGAAGTGCAAGATGGGCCCGTTAATGATTTTTCTGGCACCCCATGCTGAGCTGCTGAAAAAAAGAGAGCAGCTTGCAGAAGGCAAGGGACTCTTTGTTTGCAGAGGTATTTGAGATTGTATTACTTCTCCCACAGCAAAGGTGTTGGGTTTTCACTTTAAGGGCTGTTTACAGAAATGATTCACCTTTTATACAGCTTTTAAAAAATGCTTTGAGGCTTTAATTGGACGCAGGATTTACATCACACCAGTATGAAAACTCTTACTTTTCATTTAGCCCCCCATTAAATCATTCATTCAGTGATCTTACTCAGTGATAAGCAGCCACTTCCCATTGTGCGGACTTCACAGAGAAAAAAAAAAAAATCAATCACTAGGGATTAATTTATGTCATAAACTTTCTGGAAATTTCTGCACCCATTTACATTTGGACAATGAAGGGAGATGGACAAACTGCTGGGGCAGAAAAAGAACAAAGCAGGAAAAACAATTATTTGCTGTTGTTCTTGAAATAACTGAACAATTTAATAAACTATATGTAAATCTTTTACCTTATAAAAGTAATTTAAAAGTTTGCTATATTTTAAATGGTCCTTGAGCTGTGAACTAGGCCTAAGGAATAACTTTTAGCAACTCCAGCTCAAGATTTTTACTAATGCCTGAAACTAATAATCTACAGGAACAATTTTCCAGAACACACAAGTGATACATGGTATTCTCCACCACTCAGAATCAACGGGACTTGAATTTTCAGATCATCCAAACACCAAGGCATGGCCTGATTTCACAAAATATTTAGTGCCTGACTTCAACTAGTGTCCCTATCTCCCTCTAGGAGAGAGAGCCTGAACAGCTCCTTGTGGACTCTACATTTGTCCCCGAGCCTCTAATTAAGTGTGGGATGCCAGCACTTCTGCTAACTCTAGATCCTAGAATCCCTACCACCCCAAACTTTAGGCATTTGTATTTTAACCTTGGGCCTTTACATCAATGTTTTAAAGCTGGGCAGAATTTTGGTGCTAAAAAAGAGTGAGCAAAGGAGGACTGAGAGAAGCAGCAAGTGAGGAACATATTGCAAGGGGATGGGAAGTTTAAAAGGAGTTGGTGAGTCAGAAAAGTGTCAGCTGCACTGTCATCTCTGCTGTTTGCTCATATAGCAAATGTTTAAAGAGGGAAGGATTTGTCTACACAAAGCTACTGGGCAGTGCCCAAATCTCAAAGGTGCAAGTTCAGTTCTGCAGCTGCTTATCCATCTAGACCTATGCCGTGGTTTAACCCCAGGCACAGCCAAACCCCACTCACTCTCCCATCAGGGGAATGAGAGAGAGTCAGAAGGGCAAAAGAAAACTCGTGGGTTGAGACAAAGACAGTTTAATAGGGAAAGGAAAAGGCACACAAACAAGCAAAGCCAAACAAGAAATTAATTCACTTCCCAGAAAAAGGCAGGTGTTCAGCCATCTCCAGGACAGCAGGGCCCCATCACATTGCTATGGCTACTTGGAAAGACAAAGGCCATCACTCCAAATATCCCCCCATGTCCTTATTCCCCTACTTTATACACTGAGGATGATGCCATATGGTCTGGAATGTCCCCTTGCTCAGTTGGAGTCACCTGTCCTGGCTATGTCTCCTTCCAGCCTCCCATTCATCCCCCAACTTCCTCATCAGTGTGGCCATACCGAAAAAAGCAGAAAAGGCCTTGGCCCTGTGCAAGCCCTACTCAGCAATAAAAGAAACATCCGAATATTATCAACCTTGTGCTCAGCGCAAATCCAAAACACAGCCCCGTACCAGCCACTGTGAAGAAAGTTGATTCTACCCCAGACAAAACCAACACAACCTATATGATGGATGTGCCCCTCTGACAAGTAGCCATAGATGAATTTCAAGCTCCTAACCAGTTCATACACTTGTTTTTCCTACTACTTTTGTTTTCACTAACACCTATTTCTGATGCAGCAATTGCTAGAAACTCAAAGCAGGACTGGGAGCAGTCACAAGCCTGAAGTCAAGCAGTGCCAACTATAAATTAGCTGAATCCAGGGGCATGATTCTTCACCAGTTGGTTGTGCTACTCAGTGGCTTATGAAGTTCTGAGGTAGCTGGACATCTCCTCAAGAGAGACCAGTGGGAACCAGAATGGACCTTATTGTCTGCAACAGTGGAAAATGCAGTGTGGTCTTCTCCACTCCTGAAGTCAGAGCTGGCATGGCACGGCTTTGCTGACAAATGAATCGAGCATCCTTTCTAAAGCCATCAGGGAATGATAAGCATGGATTTCTTGCTGCTCCTAAATCCAGTTCTATTACAGAATTCTCAGGGAACTTGGTGCATGTAAGATGCTCTCTCTCCTATTTTCCAGTAACTGCTGTGGAAACACTGCCAGTACCTTCAGCATAGAAATATAACACAAACTGCCCAACCCAGGACTCAACAAAGATGGTCTGTGACCTAAAAAAGCAACCAAAGCTCAGACACCTAATTCAGGAACAGAACTGTCAGAGTATTCTGTACAGAGCAAGGAAATATGGAAAGAGACACAGAGAAGGTAACCACTCTCTATATTTTTACTAGAAACTAATTTCCCAGCTGTCAGAAGGAAGAGTAACATGAGCTCATGAATAATTGCTTTTGCAGGTTCCCTTCACCGCCAGACTAATCTTTAGCTATCCATCCTGCAGCAGTCTGTAATAACCTCCCCACTGTGTCAGCAGACAGATTTTTACAGCAAAGCACAAGAAACAAAATCGTTTTAAAACCAAACAATCTTGATAGCCTTTGTGCTGCACTCACAAGTCACCTCAACATGAACTTCCCTTTCTCCTTATGTTTGTGATGCCACAAAATGTCTTCCCAACTGTATGCATCATAGTTCATGACAATTGCTCTGCCATCAGCTTTTCAAGAAAGAAGCTCTAACCTTGCAGCTCTGGAGGGTCATGAGCCAGTTCTCCCACAAGAAAATAATTTTTTAAAAAAAAGCATATTAGAAACTGAAATGCTGAGGGAGACTGGACATGGCAGGGGGGAGGTTGCAGAGTACTGTGGTAAATTCCCTCTGTGCCACAGGACTCCTCTTCAGCCATGTGCATGCTAAAGAGTCTTTTTACACCACAACTCTTTTCTTTGGTGATGGTGGTAGTACAATAATAATAATAATAACTCTGTAGAAATGGTTACCAAGTGCAGTTCTGGTAAGACCACTGGAAAAAGCTGCTGAAAAACACAGCTTTAATTTCACACACTCAGCTTACTAATTATAGAGCAAATTTCAGCTGAAAGGAGCCAGCAAGGGCTGAGGTTTTCACACTTACCATAGGAAATATTTGCTCAGTTTCTTTTTGGGGCTCTGTGTGTTTATGAGAACGAGGTGACCACCTGGCAGGGTGCCCATCCCAGAAGTCCATCTGGGTGCTGTGGGCAGAAGAAAGGAAACAAAGTCAGAAAGATGCATTTTGTAAATGCCCCTTGATGGACCATCCTAATATTCACCTTCCCCTGGGAAAAGGTAACTGACATAAAATGCAGGAATATTTTAGAGATTATATCTTCCTTATTGAAACCAATCTCCATTTCTTTGAAAGAAAAAAAAAGACTTCTGAGAGGACCATATTATGTTTTATCCATGCTTCACTCTCTTTTCAGCCTATGTATTTTCTTTTCATCAGGCTGTATTCTTCACTAATTTAATTTCAATGGAAGTAGAGAATAAATGATTTGGTGTCAGCAAAACGGGTCCAGTTTTACAGGGGCATATGTGAAGTAGCCCTCCCATGTTATGTCTCAGCCAAAACAAGTAGAAATTACCAGCTACACCTGGTGGTCCTGTCCCCACCTCCTAGTATTTGTACAGCTATGTAATCAGCCATATCAAGAAAGCATCTCTGAACTAACCTGAATTAAAATTAGAGAGTGGGATGGGCGGGGGGGGAGGAGGGGTGGATTTTCCTCCAGATCAGAACCAAAATCCACTTCCCAACACAGGGGATGTGAGATCTAGCAGGAGCACAAGCAGGGAGGAGATTCACTTTACATAGCACACTTGGATTAGTCCAAAATTATTGTGAAACTAAGCTCCTGGCAGTTCACAATTAAGAGCAAAAAACAAAACAAAGCCCACAAAAAACCCCACCAAAAAACCCCACCAAAAAACCAAACCAAAAAACCAAACCAAACCCCTGCATTTTTTTTCCTTTTTGTTTGAGCTCTGTGAGCTGGCTCACTCTAGTGTCAGAGAAGCACTAGCAGACCAAGGACAGGAAAGGGAGGGGAGCTGACTTAGCAGCAATAGCTGTTATGTCAGCTTAGTTTTAGCACCAACTCATCATTTAGAGCTTCTGTGGCAAACTGATCATTAGCAACAGTAAAACTTGAAAACTCTTGAAATTATTTTATCTCTTCTTGCTGCCTAGAAAAGTGGTTCTTTCTGGGATCTGTCATAAAAGGCAGTTATACATGACCATACAAAATCTGTGTCAGAGCCCAAGAAATGAAACAGAGATTTAAAGCTTTGCTCAGGTCACCTAACCTATCTTTCAAAAGAGAAAGAGGAGATGGAGAGGACCCTATTAAGTTTTGCACAAAGGCTGTTCTGATGAATCCTTAAATACAGTGATTTTACTTCAAGCTGTTATTATACTTCCATGAGACCTAGAGAAGTGCAATTACCCTGGTTCACTGTTTGTCCCCACATCTTCCTGCATCTGCCTCAAACCCCTGGCCACCAAGCAGCTGCTGGGTGCGACTCCCAGGAGGAGCAAACAAGCTGCACTGCGCTGGTGTTTCAGAAATGCCTGGATCTGGCTCTGCTGGAAGCAGCTGAAGTGTAAGGTATTTACACATTTTCATTTCCAGGCATGAGCCAGAGGTGCAAAGGTTCACAACTGAGGCAGCAAAGGAGACCTCAGCCACGAGGTAGGCTCTATTGGATCCACTGATGGCAAATTTCACGCAAATGTTCACCTCAATGCCTCAGGCAATTTCGAGATGAAAGAGTTTAGGACAATGATTTACTGAATAAAAATAATGACTGCCATCAGCAGATTTTCATTATTTGACAGGTTAGGCTGAATAACAACAGTGTGGATGCGATACACTTGGATTTTTAACGGATCTGATTTAAAATTTTCTCGTGAAATTTTGTACTTGGCAGCAAAGGAAGATTCAGAATGAGTACACAGAGACTGGCCAAGTTCAACTGAAAAAGATCTTGAGCAACATGATCTAGGTTTGAAGCAAAAGTTGCATGAGAAACCTCCAGAGATCCCTTGCAACTACTATTTTCAATGCTTCTAAGTGCTTATAGCAGTAGGTTTGATCTGGACACTTAACAGAGGCATCCTGCTTCAATTGACTACTTAACAAAGAGCACTTACAAATGTAACAGTCATGGTCATTATCAAAACTGAACACCTCTTTGGACTATCTGCTTTGGCCAAATCCCAGCCACTGCCCTGTGCAACATCTGGGTGAAATATAATGGACCCTTGAACAGGAGACAGGATCAATAACCAGTTGGGCCCTCCTGGACCTAAAATGTAATGAAGAAATACAAGATTATACAAAGAGATGTCAGGGAGAAAACACCCTTTAAAGCTTAGTTAGCATTCTGAAACCTACAAGATTAATAGTCTTAGCCTGAAGAAGAGCTTGTGTACCTCAGAGACCATCTCCTTTTTGCAGCTGGTCTAATTTAAGAAGCCTACAAACAATCTTGTCTGTGTCTTTCTGACCACACAATTTAACACAAACTGCTACTGAGAGGGAAAGTAACTGCAAACATCCCTGTTACAGCAGGAAGATTAGGCAGGAGGCCAGCTGAGCAAAGAGAGAAGGCAGCAGAGCAGCCTCCTGGACCTGGTGCCAGAGGTAAGCTGTATCTTGTACTTTGTAAACAACAAAGTTCTTGTAGCTCTCCTCCAGCAGGAGCCCTGCAAACAAGTTAAAGCAAGGAAAGGGAGTAATTTCCAGCAACCTCCACAAACGTGTTCATCCCATAGTTCTTTGTCAGGTGCACATTAATTTTGATAAAACAAAATTTAAGGAAGGGTAAGTCTCAGAGCAAAGATATTCATCATAACTCCCCTCATCTTTGTTAATGTGTTAAATATAGGAGCTCTGCTTTAATTTCAGTCCTGGGAAGAAGAAGAAGAAAAAAAAAAAAAAAAAAAGGAGGAAAACCTTGCCACAATGCTTAACTATTATGGTCTAAAAAAGGAAGAAAATTACTAAGCTCTTGTAAGACAAGTAACACTTCGATTTCCTGCATGAAGAAAACAAGGGGGAAAAGAAGAGATCCAAAGAGGGAAAGGATCAGGCATTCAGCCTCCTGACTCAGTGAGAATTGATTTTTTTGCTGCTTGCTGCATGGTCCTGCAAGTCAATGCAGATCCTGCCTTCTTTCCTCAGATCTGTTTCAGGAGAGATTTTGCACCCATCAGGCAAAGTGTGCCAGCACTGGAGTGAGCAGTGTTATCGGGTGTTAGCTGCAGCACTCTGATACATCCTTGAGAACTAGCACATCATTAGGGATATTTTCACAATGGGATGTGGGGGTCTTAGGTCCATGTCAGACAAACTGAGGATGCTTTCAAGGAGGAATTAAAAAGGCTATAACAACCTTTAATAACTGTTCATTTAAATGTCCTTTTTCCATATGACTTCAGCATTATTTTTGAAATTTTCAAAAAAGTCTTGACAAAGCAACTCTGTATGCTCTTCTGTTATTAATTTAAAAAAAAATAAAAAAATAAAAATACACAAGACACCCAAAAAACACTCAATCAGTGAAACACACACCATAAACCCCTTTCCCCGAAGTTTAGGTATTTTTTGAAATGTGCTCCAGAAGAGAAATTAACAGGAAATATATTTCACAGTGCAATACCCACTATAACAAAGTCTGAGTCTCTGCACTTTGGGCAGTTATTGCCACCTCCCTGAATTAGCCACAGTTTACACCTACTTGCACTGATATAAAAGACAACACAAGAGTAAGGTGATAGAAAACAGGTCTGCAATGCCTAGCCTCAGCCAAACACACCTGCAACCCTCTCACAGAGCAAACTATATATTGCACTATGTCTAATTTACTGTATACTGCAACAACACTAATAAGCTCTGTGGAATTACATGTAAAAAATTACACATTTATACATTGGACTTACAAGGTATTTCATATGGACTGATATATACACCAACATTGAAACACCCCTGTTCACATGTTACATTCTAAACATATTTTAAAAGAAATTAGCATTTGTTCTTTGGCACAGCTGATGCAGGACCTGCTTCCCCAGCAGCCACCTTGATGAAAAAAACAGTGAGAGTTCACACTCACCAAGGACTTGTCAGCACAAGGCATCACAGTTCCTGGAGAGCACTTCCAATTCCCACAGGCAGGTATCTGTCTCAGTGACACAGCTTCAAGGGCACACCACAGACAGCTATGAGATTAAATATTAAACTCCCTGATCACACTGGCACACAACCTCAACCATTATTATTTGTAAACTACATGGCTGAACAACCCCAGATTTTCAAAGAGAGAAGTGTAATTGTGGTTCACTGTGAGTTTGCTGAAAAGCACGAAGACCTGTGGTGCTTCCAGCCTTCCTTATCTATGCTGCTAAAAATGAACTGACACAGATCATTCTACACATCAATCACCCCCACTGGGATGTCAAGAGACCAAGAATATCATATCTGAGACTACTCCACTCATGAAAGAATTTGTGCTTGAGAACTCTAGATATTTTCCTGATTATCAAGTTTCAATCCAGAGATAACTGGAAATGTTTAATTTGAAATAATTTCCAAACTGACAGTCTTACAGAACATCTGTCCAGATTATCTACCTGTATCCACTCTGTGTAAAGAAGCTTATTCCTTCTAACAAATTCCTCCTAACAAATCACTCTCTGTGTTCCATGTGCTAAGTGTGTGAAAGGAAAAGCCCCTGTCAGAAGTCATGTCTATTCACAGCACATCATCTGCTTTGCACCAGTTTCTACAGAGAATGTTTCCCATCCATAACCCACTTGCATAATAGCAAAAAACCCACTACAGTGGGGTCCTCCTCGAGTAATGTTACTAAGAACACACTAAGCTCCTATAGAAGGATAAAAATTAATTTCAAATCCATGCCTTGTCTTTGATACAGGGGGAAAACCAAATAAGTCTCTGCTGAAATAGCATTTTTAGAAAGAACTGCCCTAAATGTTCTAAGCAAATGATGATTTTTTCATTCTTAGACTCCAAACTCTGTTTTTAGAGATTTATCTTACATATCTGATTCTCATTCCTAGAAATTATATATGGTACCCAATTTTTACATAGATTCTCTGGCGTCTCCCACTCTATATCCAGCCCTATTTGCTGCTAAAGTTAACAGTAATTTTAGAATTAAATGAATGTTAACACATATAACTTTAGAAAGTAGGATTTCACATTAATTTCAGCTGCTGTGTCTGAGTTAAAACAGGAGCAGCTAGTGTTCAGGAGGTTCTGGTTTGGGAGTTGTGGATGCCAGTGGAAGGAGGACTGCAAAAGAAGGAAGTTTGTTCTTATGATAGATGACAATTTCTTGCCTATCAGGGCCTGCTTTTCTGAAATTTCTTTACCAAGAAGTGAAAGAATTTTGGTGGGGGTCCTCAGAAAATGGAGTTCCTCAAAATTCCACATTGAGAGGCACAGTCTCTCTTCCTATCCCTGCACTGGAGGCCAACCACCCACAGCTCCACTTCTCCTAAGGCAGGTGCACTTCAGTCATGCCTGGGAGGAGGAAAGGCCAGGGTCTCTTTAGGACATCTCAGGACACACAGAAAATGCCACTGCTCTGGGAAACAAAGGCTGGCTGAAGCATGAAGTGGACCAGTTTGGGGATTTTTTTCGTTGTTATTAGGAACTAATGTGGGAGGGAAGAGAGGGAAGTCACAGTCTTCACTTACTAAGATTCAAGGACTGTAGTTGTCACCAGACAAAATCCCAGACCCCAGACCCTCCTTGGTATTTAAACTTCTGCCTCACCCCACTGAAGCCTAATGTTCCTATTCACAATCAGCACCTCTTCCCTCACCCATCCTGGCCCCTTCCTTTTTTGTCTTCCTCTGCTATGCTGCACACTACCTGCACTTCACTCAGTTTTGTCCCCTCCTCAGCTCTGTGACAGTCTGCACTAAATTTTCCCTTCCTGAGTCTGATCCTTCCTTGTCACCCTATTTCTCCTTTAAAACTTACCTTGGCTTTGGGCCCCTACTTTTGGATTTATGTCTATTCTGAAAGGAAGAAATATCCCATTTATTTCAACATGCAAGCTCACACAGTCATAAGTTTGATCTAGGCTGCAAGGAGCAGACTGTGGGCACTTCTAACGTCCCCCAGTCCTAACAAATCACTTTCTATGCTCCATTGCAGCCCAGCACATACATGGAGTTCCCATCACCCTGGAATGGCTCCTCATTCTCCACTATCTCTTGTCCTGTCTGTGAAAGCTCTTCAAAGCTCTATCCTAGGTGTCATTTTCTGTATCTTATCCTCAGGGAGCCTCTCCTCTTCACACTGATATAACTATTACCCTTAGGTAAATGGCTCACAAATCTGCATCTCAATACCAAAGTGATCTCCCTCAGTTTAGCACTACACATTTAATAACACTTCTGATCTGCTGCCCTGGAAGGATGACTATTTGTTTAAAACTAAACTTTGCAGATATTACTGAGCAGCTTGTCCTTTTCCTTTGATGTTATTCCCTTTTATGTTATTTCCTTTTCTCCATTGCTGTTAGCAGCAATATTCTTCCCATTTCTAAAACTTCAATTCCCAATACTTACTTTTAATAACTCTCATTTCTACCTACCAGTGATGAAGTATTTCCTGCCCTTCAAATTCTCCTCCACAATAAAAGAAATAAATCCAGACAATATGCTTATCCATATCTTGGTCATCTTGATCTACTACAAATATTTTCTTCTTCA
This sequence comes from Aegithalos caudatus, assembly GCA_013389925.1. Taxonomy (NCBI): domain Eukaryota; kingdom Metazoa; phylum Chordata; class Aves; order Passeriformes; family Aegithalidae; genus Aegithalos; species Aegithalos caudatus. The sequence continues at coordinate 106,077 of WEIU01023253.1, forward strand.
GTTCTTCACTGCTTCTGTCTTTTTGGACCAGTGATGAACTGAATGATACTAATAGGTTATGCTTCCAGGACCTGTTGCACTTAGATATAATAAGGTAATGACTTCACAGAAACTTTAATTATATTAAATATAAAATGTAGCGGCAGTAATAAAAATTGTTGCTCTGTCTCCTCTGTGACTTCCCTTCCTGTACTGCTGAATGTTCAATTCCTGCCCTGTTATGCCTAAGTTCTATGACAAAGCTGGGTAAAAGCTCTCACTTGCTGGCTTCTTGAAGTGCCAATGATGAACATATCATCAAATCGACATTTTAAAAACCAACTCGGCCTTGTATTGAAAATCTCCTCTTCAGATTTGTGCCTGACTCCCATTCCTGTTCCCAAGTACCAGGACTCACAAATCTCTTTGGAACCTCAATAGAAATCCATCCAGTGTGCCGAGAAGAAAGGGCAGAAAGAGGGACAGACAACGGAACTACAAACACATCTAATTTCCTTAGAATAAGAGTGAAGAAATTATTAATTTACAGATTTACACAAGTTACTTACACTTTCAGTTCAAATAATTACAATGCAAGAGGCAACAATTATTGTATTGAAACCATCACTGTTATGTTTCAGGTCTACTTTTTGAGAGGCATGAAACAAAGGAAGGAGTGAAATGAACACCACTGATGCAGGATACTCTGGCATTTCAGAAAGCCAGGACACACCTGTTGGCTCTCAGCATTCTCACCTACTCCTTCACCTGCCAGACCCATAAACCATTTCTTAGGGGCTGCTGAAGCTCTGCCAACATCAGAGGTGCCCAGGGCAGCTTTCTAGCACAGAAGCTGAGCAGCGTGAAGCAGCTGGTGCCCATGCCAGGGACTCTCTTCCCTTCAGGCCAAGGCAAGCTGCTGATCATGCAGCCCCTCCTGGAGCACCACATCTCCACAACGGGACTGTCTGGCACGCCTCAGTCCCCAAGGATGTTGGTGTCTTCACCTAAACCAGGATTACAGACTGTGCTTCTGTGCCTGAGATGGGTTTTATTAAAGCTCCAACATTCAGCAGTTGAAATCATACAATTCTGCTCAGATATAAGTGTTCCAAGTGTAAGTAATGTCTGAAAAAGTAATCTATTTTCTTGCTATTCGGCCAAATATCCTCCACTTCCAGAGTTTATTGGATTTAGTGGCACATTCCAGGAAAATACCTTGTAATTGGGAAAATAGAAAATATCTCCTTACCTATCTTGTAATTGTTTTAAAGCTATTTGGGACAAATTTGCAAGAATTACAGCTTTTTTTGTAAAATATTTTGCATATAGATTTTTTGTTGTTCATATTGATAGACAGATGATCATTGTAGGTCCTTTCCAGCTGAACTATTCTATTCTGGTTTTTCTTTTATTTTAACACTATAAAGAACTATTGAAATGTGTACTCTGGATCTGGTCCTCCTCTAGTCTAGGGTTGCTCCCTGCAGCAATCCCATAAAAATTCTCTTTTCTCAGAATAACAAAATGTTGGCCTTTCTATAAACTAGAGCTGGAGAACAAGAACTGGAGAGAAAAAAATCATTTTAAAGAATTTTTTTTTAACTTCATAAAGCAGAGAATACTCATTTAGCCAAAGCTGAAGAGCACAGCTGAATCAAATAAAAATTGAAAGAAGACCTGCCTGTCTTTCTACGATGGGAGCAAGGAATTGAAGGAATATGCAATGGAACTAACATTTATGGAAATTTGCACTGTGAGCATAAACATCTAAGAGTGCAAGCAAATATTAATACAGTGGTTGAATATATCTCTGTAACCCTGATGGGCAACAATACAAAACCAGGAAATGCTCTAGGCAATATCTGCGTAAAACCCACATCAATTGCTTGTATCAGTTAAAAAAGAGAGATACATTTAAATTAGTTCCAGTTTGTGAGCAGGCCTTTGATTGAATTCCATTTGCATTTCATAGAGAAAAACAAAAGCTTTCTGGGCCTGATTCCCCACAGACTTGCACCCAAGTGGCTGCCCATACACTTGCACTGTGTAAGTTATCACTATTGAGTGGCTCAGTATCATAAGCATTTGCAGATCCGTGTGTGACTAGAAATATATTCCTAAAATGCCAAATACTAAGAGGAAGAAAAGCCAGCATCCAGAAGCCAATCTGCTGCATGTGTGCCATGTTCCCCTCTTGCTTTTCCTTCCCCACTCCTCTCCTGGGACCACAGCTAAGCTGCTCCAGGCTGGACATGCCTAAATGCAACCATCCCATCTAAACTTATGGCCTGAATTTTCTATTTTCCATAGCGTATAACTGTTCTAAAAATACCTCAACTGCACATCATTTGCTTGTCTTTCCTCCTGCCAGTATTATATAGCCTGAAAGGCTCAGAGGTTTTCAAGTGGCCTTTTTCCCTTTTCATGCATTAGAGGCTGCCCCTTCATTTCTCTCACCTGTTTGTGAACAATCACTTCAGCCTCAGCCAAGCACACAGAAACAAGCACTGAGCCAAGGCATATTTGCCTTGGGTCAGGCAAACAGGGTCTGTGTGGCCACCCCTGGTCTGGGGCAGGATGAAAGGCCATCCAGGCCCCCTCACGGTTTGGTGACACCCCAGCCAACCCTCCCTTCCTTTGGGAACAATTACAGAGAGTCACCCAAAAGTGGCTACAAATAAACCTCTTGCCATAAGCTGAGAGATGCAGCTTTCTTACATCCAGCACTCAGGACCTGTTTTCTGCTGCTGCTTTCACTGGTGGGAGCCCAGAGGACTGTCAGGACTTTCTCTGGGTGCGTGACTTGGCTTCCTGGAAGCTAACCCAGACTAGGAGATTGTTCACATCTGGGTTTTATCTTAAATAAAGAATGAGAACAATTATACTTGTGTGTTTTCACTTTTGCTCTGTTAATGGATAATTTCAACTTTCTCTCATGCTGTCCTTGCCAGCTCTGCACACTGCACAACAGTTAATCTAAATCCTCTGAAAGACATCAGCTGGTGGCTGAATTGGATGGAAAAATAACTTTAAGAATGGATGAAGTTATAGATAGAACGTCTACCCAGACAATAAAGGTGGCAATGAACATGCTTTTATTGGCAGTGGAATAAACCTGTTTTAATAAAACACAGGTGCCAAAGCCTTCCTGTCAGCCTACACAAAATCATGAAGCATGAGGCCTGAGCCACCCTCCTCTGTGTAGGATGTCCCCTCATCAGAGGGGCTCACTGCAAGCTCCTCCTGGCTCCAGCTTGGAGAATGTAGGTGCCAGGTGCAAAGAGAGAAAGCAGAGTGAAATTTTGCTTATCCAAGCCCTTTTCCAGCCTACAGCCAAAAGATACTCCTGGTGTAGTCCAGTATACTGCGGGCCAAAGACAGGAGCTCCACATTATGTATTGTAGAGTTCCACACAGCACATTTCACTAGTCTCACTGGAAGGAGATGAACTGGATCATACACTGGACAGGAAGCTGAAACCCTCTTTTGATCAAAAGAAAAGCATTTATCATATCAAATCAGTCATCTCTTCCTCTCACATTAAAAAGCCACCTTAAAAGCTTCAGCCTTATAGCTTAAATCCTTTAATTCAAGTCTAGCTTGTCACCTGCATCCCTGCCACAGCCTGGACAATGGCATCAGCTGAAGCTGTCCAAGGAATGGGCATTGGCAAGCCCATTCTTCACCACTGGAGATGGAGACATCAGACAAGTGTGGGAGCTCTGCCACCTCGGTGGCATGGGGACAAAACTTGTACCTTCTCTCTTGAGCCAAAACAGAAAGCAACCTACACAGGGGTGAGTGATGGGGAGGAGAGAAGTCCTTTACATGCAGACCCTATTGAAGTTGCTGATGATGTTACATTGTCTATGTGATGAAAACTATGTGTCTGGACATAGGGAAAAAGTGGTTCTGATGATCAGTTCCTTGAGTGTTTGGTGTTTCCTCTTCTGAGAAGAGGAAAAAATCTGTATCATGTCACAACATGAAATGGAGCATCACTTAAGAACACCTGCCTCACGTTAACGAAACCAAAAAAGGTATATTCAAATTACACTGAAAGATGATTAAAATTTCATTTCAAAACACTACCTAGCCATTTCATTTTTTTTTCTTTCAAGTCAAATAACCTTCTTTGAAAGAAAAAATAACTTCTGATTCTTGTTCCATCACTGGAATCATGGGGAAAAAATAAAATCATGGGACAATAAAAGGAACAAAATCTCATCTTCTTCCTTTACTACAAATTGTCTTAGAAGACTGGATAGACCACTCCTCATTTATACAACCACTTCTTTGACCTGTAGTAATACTGCTGAAATTTACCAATGCTTTTCTAAGCTGTTCAGTGGTTGGGCATCAGGTAATACACTTTTAGTGTTTACAAATAAAACTTTAAGCCATATTGTCAAATATAGAGGATAAAGTCCTAGCTTCCTATTCTGTAATTCTACCGAAAAAGCATACTACTTCTTTTTTCTTTCAAACTGTTTCATTGTCCAGGTTATCATTTGGTAAATAGGCTCTAAATTTGTAAAAGTTATTACAAAAAAATTCTAGTATGGAACTGTGTCCTAATTTATATTAAAAACATGGCAGTTTAGACAGCAACTTACATGCCCAAAACAGGTAAATTCAAAGATAAAATTATCACAGGTATACCTATGCACAAAAAAAAAAAAAAAAAAAAAAAAAAAAAATTCTGGATTTAAGGTTAGAAGAAAGCAAGGGTCACCACATTTTTCATTGCTGTAGAAGAAGGTTGTTATTTTTGTCCCTTGCAGTATAAATGAGCTTAGTAGGCCCAACATGTGAAATACCTTCTGGACAGAAGTGACTTTATGAAAAGATGGATGGAGCCATTGAGTTCATAATCGTATGGCCACCTCTGACTCCTCTCCAGAGTATGTACTACTTAGGAAAAGAAAGCAAACTGCAAATTAAACCCTTCACTTATCCTCAGCAACCTGACAGCCTGGCCCAAGAAATAGTGCTTAGTCTGGCAGAGCGGGAGAGCGACGTGTGCATCGCACGGAGGTGTGAGGAACGCGGCCCACCCCGGCTCATCCCGCAGGGCACAGCTGCAAGGGGAAGTGTACACAAAGAGGGGAAACAAGTGGCTTTGAGGGGAGGAGGTGAGAAGGGGCCTAAAGCAAAAATGGGAGATACTTTGGTTTCCTTCATATCCTGATGCTATTTTACCAGAGCATTTTTCATCGCCAACTTATATGAAAAGTGGTTTTTTTTACCAAAATAGTTTTCAGATGTCAGAATCAATCCCTTTGATTAATGTAAGTAAAACTAGGTCTGAGTCTTTTCAAGCATTCTTCATCACCATTCTTTAAACCTGCCCTTTTTGCGTGGTCAGTTTACAGCACTGCTGCACAGGGACATAATGAGGTGGAAGGGAAGGTGTTCTAGCAAGATTGGAGCAAACACCAACAAAGTTTCTTCTAAGCATTTTCATCCTCCTTATCTCCATGTCATTCTTCAGCTTACACACCCCCAAACATTCTCAATGCCTTCATTCCTCACCTAGTTTTTGTGTAGAACATCGAAAACCTGGATACCTGGACCAAAATTCTTTCCTTTAGCTCTTTGGCTTCCCCCATTTCAGAAGCACCAGGTCCCTTAACCTGACACAGAACTTTCCTAGCCTAGAAGCTCTGTCTAAATAATTAATATTTCTCTCCTCTTTCTATAGTCCCTTTACGCCCTGTTATTCCTGTGGTACACAGGTGTACATGAGTTCTCTCTCAAATTTACAGTAAAATGAAAGGATCATCCCAAGCTCTCCTTGTGTTTACAAGAGTGTTAAACACCCCTCTTCACAACTGAGAAGTTACAAAGAACTGAGACACTGAGACATGATGAGCATGTTCCTAAATCTAAGTTCAAATTTAAACCTTGCCAGGCAGCCATCTGGCTGAAGAACACTGCAGGGAAGGCAAGGAGCAATCCCACCACCATGGGGCACAACTAGTCTGGCAAAACCACAGTGAAGCCACAGCTTGACAGGCAAAAATGCTCTTCTGCTGCAATAATGTTTCTTTTCAGGAAACATCTATCAGTATAAGAATTATTTTGCCTTTGTATAAGCATTTCAAGCACAAGGAATGAGGCAGCAGGTCTCCTGCCACAGCAGATCGTGACAGCTGCCTCCACTGTTGTCCTGTAAAGCACAGCTTAAGGAGGAATGGCTTTAGGATGGCACAGTCTGGGTAGCACTGTTTGAAAGCACAAGTGTTTTGTTTAACTATAACAGAAGTTGCTTGCCTTTTTCAGCTGCTCAAATACTTTGCTTAGAGAAACCAGGGCCAGCTGCTCCATAATGGCTCTTTCAAAGGCACCAGAAGGCAGACTTTTGGAAGACACCACTCTAAAGTCAAAGAAAAACCATAATCAGAATTTCACTAGTAACATGTGAAAGAAATAAAAGTGGTTCCATTTTAAGAGTTTTCCAACACTTGGGAACTCAGTTTGCAGAGTAGCATTTATCTCTATTTTTTAAAAATTTCTTAGCATCACAGTACTCATATATTTATGTAAGAACATTTTATACTATAGGCAGAGTAATCTATGCTCCAAATCTACTGAAGGCAATTGAGACACCCCTATAGAAATCAAGGGAAGAGTTTTAAAACTAGCACTCCTTTCCCTTGTCTCATCTATTTTGATTCAACAGGCAAATTCAGATTAATGAAAGAGCTGTAGTAAACCAAGTCCATATTTGCAGGATTGTTGTAAAAATTAGGGCACAAACCAATGTACAGGTGTGAAAAACCAGTGAAAGGTTAAGAGAGGATCAAGACAGCAAAACCCGAGAAAAAGATCTCCTTATTTCAATGACTTTTAGGAGTATCAAAATGAGCAAGTGATACATAAGTTATCAAAATCAAAAGAGAAGATATTTCTCAGCCTAACCCAAAGAATAATGCCCTTGAATAATCATGTTGTAGTACAGTCACTCATGAAAACCACTTGTTCACATGTTGGGCAAATTAGTCAGATTCTCTGCATATTCTGGCATAGAGAATTTTTTATTTAAATAATTGAAATATTACTATGGATTTTAGCATTTCATATATCTTTTCAAAATGTAGTTCAGTTTTCCTTTTTCTAGAGACAGGGATGCTTTTGGTTTAACAAGCACCAAAAAACTGTGAGAGAAGAATTACACTAAAGGGATATCATATTAATGGGCTTGATTCTCAAGTGACACAAATGAGCACTGATCCATTGAAGCTAATGAGTTACACACTCCTACAACATTTAAAGATCTGGCTTCTTTTCTTGCTGCCTTCTTGCTGTCAATTTTTGCAATCAGTTTTGGTTTGGGGCTTCCTTTCCCTCCTCCCCCCAGCTAAACTGCCCAAATATTCAGCTACGACCAAGTGTGTAAGAAACACAACTTTTTGATTTTATATCCTCAGGTTTTCTTTTGAGCTGTTAACTATTACAGGCCACTGGCAACAGAAGCCAAAAGTTTTCACAGTCCTGTTGGTTCTGTAGTTTATTCTTTAACTTTCTGGTCTGAGAAAAATGATATGGAAATATTAGATTAGTTAATACTCAAACCCAAGACTTAAATCAAAAATAGCAAATGCTTTGATAAATCTTAGATGTTCTAGAGATATAATTAGGAATAAGAATACCCTAAAATATACTAAACTTCCCCTTCAAGATGCGATAAATCTGTTTCTTCCTCCCCTTTCTGTTTTCTGAGCACCATCTTTCCATTCAGAGAAAAGCAGCTCTTTTTTCTTACTGATCAAGATCCTTCAGGAATTGCAGAAAAGGGCTCCTGCAATAGTTAGATGTGCTTTTCCTGAGATCAGTCTCTAAAGTGGAAGATCTGCCTGGCTACATGTTAAGGACATTTTGAACCCATCTTCCTTCCCCTCTCTGCAAGTACCTAGGTCAGCACAGATTAAAAGTTTGGAACTCCATACCTAAATCCTGGTCTTCTACACTGTGTAAATTTTCCTTCAGATCTTAGTAGCTTCCAAACTCCATGCCTGATAAAGCAGAACTCCAGACAGTGTTATCTAGGTTGGTAACACAAAATAGCATGAGAGAATACTCTGTGGACAGTGCACCTGCAAGGTGTATGAGCCAAATGCATATGGGAGAGATAGGTAGGTGAAACAGAGCTGAAACAAGAGTCAGTGGTAATCAAGGAATTAGATTTATGTCCCCAGACAAAGTGCTCTGCACTTCAATGAAAGTTTCTCCCACATTGTCTGGTCTGCCTCTGAGGGCATCTCAAACGCTGTCTGAAACCTGCCAGAGAACTGGCTCTCAAACACAGCCTTATCACAAGCTGATTCAGGTCTTTGCAACCATCTTATGTTTGTTAATATCAAACTGCACACTCCTGTGAACAGAGGACAAATATCTAAACATTCTTACAAGAATTATTAATTGCTAAATTGAGATAGAGGTAATTTTTCTCTCAAGTCTGTGTTGTTCTCTAGGATTACTGAAACTAAATTTCCCTTGACACCACTCAAAAGAAAACCCAACACCACAACCTGGTGTAGGAGAAGCAGAGGATTTAAGATTATAGGATTAGGATGTTTTTACTATTCTAATTCCTTCTCCATCAGTAATGTGTATATGTGGATACTCACAACAAACTATTCGCTGTCCTAGTTAAAAACAGAGGTTTCACTCCTTTTTCCCAGCAGGGAGGTGTTCACACCACAGCTGATACTAACAGGCTCTCTTGTTAGGGAAACCAAGACCAGGATAAGCAAAGGGCCTGAGACACTGACCTGGATAGTTTTCTTTTTGTCCCTTTGGATTAGAAGAAAAAAAACCCACAAAAACCACTAAACCAGACAGCAGCTGTATCACATACAGAAAGGGGAATCTTCTGTATGGAAGTCCTGAGCATGCAAGGTTTCATTCTTCTTCATCTTCAACAGACATCTCACAGAAAACTGAGATTTATAAGAAAAATGGGCATTTTAGGAAAACAGATATTTATAAATAAACCAGTATTATCTGTAGTATTTTTCAAATGTTCAACCATGCAAAGCCTTGCAGTAGGCAAAAGTCCCAGTAATGGTTATTGCATAATTTTCTTAGATAATAAATATATATTGCTTAGAATATATATTACATATAAATAATATATCTTGAAAAATATCTGTTGACTTTTCAAATTCAAAAAACAATATTCAAAGAAAATGTAACTTTAGGAGCCTAAGAGGACTAATGAATAGTCTCAAGTACAAGATAATTTGCAGTGTGGCGGTTGATGTCCAAGGATGTCCACTTAAAAGCAAAATAAAGTTTTGGTCAGTATTCTCTTTTTTTTTTTTTCTTTCCAGTAGCTGGGAAACAAAGCACAAAACAAATGACAAGTAAACATTCAGCCACAGGAAGCCATTAACAACAGTGGGCACCAATTAGGGCCCAGCAGGTATCCTTTACACCGCCTGGTGCTCTAGCTCCTCCTCAAATACTTTGGCATAACACTCACAAACTCAGGCTTAGGAAACAACAGGCTCTTTCATTTACTCTGCAATTTGTAGCCACATATTCCTGCTGATAGGCCCATAAACCTGTTTGTAGTCTTCTTCTGTTTCCCTTCAAGTTTGTGTCATTAGAAACTACAATTACTGTCTGTCCAAAGAGAATACTCTTCAGGAAAGAAAATAAAATTGAGATACTGTGATCCTTTTCCTCTTTGTCTCTCTCTCACTCCTTTTCAACTTTTCTTTTGGAGGAGAATGCATAACACTATGGCTGATGTCAGGCAAATGTACTCACTGAGAAAAATATGTGTGAATTCTCAGATTTTTGCAACAAGGACATTATTTTTTTCACACCACAAATTTTTCAGTAGAACAGAGTAAAAAGCACATTGTTCTCAAAAGTAAGTCAAAGTTTGCAAGAATTTAAAAAGAGCAAAAATATATTCTACTTCAGCCAAAACCACTGCACAAAATATGTACAGTTTTGAGATCCTTATAGCAACTGTAAAATATTTTGTATCTCCTATCCAAAAAACCTCAATAAATTACCCAAGCCTTTTAAAATCACTCACAGATGGAGCCTCGCTTCTTCCCTTAGGAAGCACAGAGTTTTATTGAAATATGACACAAAGTAAGATTCTCACCTTTATATTGAGATTGTAAGATAGGAAATAACAAAGCAGGTTGCCATCTGCCAAAACAAGATTTTACCAGCTTGTCACTGTTTTTCTGAAATGAAAAAGTAGTTTTGTGGCATTATAGCACTGCAAAAAGCAGAGAAAAGTCAGAGTCCACCCCAGAGAACCGAGAGATCTTCTTATTGAGTGTCAATATAAAACAATATAGGTGAAACAGCCCATTCAACTCCACTAAATCAACCTTTGTCTTACAACCATCCACAGCCAGGGTCCTCTCATGTGCCATTTCTGTTTCTATCATGACTGCTAGATGCAAGTTAACCAAAACATCATCAATTGAAGTTCTATACTTTCTTGATGCTTTTGGCATTACAAGGCAACAAGGAAAGCAGACCAAAACTGTGCTAATTCAGAGCTCTCCATGTTTCTCTTTGATTTTCCTTAATTTTTAATTTTTTTCCCCCACTGTTTTTTCCCACTTCAAAAAAATCAAAGCAAACACCAGCAAATGAGTAGTTTACTTTCCAGTTGCACTAAATGTTAGATCCCCATTCTTTTGGCAAAAGTGTGCCCAGTTACCCATCTCTTTGCTCCCTGCACTGCCTCTGCTGACAGTTCTCACTGAAGTTCTCAACCCCTGCTGCTCCAGCAGCATGACAGAGCTGTGCAGCCTCTGCGTGCAACAGCCCACACAACCAGCACTGAAAATCATCTGTGACAGAGACTTGAAAACAGAATTCCCAGAACATCTAACCAATGAGTTCTGAGGAATAACCAGATGTATACCTTGAGCCTTGTGTCACGTGTCTCAGTACTGCCATACAAGTGTGGGGTGTAGAAGTGTCCTTATCCTGCCAGATACTGGCAGCCTGGAATCCAGAAAGATCATTGACAAACAACCCACAGTCCTTGTGTGTATCCAGAGCTCACCTGTGTGGTGCTTATGTCATGGGAAGTCATAGGAGCCACTGAGGACTGCATCAGTCCTCAGTCCTCACTGTTGCTGCTTGGAAGCTTGGCACTTCAAGGAGACCATGTGGCCACCAAGGTAGAGAAATTCATCACCTGTCTGATTCCTCTTGGCTCAGAAGGGACCGAGTGCTGAAGGCTCCACATCACTCTTTCCTGGTATGCTGGGACAGGAACACTGTGTGACAGAAGTGAATGAAACAATCCAGGCACTGATATTCCTCAGCAATACAGAAAAATGACACGTGAGGAAGCCTTGAACACAGGAAGCCAAACCAGCTTGCCCATTTCCACAGATATAGACTTACCAAAGAACTGGACTGAGTGGAAATATAGGTTGAATATTAGGAAAATATTTTTCCACAGAAAGAGTGATAAAATACTGGAATTGCCTGCCTGGGGAGGTGGTGGAGTCACCATCCCTGACACTTGATGCCATGGCACTCAGTGCCATGGTTTAGTTGATGTGTTAGGGCATGGCTTGGACTTGATGATCTTGAAAGTCTCTTCCAACCTTGTGATTCTGTGAATTCCATGACTCTGCTGATGTGCTGCTCTGTGAATACATGTGAACTCAAAACATCCTCCTCCACAGCTAAAAGACTATGATGGTTGTGTACATTTACAGAATTCTCAGAATGAGATTTAGTTATTCCATTTGAGATTAGCCTAGACTGGCCTTTCCCAGGTATCTAATTGGTTGGGGAGTTTCACCCATTACAATGAGAGCTTCCCCCTGTTCCTCAGTGGGAAGAGAGTAGTTGTGCCTGCATGACTTATCTGCATACACAGATTTCAGTTTTGTCTTGATACTTCTCAGAAAGAAATTTGGGACACAAAATAACACAGCTAAATACTGATCATCTAAGTGCACAGGAATCCATACACAAAACACCAGCTAGTAAGAAAGATGTTATTTGCACAACTGAGTGCATATATATAAGCAACCCTTTCAGCACTAAGAATGCATATTTGAAAACTACATTTATACTCTAAGGTCAAAAGACGTAGTGCCCCTGCTCTACAGCCAACTAGAAATCAGGTGGCTTGTCCAAGCCAGTCATCTAGGCTCCTTCTGTAGTCAAGCAAGAGAGATAAGTGTCTCCAGATTGCCATTTATCCCATTCTAGGATAGGTGAGTAAAACAGGTGAGATGAATCCCTTGGCATGGTATCTGCTGGGGGAGGGTGAGGAATTACTTCCTAGATTACTCCCTTAGGAGAGATACTTAACTTTTAGCAGCTAATGTTGAGAGGAATCCCATGCTACAAGATTAGGGAGGATTATAAAGATTCACACACTTGTGAAAATTCCCATTATATTGGGCTTACAAAGAAAGTCAAAATTTAAATTTCCCATGCAAATAAAACCATCTTACATTCTCCATCATTCAAACTGTAGATCACTATATCTATTATAGTCACAGAATTGTCGAAGTTTTGTATGTTTTTGTAAAAAGATAATGCTGTTCTATTTTCCCAAGAAAATGAGGTTCACCTTCTGAATATTAAGAAATTGTCTGTTGCAAATCTGTTGGCCATTTAAACGTGACAGAGATACAGAAAAAACCATTTAGTAGGAGCATGTTACCAAGTAAAGGCCAGATCTGTCAGTGCTGCCAGAGAGGAAAGGTGGGAACATTTCATCACTCCTGAGATCAGAAATGAAATTCAACCCAGAGAAGGAACTTGTTTAGCTCACTGCTTCCATTCACCTGACACTGCAGTGTCAATTCTGCACATCTGCTGTTCTTCAGGAGTTCAAGGTTCTGTTTAGGTTTTGCACAGCATCCATGCAAACAGTAAGAACAGCTCATCAGTAGTATCTCTCAATAGTGCCTCCTGCACTACTGAAACCAGGGGCACTATTTCTTTTTCTCCATGCCAGCTAAGTGTGTGTTAGCATTTACTGCCTATAAACACAGTCACATTCCACACAGGCAAATATCTCAGAACAAAAACCTGCTCAGCACAACTGGGCACAGTTTGCAAGTTCCTTCAAACCACTAATAGTTACATTTAATAGGGGAAAATATTTAATACTTTGATGAGATTCACACCTGGCATTCTTGAAAGACTAACTCTTAAAGAAATTGGAAAATTCAGCAAAATATATATTCTCCAGTCACATTTCTTAACTGCATGGAAAACACAATGTGCTCCTTCACAAGCCCTGAACAAACTAAACTCAGAAATAGGCTGAGAAAGGGGCAGACATTGTATTTACTGTTTTTCTCTGTTCATTTTCTACTGTCACCCCCTTTAGGATTTTCCCTTCTCAAGTCAATTATTTACAAAATGGGGAGAAAGCATAAAGACATGATTAAATGAGCATATGATTAAAAGTGGCTCTAAATTCTAGAAGTCAGAGCCCAATGCAAGGAAGCAAGTAAAATGTAGGCATGAGATCTGCCCTTCTCTGCATTGCTGTGGCCAGTTGAAAATATTCATAGATATCTACCAGCACTATATTGATATTCAGGTGTTGAAAAGAAACTGTCACAGTCACAACTGAAATGTCAGCCTACATGCAGTGATTCACATCTTGTGCTCCTTCAAATATCACTATAATCCTGTCATGCTAACAATCCCATGGAAATCCAAAATTGGGTGAGGAGGGGCGCAAAAGCTTTCATTTCCTACTTACTTTACAACCATTTCACCTGTCTTGTCCTGGAGTCTGGTGCTGCATTCCAGTACTGCAAGCACTGGGAAGGCTGGAGAGGTGTGAAAGGACCATAAAACAGAAACACCAGGAGACACCATGGAGATCATCAGGTCACACACTACAGTTTTACAGCCCCAGTCTGCAGCCACGCTAGCTCACAGCCAAAGCCTGGCCTTCTGCAGGCAGTGAGAGGAGAAAAGCAGTGGCTCTGCTGCATACACACACTTGCTTCCACTCTCCATAACCCATCTCATAGGTCCACTCCCACACAGAGCAGCTGTGAGACTTGAGTTCACACAGGTGGTTAATTTGAAGCATAAAAGCATGTCTATTGGTGCATTGCTTCACTGCAGACATACTTTATGGGGGTTTTCTTGCACTACCTGCTACATCCGACAGAGAAACAGATGCAGGTCCTCTGTTAGATGAGAATCCAGCTCTGTTTCTCCTGCAGTCACTTTTCCCCTCTTGCTCATCAATATTCTCCAAATGCTTTTCTTCTGAAAAAAAAAAATCTGAGAAGAATTCCAAAATTACCATCCTTTAGTCCTACACACTTCCATTTTTTCATATAGTCTAGCTTAACCAAGCCTGCAATCTTTAGGTTATTTTAAATTTTTTTGCTCAAAATAAATAGCTGTTGATATTAAAAATGAGTGATTATCTGCTAATACACCAATGCACACTTTAGCTTGCATACCCCAAGCTAAAGATTTTAAGTCTTAGAGATTCATCAGTATAAATGACTCAAGAGGACAAGGAGTTTCACACCTCATAAGATGCATTACAGACTCATTGACATTAATGAAAGGAGCAGAATCTGGGAGCACATCTCTGTCCACATCCACGTTAGCAAAGCACAGGATGGAGGGAGCTGAAGCTGCAGAATGAAAGTCAGTGCTGAGGACCCAGCACCCACCCAGGTATTTTTCACTCTGAGCTACCTCTAGTACGGAACTGTGTACCAAAACACCCACTGGGAGCTGGCACACACAAGGCAAAGCATGTCCATCCATCCAACCTCAGCCCCACTTCGTGATGTGAGCCTCCATGTGCCAAAGGGGAGCAGCTGGAGGCTCACCTCAAAGCAGGTCTGAGGTAATTACCGCTAAAGACTTTTGCTACATAAATGTTAATATTTTAATGTATCTCAGGTACTTCCAGCTTTAAATGGCTGGGATAAAGCCAATTTGAAGTTTGTCAGCAGTGATGGTCACTTAATTAAATATGCTTATTTTCATCACCACTGCTGTTTTCCTGCACTATACCCAAAACACTCCAGGGCACACCACAGCCATGCAGATATGCCTGCAAATGAACATGAGTGAACTTAGACATCTACAGGCCTTTATAACAAAAGAGCTGAGCTATTCATTTGTAAAAGTGGAGTCTCCCTCACAGGTGGATCTTAGGTAGAAAATAAATTGTTCATTTTTATTTTTAAATCTAATTTAATTTCTGTACTTATATTAAATCCATGTATATAACTCACTGTGGAAAACACACAATTTAAACAAGCTTAAGATACTAGAAGGGAAGAAAACTTGAGCTCTTGTTTCTTTTTAGGCTTTGAGGCCCACGTGACACAGTTGAAAAGGTTACAGAAGTTCAACCATTTTGTGTGTGCAGGCCCAGGTAGAGCAGGTCTGCATTTTCCAGTCACCCACGTGTTTATTTGACATAACATATAATGGGAAATAATGCTGTGGAAGCCCTGAGCAATAATGTGTGAGGCAGTCCTGTAAAAAGAGGCATTAACATACTTTTCCAAATTGTTATGACAACTTAGTAATTGGATACAGCAACTTTTGCAGACCTATTGGCACATGAGTGTGGGAAGAGCTTGCCTGGAGGCTGCTGGTTCTGCAGGACTGTAGCTGCAGGCAATTCAGGGGACACTTTCACTGGCAGCTGCAGGTCAGGAAAATAAGGGGAAAAATACTTTGGAAAAAAAATCTAGAAGAACAAAACATAAAAATAGACATTTGGTGGTTTGAACAACATAAAGCTATTGGAAACTGAACTATTACATTAGATTTATTTAAAGAACGTAAATAGCTGGTTTGATTTTAAAAGCACTTCAGCCTCCATTACCAAATGAAGATTTTTTTTAAGCCTCAAGCTGTAACAGAATCACCTAAGTTTTTTTTTAAACAATTCCTAACAGTTCATGAGGCACACTTAAGACTAGGCACCAGTCAAAAGGGTGCATGCAAGGATCTATCCTATTCCTTCCCCAGCTGCAACTCTCACTCAAACTAAATACTGAATTTTAAACTTGTACAAACCTTTTATTTCAGTTTAGTGTGACTTATTTTAATTCAGTCTAAATCAACTGTTTACTAACTTAAGCTAAACAGATGGAATTCTAAATTACAATGACTGTTAAATGTTTTTCCACTGCAGTTTTTAAGTCAGTATGAAACTGACCCGAGTTTTAGAGGTAATTTTGTAGTATACATAAAGCCCTAAAGTACTCAGAAACAAGTATGTTACTATTGTTCACATAAATAAAATAAAACTTGTAAACAGAGCAGCCTTTGTAGCCCTTTCTTAATAAGATTTTGATAAAATACAAGTGAAAATACTCACTGCTCAACACTTCCCTTACCTTTACCTATAAAGAAAAAAAGGCACAGACGTGTCAATACTTTTCTAATTGACTGATACTTTACACAAGACAAAATTAAGATTCATATGTCACAATTAAAGCAATTCTCTCCCAATAGTGACTATGTCACTCCAAAAATAATTCAATGCAGTATTCCCATGCTAAGTATGGAGAAAAGTGTTTCCTTTAGAAGAGGAAATTCTCTTAAGGAAGTTGTTTTAAGCTAAATAAAAGTTCAGGATGAAGCCAGCAAAAGGTGTGAAGGATTTCTCTTTGATTTCCCAGCTTGTGTATTTGGGCTCAGACACAGACTACATTTTATGCACATATTAATAGGATGCTAATAAGCCTACAACTCTACTTTGACAGGGACCTGTAGAGACAACCTGATATGTGGCACCAGATATAATAGCTGTCTTAAGGAGATTTATCTCCCTCTCACACAGGGGGTGAAATCAGACAGCATATTTTTTAATTACAAGTTCAGATGAAAATGGCACGTGAAGTTAGACTGCTATTTGTTGTTGTCATGTCTCTCAGTTAAAGTAAGCCTTCAAAAGCTTGAAATAGAACCCAAGCCTTTGAGAGTAACCAGGAGCAGCTTTAGCTCTTCACTGGTAACCTTACATGCAAAATGAGGCCACTCAGTTGCAAACCCTCTTAAATTACTAGGTCATGAAAACAACCCTGGTATCAAAAGCACAGAAATTGGCAGCATTTATTTCAACAGCTTGCTGCATCCCATGGAAAACTTGGAGAGAGATTCTATCTAGCTGTAAACTGCAGAGATATCTTCTTAAAACAACACTGAAAAATTTTTAAAACCAATAAAAAGAATAATAAAAAAATAGTAAGTAAGACTAATCTCAACCATGTTTATGCTGATTTCTATTTACCATTTAAAAATAATCCAGAAATTACATCTATTCTATCTGGTGCCGCATATCCTAAAATTTAATTTAACCACACATTCAAGCAGGGCTTCCATATACTTTCACCCCCAAACAAATTAAACAAATTTTGTTTTCACCATTTCAACTTGGGAATTCTTTTCATATTTCTTGAACAACAAAAATATTTTGGACAAATTTCTTTCATTGTCAGACACTAAGAAAAAGGCCTTTTGCTTGACAGCACATGCAGAATGGAATTAAAAAAAAAAAAANAAAAGGCAACTAAAAACCACCCAAATGTACAGGTGATTTCCATTTTAATTTGAAATAAAAATTCTGGAATAAAAAACAACCTGTTGACACAGAAGCTTCTCTCTTTTATTAACTGCTGCTTTGATGAAACTACAAAAAATTATAACAAGAAGTTTGGTGTTTTTTTTAAGTTCTATATGGCTTAAGCATTTTAGATTTTTAAAAATATATAGATAGATCTATATATATATTTTTCAATATATTTGTATTTCCAGTCTGGTCGATTCACCAGCATGTATGTATACAGCTACTAGTAAAACCGTGTCAAATATCTTCTATCCTGGAATGATTCTCAGCTTCACACTTCTTTCTGTCATCTCAAGGCTCTACTGACAATGACTTCATCCTTAAAAAAAAAAAAAAAAAAAAAAAAAAAAAAAAAAAAAATAGACACTTGACACTCATCAGTTGTATCTGCCAGCTTGAAGAAATTAATGCAGCCTTTCTATTTCTTAATGTGAAGTAAATGAAATTACAGAGTAGATCATTAATTTGAAAGTTGACTAAATGGGATTCCCCTCCCCTTTTCTGTCATTTCTGCTTAGGGAGTTTCACTTGTTCACTTGACCTTCTCCTCAAGGGAATGAGAAGAGCAGAAGCCAAGTGCCACCCAAAGATGTCTCATGCCTGCATTGCAAATGGTTCAAGATGTCCCCGTGTCTGTGCACTGACTTCAAAGGGTTCTTATAAAAGTAACCCAGGTGTCTCTGAACTGAGGCACCTGCACTGCTCCAAAGGGGTTCCTCACTCACACAACTGTGGCACAAGATCTTACATGGAGATGTTCTCCTGTAAACCTCACCTGCTCACGTGGTCTCTGCCCTGGACATGCTCACCCTCCTCACAAAGCTGGGAATCCAGCTCTGAGAAGACAAGTAGGAAGGTCCAGAGCTTCAGGCACCAGCTTCTCTTGCAGAGGAAGGAGATCTAGGGGACCTCCACAGTGTCTTGAAAGCTGTGACTTGATGTTTGTGAGTATGGTTATAGTGACACTGACAGAATAGCAACAAGTCAAGTAACTACTATTACCTCTTGCAAAATCTACTTTGGTTTCCTAGCTGTGGGACTTACGAAGCTAGGGTCAAAAGAGAAACATTTAAATCTTCATAAAGCAGACAAACCATAAACCAGAAACATTTAAATCTTCATAAAGCAGACAAACCATAAACCAGAGCTCAATCTATTGTATTGCTATGCAGGCTACACACAGATATATATGCACATATACATGCTGATGTAACATACAAAACACATAAATGCACTGCTAGTCACATTCTGTGCTGTAGGTTGTGAGATGTGAAGGGCACATGTGCCTACAGCACTTGGGCAGCTGTCCTGTAATCCTTTGGGTGCTATTCAGACAATGCTCCAAAGCTGTTTTGTCTTCCTGATTCAAGCACTCTCTTTGAAATGAGTAGAGCATTTATTACCCTCTGCCTAGGAGCTTCCTACATGTGTAAAATCAAGCCAGCTTTTTTTCCAATGGCTTACCAAACATTTACGTCAACCTTGACAAGCTCAGTTCAAATTCTGACATGTGGCAGCTGTTAAAGATCATATGGGAGTAACAGAATCCACTGAATGCCTTTTGGGAGAGGTCCAAGATATTTGAACTATTAGGAAACACGTTATCTGTAGGTGATGGCCAACCCTGCAGTCAAAACTGAAATGATTGCATTTCTGTGCAAACACAAGTTAATTTTGATCTCTGCTGTCAGGGTCCCAAATATCAGAGTGGCTGCAATTGTGGAAATTTGTGAAAGCTCCTCTGGGACACTGTGAGTGTATCCTACCATCACTAGCCACAACCTTAGTCCTTCTCTCATGCCTCTCACCAGTTTTGACAGCTAAGCAAGCCATCTTCACCCTCATCTTCCTCCCTCCATCAGCCCACTCAGAACTGGTTTGAAGCACAGGAGAACTCTCTCAGCATAAACCACATACAGGCCCACCCCAAGGTAAAAACAAACCATTCCTGTTGGGAAGATGAGATACTGATTTACCTGGAGGGCAATGTGATGAAGTCAGCAAGGAAAGTAACCTTGGCAAATTTATTTCACAGCACCTTAAGACAATGCAAGTTTGCTAACTGCCCTGACACAAACCCACACTTTTTTTCACCAGTGGAGAAAAAAGTGTCCCAGAAGAAGAGACTTAAAGGAGCCATTCTGACAACTGTATTATTCTTTTTAGGATAAAGCTAAAGAAAATTTAAAAGAAAGAAAAAGAAAAATAAAGGAAACCCCAAGATACAACAACTTAGCTTATTTGATCTGGGGCTATTTATGTTTACAACAACAATCTTGCTTTCACCTGCATCATGGAAGTACATTTTTCCCTTGTGGGAATAGTGGATAAAAGAAACTCACTAATGGAGGTTTTTTTTCTGTGACAATCATGCACATTTCAATCTAATATTCAAGCAGAAAACCAAATCCTAAATCTATTTAATTGTCTTACTACATCCCACAAATGTTAACCATGTTTTACTGACCACTGTAAGGCTGCCAGAGAGAGGTAATGAATGTTGTCTATCTTGGCCTACATTTACTGTCTTTCCTTTGATTTTTCAGTTCTCCCATTGTCATGGAAAAACAGGCTTGATTTGGGGAAATTAGTTTAATTTCCTTACCAATCAGATCAGTGTAGGATAATGGCAAATAGAACCAAATCTTAAGGACACTGTTCCCCCACCCACCTTTTCTTCCTGGACTTAATTTTACTCCTGGTTGGGGAATGGGGGCTGTAGTCAGTTCATCACATATTACTTCTTCCAATTCTTCCTCCTTAGTGGGAGGGCTCCTCACACTCTTCCCCTGCTCCAGCATGATTCCCTCCATGGGAGTCAGTCCTCCATGAACTCCTCCAAGCTGAGTCGTTTTCATGGGCTGCAGTTCTTCGTGAACTGCTTCAGTGTGGAGCCCTGGCACAGTCCTTCAGGAACAGGCTGCTCCAGTGTGGGGCCTCCACTTAACAAAGCTCTAGATTGTGTGGATGCAGAGAGGAAACTCAAACTGCTGATGGCTCTGCTGCAGCCTGTCAAAGACCCAGCACACAAATAATGCTGCAGGACTACAAGCAATAGCCGAGCACCACACTTCCAGCACACGGAATGCCCCTCATGTCCTCCACTAGGGTAGTTCAGCTCTTACCTACTTCTTTGTTCTGACCTACTTGGGCTTCTGTGAGCCCCCCAAACCACTGTGTTCTTGTGAGCACACAGATAATAATACGAGATTATTTGGGCAGAATAACCCCCATACAAAATATGAGCACCTGCCCACAATGAGATCATTGAGATCACCACAGAGGTGCTGTCACGGAAGTCTTCCTGTGCCATTAAAACATGAGTCCCATACCACATGGGCTAGTCCAACAAGGCAGGCTGCTGGAGGCTGCTGCCAGGATGAGTCAGCCCTCAAAAGTCAGCCAACAGGCTGAAGAGTTCGCCCTGAGGTAAAATGTAAACCCTTGTGCCAAGATATGATCCTTTAATACATGATAAACAATAGTGCTGCTAGTGTTGCTTCCTCTCCTTTCCTAACTGACGTGCAAGCATTTCTCAGAAATTGCTCTGGTTTTAAATCTATCTTTCAGTATACTGCCTACATAGTTTATGTACTGGAAAAATTGTACTTGTTCTTTAAAAATAGTCTCCAATTCAAGTAACAGTACATATCCTGATTAATTCATTCATCTATAGGGACTATGGAGTTAAATTGAATTTTCACCAAAACATAAAAATGAGGAAGCAAGAATAAAAACATAGTAATATATTGCATACATTTAGCTATGTTATACTCTGCAGACAAACATATTTTAACAAAAATTTATAGCAGTTGTTTAGACTATCCCACACCACATGCAAGAGCAAGTTTTGAAAGGAGAAGATCTAAGGGAGTGAAACACTCTGATAGAATAAACTTAAAGAAACTGAAACAAACAATAACCCAAACAACTAAAAAAAATTACAACAAGCCTGATATTTGGGTTGGGTTTTCTTGGGTTTGTTTTGGGTTTTTTATTAACTACATGGAAAGAAAAAAAAAAATCTCTCACACCAAACAAAGTCTAATAATAAATGTAATGTCATCTTCAAGCCAAACTCTTGGCTTGGCACTCAGCAGTGCTGAGTTTGGATGCTACAGTATCCAACAGCTTTGTCTGAGGCTGTTCAGGGAAGCACTGCTCACATTGTGCAAAGTTTTTGTTGTATATTCCCTCAAATATTGAGACCAAAGTTTTCAGAAAGAAAAAAAGAAAAGACTGTAATGGCTTTGGACACCTAGTTAAGCAGCTTATTTCCCGAAAAGTGCTGATGACCCAGGAGCTCCCACTCACTTCAAAGTGTAGGATTTGGGAATGTTTGTTGCTTTAAGATTTATGGTCTCTCTACATCCTAAATGAGAGATTGAAGAAATTACAACAAGTAGCTCATCTCCATTAAAATCAGAAAGAAGTGCTAGACTGATTCGTGGCATCTCTTCCAGAGACCAACACATTCATGTCTTCACTGATCCTGCTGGAGGAATAAATAGTGTAAAGAAGCGAGGATACCCCAGGGAAAGCTTTGCTAAGGAGCAACAGGGTACCTCATCACAATATCCTCGGGCTGACAGAAGCCACAGCACATGAGAGAGAGGAGAGGATGAGAACTTTTCTTCCTGCAGACTATTTAGTAGTAAAGGAACAGAATTCAGCTCACAGCTCTGACTGTATTCCTGTCAGCGAGCCAGCTTAGCAACATTGTGTAAAAACAGAATCACAAGCTGGGCAATAACAGACCAAGACAGCATGTGGAAATCCATAGCTGAACAAAATAACACCATCAGGAGCAAAAACTTTGATTCAAACATGGGGGAGAATTCTTATCATGTAGAAAAGCTGTTGTACAGCCAAGCTGATAGACCAAACCTACAAAACCTCTACAAAATGCCCTAACATTTAGGTATTGATACCAACAGGGATTTTTGGGGACTGGCAAGTCACCAAAATAAATGTGTTATTTCACTCCAGGCAGGACTGTTCCCCAGTGCTTCCTGAAAATATGGCATGCTTCTCCCGTGAAAGTTTTGGAAGGCTTTATCCTCTTCTGAAGAAAAAAAAAAAAAAAAAAAAAAAAAAAAGAAAAAAAAAAAAAAAAAGCAACTGCAAAGGATAAGAGTCCATAAAGGGATGTCACTGCTAGCAACCTGAGTGACAGACAGGAAGGAGATTTCCACAATTGGCATTTGGTGAATTGCAAGCTATAAAAACTGTTTGGAGATTGGCTGGATTGTCTGCAGTTTCTGGGGACAGCGATTTAATTCAGTCTGTTACTAAAAGACCTTATTTTATTCATATTCTTTATTTCAGAATTTCTTCCTATACCAAAGTAAAACAAGAAAACAAATCACACTTCTTACTAGGTTACTTTTTTCAGTGATTGTATAATTAGAAAAGTGGTTTTGATATCTCAGGTTTCTTTGCACCTATCATTGGAAAAAAATAATTACTCTTGTAGTTACTGTTACACACAGTCTTCCTTTCACATGATTTATTTAGCTTTTTTTGTGCTTTTTGAGCGTATCTTTTAAATCTGTGAGTTAATATTAGAATGCATGAATTGTTGGACCAATTAATGGATTATAATAGTAATAATGCATCTATGCTGAGGTTGCACCTTAATAAACTTAGCCCACAGTACCAAGTGGTCTAATACAGCTGAACTGGAGAAAAAAAAATCCTTTCCTGCACCAAGAAAATTCTCAGAGAAAATACAAATAAAATCTTTCTGAAGAAAATGTCTTCTTGTAATTCAAATAATTTAATATGGAAATATTGGCTATCCCCTCTTCCCAACATCATCCTGCTCCTCAACTTCACACCTTTTTCTTCTTTTGCTGTTCAAGATTTTGTTTGATGCTAAAATGGGACATTGAAATCTGATTTATCTGTTTTGGAACTGTCCTATTCAGCAAGCCCTGGAAGCATAAATAACATTTCTGTGCCTGTAGAGATTCTATTACATTTTAAGCTGGCACTTGAGGGGATGGGAGAAAGGAGAAGTCTCGCTAACTAATTTACACGTCAGATTTTTTTGTTTAAAAAAGCGTAGTTTTCATCTTATATATATACACACACAAATATACATATCCATCCTGGATAGATGGAAAATAAAATGAAAAGCTAAAGGAGTTCAAGCTGTTTAGCAAGTTGAAACTATTTAAAAACAAGCCCTTTGAAATGTCATTTCACCTACTCGTTTTATTGTGTTTATCTTTAAAACAGAAGAGAGAGTCTAAGAAACTTACCTGCATTATATAGTTAAAAGAAATTAATTAATGCAACAGAGCAGACGATTCTTAACTTTCCTCAGAGTGCTATGGGCCTCTTAGGAGCACAAACATACTAACACCTATTTGATGCAAGTACGGGTTGGTTAAATGGGACATTGTGACATTTAGGGCAGAGAGGGACGGATATGAGCAAAACCACCTTGTACAGAATACAATTATTGTAAAGTACAGGCCAGTAGTAACTGCTTGAAACAAATGTCCATAGCATGTTTGTCCATGGTGGCTTTTTTCCCTGGGGAAAGGAGAAGGTGACAGCAGATTTAGTCCAAGAATCCTTTTCCTTCCCCAGCCTCTTTTCTCTAAATTCACCTTAAAACAACCTGGCGGTAGGCTAGTATTTTTCAGCTGCTGGCTCGCACGCACAATGACCCGCACACTTCCCAGCCCAGGAGCACCAGGAGGCAGATTTCCCAGCTGTGGGCAGCTGGCAGCTCCTGCAGAGCCCCAGTAGATGGCAACGTTGACCTGAGTGTCCCTGGGAAGCGCGGTCCGTGCGGGGCTTTGGGAGCCGCTCGCTTCCATGCGCTGCTGCCCGAGCTCCCGGGGCTGGATCGGCAGCTGCCTCACCGCGCGGAGAAGCTGTTCCAGCTGCAGAATATGCCAAGCAGAGATGTATGGGCAGAGATAGGGTAAAAGGAGGAAAAGAAAAGCCACAGGAGACAGCTTCCTGAAGGAAAAGTACATTCAAGCTACCGACGGAATTGTAGAATCACAGAATGGTCCGGGTCGGGCAGGACCTTTAAAGGTCACTTCACTCCACCCCACTGCAACGAGGGCCATCTTCAAGTAGCCCAGATTGCTCAGAGCCCTGTCCATCCTGGAATGTTTACAGGGGTGGGACATCTACCACTTCTCCGGGCAACCACCCTCTTTGTAAAAAAAATTCCTCCAATATCTAATCTAAATTGACCCTCCTTTGGTTTGCAACCATTTCCCCTTGTCTATCTCAACAGTCCCTGCTAACAAGTTTGGATACAAAGGTGTACGATTGCTGTCTCTGGCACGGAGGAATTACAGCTGTCACACTGCTGCATGCACTGTCCTGCAAGTGACACGATGGTTTCTGGAGTAAAAACAAATCTCTTTCAGTTATCAGCAAGGCATGAGCTGAGACCCAGCCAAACTGTACCCTGATGGAGTAAACACTAGAGCTGTAAGAAAATATTGAGAGTAGCTCACTACAGTCACTAGAAAAGCATTTTTGGAAAGAGTCTTCCGACATAGCATGTATTTTCATATGCCATTATGCAAATAAATTCTGTTGAATACTGTCCATACCATGCCTCCAAAGTCTAGGTTAACCAGGGTGGACTCCCATTTGATGCACAAGAGAATACTTTATACTGAAAATTACCAAAGGACTCCTTTCCAGCCTTGCTCTGCAGACACTCCCCTGCTAGCTGATGAAAACAATCATGCAGCACCGCAGCACAGTAACAGAAAAACACCACACCTAAAAATCTCATTTCCCAGTACATGGGAGGGTTTTTGAAGACTGCCTTCAGAATTTTAGGCTATATAATCAATTTTTGCTCTTGCCCACACAGACATAAACAAAGAATAAAAATAAATTCATTAAAGATGCTGGTAGACTAACTATAGTTGATGTCAGATTCCATTCTCTTACCAGTTAAACATAGGTGCTCCACCAATATAGAAACTCTATTGGGATCTGGGTACTAAAAAGGGAGTATCAGCCCTTGGGCAACTGAATGATTTCCTTCTTACTCGATCAGAAGTCCTGAAATTCAGTAATTGGTAACTGTGCTGTCTGTTACCAGGTAGCCTTCCACAGTGGCATTACCTGATCCATTAGGCTTTGTTTCATCACACCTTCTTCATCTTCCTCACTAAACGCTGATTTCACATTTATCCTCTCTCTTTGCCATCTTTGATAGTCACCTTCTGTGGTTCTTCTGTATTAAGATAAATTGGTGCCAAAAAGGAGAAGCTGTGCAATTGTGGCAATGGATACCTTCGGATTGTCTTTGCCAATATATAATTCAAACCATGAATGAAGCTAGAATATAGCTGGCCACAACACACTTATCCACATTACACATACTTAAATACCAAAAACATGCATCTAGTTCTCAGACATTTCCAGTAAACTGGAGTGGAGGTTTTGCATCCTTACTCACAACACTCAGCATACACAATCTTCTGCTGCACAGAACAATACTGGATGGCTCAAATCCTACAGGCTGCACCTGCAAACTACAACGATTCCATAAACAACCTATAAATCCTGCTGAAATGCAAGGTTTCTTGTTCCATGTGTGATACAAATAGTGTACCAGAGACATCCATACCAGGTAGGTAGTTGTAACTCATGACCTGCAGGTCATGGACAACAGCTGGAGGTCTGGAGGGATGGTCTGTGGCAGAACAACAGCTGTGGTGGCTCGCAGCTACGCAAGACCTGCTCAAAGTTTTGATACAAAGAAGTAAACTATGTCAATTGGTTGAGTGTCTGTCACACATTTAAAAACACCCAGGATTTTACTGGGATATCAAAGAATCAAAGCAATTCTTATGAATATGGACCAAAAAAACAACCTACAAACAACCCCACAGAGTTTAAAAAAATGTTTCATTAATGTCTCACTAAAATTAGACTACTCTTGAAGAGTTGTACTACCTGACAGAAGGGGGTATCTTGTCACCTTGTTCTTTTGCTGTTCTTTTAGCCTCCTGATTGTTTACATATTTGGGAGTCAGTTTCTCATGCATTCTCTATAAACAATACTATTGTTGACATTGCTCCAGGCAGGAGGGACAATTGATGGACACTTTCTAAGACCAGTGGAATTGAAGAGGTTGAACCTCTATCTTCCAATATGGTCCCTTTCTCTGAAATGTATATAAGGTGAAGTCAAAAAAGTAAACTCATCTTTTCTCACTCAGACTTTGTTGTCTCTGTCACGATAGTGTGTCAGTATCTGTCAGACCCTCTCTAAGCTTTAGGAAATGGCAAGTATTCCAGGCAAGCAGGAGTATAAAACAGATCAGTTCTTTGTCCTGCACTGACCTGTGACCTCAGATCTGGTTGAGGAACTAAAATATTCATGTACCAGACACAGAAAAATCTTATGTTATTTAGCGTATTCTATCTGTGGCATGTTAGGGGTTTTTGGTTTATTCTAACTATCAAATGCTCAGCATCCAACTCTGACTAAGCCTGAGACCTTTCCAGGCTCACCAAGTTTCTAAGTGCCATTCCAAGAAATACACCATACAGAAAGCATCTTCTCAGTCCAAATCAGAGAAGCCCTAGCTCTTGTGGCAAAGCTTCTGCAGTGGCACAAGCTCCCTCACCAGAGGTCAAGAGGCAGTTAACAGAGCAGTTAACATGCACATTCTCTCACCCCTACCAAGTGCTATTTGAGATGACGTCTGACACATCTTTCTTGTTTGCAGGAGACTGACAACTGCAAAAATAGTTACCTTCTCACAGAAATACCTGACATTACCGACATTATTCCTGCACAACATCGCTTCTCTCTCTCTCTGTAGTACAATTTGTTGCTATGAAATCTCAAGAATGCCAGTGATTGATTTTGAAAGTCAGTGAATATCTCATGTTTATCTAATAAGCAGCAAAATGAAGCAGATGTGACAACAAGCAAAACCACAGTCTAATAAAAATGACTGACACATAAAAAGAAGCTCAGTTTTGTTAAAAGAAAACAACAAAAACAAAACACAAAAATGTAAGAAGAAAGTGCCACTACTTCCTCCTCCAGCTTATTTGCGAAATCCACCTGGCTGGTTTAACACCAAAGCACTGCTCAGGAGGCACAGGGCTCACAGTGGGAAGAACCCCACTCTCATTGCAAGTAATCCTTTGCTACCAAGGACGAGAGCAAAAGTGCATAATCCCGGTGGTTCCCACCCTGCAGGAAGGCCTGCAGGCACTTGCTTTGTGGGGATGAGTGGAAGGCACCCACCCTGCAGCCCTCACCCTGCAAGCAGGAGGCAGCAACATGCCCTGGGGCAAAGAGCCACAGCAATACCACCTTATGGCACTGACAGTGTTTTGTAAGTGAGAGGGCTAAAGAGAGAAATTTAAAATCAGCAGCAGTAATTCCACCCATGCCAGGTCTGCTCTCATTTTCAAATCAGCCTTTGAAGGATGGTGAGCGGAGAAGCAAAGCAAACCTTTACAGTTCTGTCAAAAGCAGCAGGGGGAAAAGGCAGGGATTATGCTGTGGTTTCAGATGAACCTACTCCCGAGGTAGCAGTGAACAGCACAGGGCTCTCCTGCCTCAGAGAGGACGAGGCTGACAGATGGTGCAGGTGCTCGTGTTCTCTAGAGGCAAGATGATGCTACTGAGAATTGTGTCTGCAGTACAAGATTTATAAGAGAGAAGTGGAACCATGCCACAGACTGAGGTATGTTGTTGTGTTGCCATGTCCCTAAGCGCCTGTCTACTCCTCTTCACATCAACCTCATTTTTCCATCTCCCCCTCCCCCGCTGCATCTCGCAGCAGCTCCCTGGTGATATCCCATTTGCCTTTTTCCACAGAGAGCTCCCCAGCAGCACCACTCTGAGACAATTCAGTAAGCTCTCTGGAGCTGAGCTCACAGCTCTCTCTACAGTGAACACACAGAACAGACATACAGATAGACCAAGGTGAAGAGGCATTGCTGTGGGTCAGTGGCTCTTCACTTCTCCCCTATCAACACAGGTCTGAAGTTTATTTCTGATCCAACCTCAAATGGGCTTGAAGATAGCACAGCAAAAGTGCAGAAAGAAACAAGTTAAACTACCATGAGAAAACCTTCTGATACAAGACAGTCTAAGACTCCTTTTAAGCTCATGCTTAAACTCTCCACTTGTAAACCTTAAGACTTTGTATGCAGTATATCTTGTACCATGAGTTTCCATCCCTCCTGCAGCACCTGTCAAGGGTAATTCAGCCTTGAGAAAGGCAAGGAATAAATCAACAGGTGGTTGTTGAAAGATGAGGAAATGACATGAGTAATGCAAGGCTGGCCTCACACAAGAGTGAGTTAAATGTGCAGCATCCTGGCATCTACACAAGGAAAAGCAGAAAATCAAAGACATATCAGAGAATCGCAGAATTTGCTGAGTTGGAAGGGACCCACAAGGATCCATGTTGGCATACCTGTGTTTCCTTTATGTGTGACCCAAATCTTACTCCAAGTGAACACAACTGCTGAGAAGACACTGTAAATGTACTACTAAATCCAAGTTCAAATCTGCCTGTTTGTGTGCTAATGGTCTCAACTGATCATTCACTTGCTGGATTAATTGCTGGCTGTACATGAGATCTGTGTTGAACACACACTTCCTTGTGTCAACATTGCTTCATCCTTCTGCTAGATTATGCAGGGTCTACTTTTTCTAAAGACACACAGAGAGCACACATTACAGTCCCAACCTCTGTACTTTATCTTTTTTCCCACACAAAAAGGTTTTTGTTGTGCAAAAGCACCTGCATCACAACACATATAAATTAAGACAATGGCCTGAATCCATAGCAGTCAGAGGAGGGATGTAGTTGCAGTGAGGCAACACTTGGCACTGCCCCATCCTGCTGAGGTATTCAGCTCACAGAACAGCATTCACAAGTCCAAGCCAGAAAACCTAACAGAGCCTGGCTGCAGAGGTGGGGAGGAAATAATTCAAAAACCTCTAAAGTAACAAAGAAGTACCCAAGAAAAATGTTCCTCAAATCTGCTCTCAGATGTTGCATTCAACATTTTTGTTGAATTAGCTATTAATTTATTAGTATCTATAAGAGCTGGGGTCTTTCACAAGCAGAAGCATTTAGCTGTCATCTCTCTGACAGTGAATACTCTCCTACAGTGACAAACTTTGTGCAGCATGCAAGTAGTGGTCACTGCACTCACACCCTCTTCATGAAGAGTTCACACTCACATCCCCCCACCTTCCAGGAGAGCAATGTAACAACCAGGCTGTCAATGACACTGAGGGAGAAATTTTAACTTATCTTCTGAGCCCACTAGACAAAGCAAGAAGGATGCCCACGATGCCATAACTCTTCCCTAAGACAAGGACACGAACCAGATAGAGGAATCCTGCACTTTATTTGTTCCTAAAACGATCAGCTTTTTCTTTTAACTAAGTAGTCTGTCAAGAAACACTAATCCACAAACACATTTTCCTTTGTCCAAATCCTTGTTTCCTACCTCCTCATAAACACAGTTTCTCACACACACAAAGCTGTCCTTGAAACGCTAAGAGCTGTTTTTGAAACTGGAGCTCCACAAGTCAGATAGGACACAGTTTCACAGAAAAAAAAAAGTGTTTACTACCCATGGCCAAGCAATAAAAATACCATTCAGGCAACTGTTCAAACTGTGGAAAGAGACCAAGTTAGATGATCCCTATTTGTTCCCTTCCCACACACAAGCTCCCTGGCAGATGAAACACAAGAAAGACCCCATTAGTATGCTCAGGAGGTGAAAGCTTGGGTTTGCCAGCCTTTTACCAGGCAACACAGTCAATGTCAACCAGAACATGTCAATGTGTCATGTCAATTTGGCAGGTTCTGGCATTTTCCAGTGGTCATAGCAGGGAGTTTTCATAAAACCCATCACAGTACAGCATGACAAACTTCTAGAAATACAACCAGGCAGAACAAGGAAGAGCCAGTCTTGACTAGTAAGTGATGTTGAAATAATTGTTGAAGGGCTGTATAAGCATATAAATAAAGGGGGATGGATAAACTACTTCATACCTAACTTCAGTGTGATTGGCCCACAACCACAGTGTGCAGATGTGTGTGGCATTCTTGTGTGCTTTTTTCAGAGAGGGAAAAGTGAATGCCAGCCTTCCTCCTGCCAGTACAGAGCTGAGTGAATAAAGTGGCTCTGTCTGTGGAGCTACCTGAGTAGCACCTGCTACCTGAGTCAATCATGGGGAGAGTTGGGACATCCATTTTCTTTGGCATTTCACAGGGATTTGCCAGCATTCACAGCTCAGTCCCCTCTTCTGCAAGCCCCAACAGTGACAGCCTCCAGATATTGCTCCTCCTGGCTGAGTCTTTCCACCCCTTCAGCCTGGCTCTGACCTGAATCTGTATTATTTCCCCAGGCATCTGAGCACAGATCACTTTCCCCAGAGCTGTTGCCTCGAGTGCTTGTCCTTGCTGTAACTCTTGACCAGAGGCACGAGAGGCTGGCAGAGAGCACTGGTGGTGTAGGAAAATCTGTTCCTGCTGCCACTTCTGACCTCCTGATTCCAGAAGGCAGCCATGGCTGCTAGCAAGGTTCTGCTCCATGCTTCAAGCCCTCCTTTTAAATATACTTCAGACTGAAAAAGCCTTCAGAAAAGAAAACCAGGACATGCAACTTTCAATTTAATAAGACCTTTGAGAATGCGTGCAGAGTAAAACATCCTGTTTAATCTATCATTTTCCCAAATACAGAAGACTTAGAAAAAAAGGCTGCTATTGGACACAGAAATGCGACAACTTAAATGTTAAATTCTTGCTGTAAAGCACAAAGAAGTTCCAATAAAGTTACATTAGTAATTTTGCACCAAAATCAGTGCACATTTTTATCCTTCACAAATTTTTCCCAAGAGCAATTGAATTATTCCTATTTACATTGAAATTTCAGAAATATAGATATTTTTGATGCACACACCTGGAACTGGTTTAATTTTCTCTTGAAATGGCTTAATAGTTAAAAAACAGCAGAAGGATCTAGGAGACATCACACAGTTCTAAATACATAAAATACTTCACCCACTTATGGTTTAATCTGGATTAGAGCACGGCCAGTCAATGCTGCAGTACAAATATTTGGCAATAACCGCAGCCAACTGCCATGCCAGAAATGTATTAGGCAGAAGAGAGAGCTGCTCATCTCATGCACATTTCATGTCAAAATATATCATCTGTGACTGCACATCACACCTCAGCATGGCTTTGTGTGGAAGATAAAACATCCTGATTTACAGCATCATAGATGTTTGCTAAATGCCTTAATTGCCCTGTCTTCTTTCAAAGTGGCACTTTATTATTAGCTTTCAGAGTGTGCTATGTAAGGCAGATTTTTTTTCCCTAATTCTTTATTGACACCCTAAAAATCTGTATTTTACTAATATTCCTTTGAATAAGAAGAGTGTCTGCTTTACCTCAGCATTCAGTGATGAACAGCCACAGTCAGCTCCTTGTTACTATGGCAATATTACATAGGAGGTACAGAAACAGACTGATGCTTTTATCTTCTCCCTTTGTACCTAGAATATGCTCACTTCCCCCCTCCCCTCCCTTATTTTTGAACAAAACAGCCACAAAACATTGTGAACCATTCAGAGAATCAAAACAGAGGTTATTTTATTAACTTTGTTGTTATATTAACCAAGGATAATTTACAGGTCTATGAATGAGATATAAACACCAAAGACCTTCAGATATGTTCTTGTAAACAAAGTGGGATTTTTTTTTCTTGAAAAAATAATAAAAAAGAAGGCTTAGTGACCCAGTCTGCTTGCTTCTCAAGCAAAGCTGATCCCCCTTTGCTCTTTAGCTGTACCCAGGCAACAGTGAGAGCAAGGATCACTCACACAACTGGCTGTTTCTCCTGAAAACAACTAAACCAGTGCATGTAGACACATTTGTCCGTGTCAGCTGCAATGAAATCCCCATTTTCCTGTGACCCCATCCAAGAGGTGACAGAAACAGGCTCCTGCATGACTACTAACCACCTCATCTCTATTCATTTGTTTCTAACCAGCAATGGTTTAAGCTCTCTGCTCTAATTCCCCTCAAGGTTTATAGCAAAACATCTCATTTGCATCCCTTGACTCTGCCCCCTGTGGAAGCCCTCCCTCGTTGTTTCAGTCAATGCAAACAGGGTGAGGAAAGGTTTCCAGCTCAGGGGGTGTGATGGTTTGGGAGGCAGGCATGATAAGCAGCTCAGGCAGCTGAGCCAAGGCAGGAGCTTTGCCACAGCTGGGGATCAGCCAGTGGTACCACAGGGTGGCTGCAACCA
This sequence comes from Aegithalos caudatus, assembly GCA_013389925.1. NCBI lineage: Eukaryota > Metazoa > Chordata > Aves > Passeriformes > Aegithalidae > Aegithalos > Aegithalos caudatus. The sequence goes on from WEIU01023253.1 coordinate 138,967, forward strand.
GTTTGTTGAGCTCCTTTTGTTCTGCTTACAATCTGTATTCATCCACCAGAGGTTAGAGAGGCAGCTATTGCCTTCAAATTTCTTTTCAGATTCATCAGAAAGAAAAAAAAAAAAAAAATCATGCAACAATTTTCCCCTAAAAAAATCAGCTCTTCAAACTCAAGAAATATATGTTTAGGATTTCTAACATGATACACTCCAGTTTCTCATTCCAGTGAAATGGCAGATAACTTTTTGTAATCCACAGTTCTACTGACACTTCAGTACTGCCCTAGACAACCCATTTTTCTTTCTTCTTCATCCCAGTCTACAGTTTTCACCACTACACATTCTTAATGCTTGTTCCTCTGGCTTTCAGCATTTTTAAAATATATTGCCAATGGAGGTAGAGATTCCTGATTACCACACTTAAGCGTATAAGCCATTGCTTTATTCTTTCAGAAATTTCATTAAACCCTTAGACATGACCTGCATATTCCAAATAATCCACAAATGGCAAGATTTTTATCTCAGACATCTGAGAGAAGCAACATAGCAGCATACATTCCATAAGAGCTCCAGAAAAAAGAAAAAAGAAGACACCCAGCAGTAACCTGTCAGTATGACCCACAACAAGGTTACCAACAGGCATGTGAATAATATATCTTGCACACTAAACTTTCCCATCATGTCAGGAACCAAAAATCAGTCCAAAAGGCATTGTAAGCATCAATAGGAATTCAGTATTTATTGTTTCACAGTAATTACACCCTGCAATATTGCCAGTTTAAATTAAAGGTATCACTGTGATCATTAAGATTATCTGGGTCAGACTATTTCCTATTTTGACAGAGCCTTTTTGTAGCTTCACTGAGAAAAAAAAAATAAGAAGCCATGAGATTGAAAACAATAGATTAATGTTTTCCATGTAGTTGCAATTTAAAGGAATTGCTTGCTAATGACATCCTGTGCATTATCCTTCAGATACAATTGCCCAGACAAATTATTTCTACCCTAAAATGACCTGAGTGAAGTCTACACACATTTTCCTCAAAGCTAAAGAACCTCAGTGACCACTATGAATTGAAAAATCTCCATTTTCCATAGGCCACATGGTTGAACACAGTGAGAAGTACAAAATAGCCTCATAACAAGTACTTAATGCCAGGGCATCAGAGTTCCTGTCCAGTGGTGGTTGTGCAGAGCATTTGTGCCTGTCCCAAGAAAATATTTCAGGCCCTGCAAACTGATGTGAGGAAGGCACGTGGATGTGTAAGACACACCACTTGGTTAGAGGCTTTAAATTCCCTCTCAAGAACTGTTCAGCACTTCACACAGTGGTAAAAGAATAAATCCCAGTGACACAGAGCCCCACACAACCGCCTCACAAGAACAGTGATTTAACTGTTGGCTCTTGTTCTGTTTGCTTTGAAACTTTGCACTTCAGGGGTGAGGGTGAGAAGGGGAGAGAGGTTTAGCACACTCTCAGGAACTATATGAGAAGTTATAATAGTGGTTGCTGCAGGAGAAAAACACAGGGAGGACTGTATTACATGAGCTTCAATTAAAATGCCCTAACATTTTCCTCAAAGAAACTCAGTGACCAATATGAATTGAAAAATCTCCATTTTCCATAGGCCACATGGTTGAAGACAGTGAGAAGTACAAAATAGCCTCACATATCTTCACATACTAGGCACTAAGCAAATAAAATGCTTTCGGAGAACACAGCTAATTACTACGTGGATTTCATTAAAACAAACAAACAATACTCACAAAAACCAAAACCAAACCAAAAACCCAGAGAGAAAACGAAAGCCACAGGTTCTCGCTGAGGACTATTACCTGTTTGCCGGGCCGCAGAGGGAGCGGGCGATGCGGCCCCAGGGCGGAGCGGCCCCCGCTCGGTGCCCGGGACAGCCTCGGGAGCTTCCCGGGATTCCCGGGCCCGGGGGAGCGGCACAGCCTCGCCCCG
>WEIU01023253.1:150995-172196 GCA_013389925.1 Aegithalos caudatus
CGGGAACACCCTTCCCCGGCGCGGGGTGGGCGTGCGGGCGGGGACGGGGGTCGTGCCGGCACTGGCCGCCCTCCCGAACGAGCTGCGCTGGTCGGGCTCGGTGCGGCGCTACTCCGACACCTTTTCCCCGGTCCTCTCCCTCCCGCCCTACAGCAGAGCCGAAATAAAGAACGGGATGGCGGGGCTCACGCCCCGAGGGCAAAAAAAGTGTCTAAATTCAAGCGTCCAAGCGTGAAAAGGCAATATTTAAAAATCATGTTAAACTCTCTTGCCCTCTTAAAAATATGAATGATACTTTGAGTTCCTTGATTACTTTGAGTATCGTCAATAAGGGCAGGGAGACAGGATAAGAGACAGACATACTGAGACCCAGGAGTGACTTGGACTTTGTGGACAAGCACTGCTGCCTGGTTTGGTAATGAAGAGTATAGTCCAGAGATCCTTCTAGTGTCAATGCCTTCAGTGACAGAGCTAAAGCACATACCCCTGTTAGAGGTTTTTTGTTTGTTTGGGCTTTTGTGATGTCCAAGACAGCAATTTCCTATCTTTTCAAGTAGCCAACAACAGAGGTTTGGAGAGGCGTCATGGAGCAGGAACAAATCAACATATGTTTCCTATAGATCCAAGACAATTACCACCACTCTAAGATTTAGCCTTAGAAGTCACGGTATATAATTTCTACAGCATTTCCTTCACAGTACTGTTTTAATTAGGGTACCAAAACTTTCTCAAAAAATGGGTAGCATATATGCAATCCAGAGGGGCAGATCTTCACACCTATGGTTCCACATGATCATAAAGGGTATTACTATGCTATGAAGATTCCCCAACTGTGAGCTCTTGGAATACTCAGACACAGTAAACAAAGCAGGATGCAAAGGAGCAAAAGATACAGGCAAAACAACAGAGTGCGTGCTCTGTATGCAGATGGAGGAAGTAAACCCTTAAATGTTCAGGAGAGAAAAAAACCAAGGCACATGACATAACTAGGAGACCAAAGTGCATATGAAAGCATACCAGTACATGGAACCTTTGGTTCTTGAACTCATTCTCTCCTGGTGATCTGTTAACAGATGAGTGGTAAGTCCATCATTTACCATAGTGGACAAATAAATTTTGAATAACCAATGTCATTCTAATTAGAGACTACAGTGAAGGTGATTTGAATACCACCAGAACTGGTGGGTGATGGGCAAAACCAGCTCTGGAGCAAATGAAGGCCTGGCTCTGAAGCCCTAGTGGGATGGGTCGGGATGGGATCTCCCCAGGGAGCTGAGGTCAACAGCAGTGACTGGGGAAGGGGCAGTCACTTCCAGGATGGCACCCATCACTGCCTACGCACATCCTACTTCATCTTCAGTGCAAGCTGAGAACTAAAAGGAACTAAAAATTCACCCAAGCGTGCCCCAGCACCCAAGGGCTGTGGGCAGAGCTGGAATAGCTGTCCCTACATCAACACAGCACTAGCAAGCCCAAAGCCTGCTGTGGGGCCAGGACTACCTGGCCCTCCCTATTAGCACAGGGGGAATGCCTCCCAGGCAATTTATTGTTACTAATCAGTTAAAAGGCGTGGCTTAGTTAAAAGTCTAGCTGCAAAATAATGCAATCACCCCGTACACAGCTTCCCCAAAAGTTGTTGCTGTGTTTTGCAACATACACTGAGATTTAAAAGGAACATACTGTACCTCAAATTGTCTCTTTAGCCTGAACTTTGAATACTAACAACATTGAGGTTTTCCCCTTCCTGACACTGCAGATCACATATTTTCAAAGCCATTCCTTCTTCTAGATTTGTGGATCAGCAGAAAAAAATTCCAAATTAACTCAGTTTTGAACACACACAAGTAAGCACATCCATCCCGTGCAAAAAAGAACCTCCTGCAATATAGTATCAACCATCAAACATTACAGATTTAACTTTGCTCCAGAACAACTGAATGATTCTTAGCTGAAAGAATTAGAAATGAGAATCTCTTACTGTAGCCAGGCAAAGTGTTAGAGTAATTTAATCTATTACCAGATTAAGTCAGAATGAATAATTTGTCTAAGTACTAAAAGAAACTTTGAGGTCACTTCTGCAAATCTATTAAACAAAATTGAATATAGTCATATACACACATTTATGCTTTCATATTTATTCAAGTGTAATGCTGAAATTTCCAGCTCTCTATAATTAATTTCTAAATAAAAAAATGTATTAGGCACTTTTAAAATGAATTTATTTCACAAGTCTCATACATTAGCCGTAAGTTCTTTTCATAAAAAGTATTTAGGTATGAAAGTATTAAAAAAAAAAAAGAACATTTAAAATACAACTTTTTTTAATAAAATCCAACAGGTTTTAAACATAACTTTCACATTCTCATTAAGTTTTTTCCATAAGGCACATGTATAGGTATTTCAAAGGAGCAGTTAATTACAACCTTTCAAATCTTTACAATGTTTATAAAACTGTCTTTGGAAAAGCATACAATGGATAATATACAAACATAAATGGCACATTGCAAGTTTTAGACAGAAGTGTAAATGAAATCTTTATGCATACTACCCAGACCTTAAGTGACTTGCCTCCACTGGGGAATAAACTGTTACTGGATACAAAGTAGTGTTAAGACTACTCTTCATGAAGTATTTAAATGTACTTTCTCGTTTAAAAAAAAAAAAAAAAAAAANGTGGGGAAAAAAAAAAAAAAAAAAAAAAAAAAAAAAAGCCTGGAAGTTCCAGGGTAAACACAAATAATTCTCCACATTTATTTTAAAAACTGTTTCTAGTAAAAATTATTTAATCTCCCGAGTGCAAAAGGCAAGGAAAATACTAAACTGCTACTGGGTATTTCAGAAGTGGAAAAGTAGAGTTTTTTGAACAAAATTTACAGAAGAAAAATGTTGTCTTTTAAAGCAGACAGTGGTTCCTGGTTTTACTTTACCCTAGACAGGATGAGAAGCATTTAATCACAGCATCCCTTAAAATAAAAGAAAAAAAATCCAGTCAGTTAAGATATTTGTTATTTTGTTTCCATACATCTAAACCATTGCCTCTTTACAATTACAAACGTGGCAGAAACTAAAGACAGACCTCACCAGTTGATGAAATGCAGGATGTGTGTGAGAGTGCCTCCACCAAAGCAGCCAAAGCCCAGGCTCAAGCCAGGCAGGTACCAGGGTTTTCCTCACTGGTTGCCCTGCAGGCCATGCTGAGGTGCAGTGTTAGGAAGTTCTCTGCAGAACACTGGGAGGCTGGAAGGGCCCAGGCTGCCCAGCCAGGCTCAGCTGAGCAGTGCCCAGTCCCCAGCAAGGCCCAGCTGCCAGGGCTCCAAGCCTCATTGGGGCTGGACCATCCCAGTGCAGGAAATAAAGCACAGGCTGAAAGCTTTGAACAGCCCACTGCATGGAGAGAGCTGCTTCAGCATCAAGGTTTGGAAGATCTGCAGGGTTCCCTTTCTTCAATCAACAACCACTGGCTTTAGTCTTTGTCTTTCCTTTTCCCAGAAAAGTAACAACTTACTAAGTAGTGGAATTTGTATTCTGTTGCTAGTCAGTTTCAAAAAACATATCACTCTTTAAAGTCACTCCCTGTATGGGTTTTGGTTTTGTTGCATTTGTTGTTGTTTTGATTTGGGTCAGGTTTGGTGGGGCTTTTTGTTGCCACGCCAACAGGAGAACTACCATGAATTTAGGAAAACACAAACAGAAACAAACAACTCCCACCCCAACAAACCTATGAACAAGTAAAATGTTCTGAGGAGCAAACTATGAATGAAAATTAAACCACGGAATGCTACTTTCATGAAATCAAGAGAAATGCATACTTTAAACAAATGACATAACACTACTCTCTGGCACTTAGCATGGTTCAGATCATTGCTCCCATAAGAAAGGCAGTCTATACAACCAGGCAAGGAAATAAATTTAGGAACACATTTATGATACCACTCCACATAAGCAAATAACTCAGTAATCCCTAAAGAAATCATCATATTACTAAAAGCAGTCTGTATAAAATTCAGTTCTTTGGCTCATAAAATCTAATATATAAATAAACCCAAAAATAAACCCAAAGAAATTAACTGATGCATATAATCTAATGTTTTTCTGCCTCAAACTTCTAAGCACTGTTGATAGGGAACAAAAAGTCAGGGAGACCAGAAGCTCAACTTGCTTTCTCTAGAGAGAAAGCCATTTAAAAAAAAAAAAAAAAAAAAAAAAAAAAGAGAATGAACCTACTGAGACTGTCTCATGGCCACTGGAACTATAATAACTCAGAATACTACTTTAGACTGGGTTAGCCTGAGTTATCAGAAATAGTAAAATGACAGGTCTAAGCCCAAGTACAGTTATTTTATTCACTGTAATTATCAACAACTATCTTTAAAAAAGCGTTCCTATATGAAATCTGAAGCTTTAAAAAAACAGTACAGATTTTTTGGCAATGCTACAGGAAACCACCAGATGAAAGGGATAGACAACACTTGGTATTCTTTTCCCCCCACACACCTATACTACAGTAAACCTCATTAAATGATAGGGAAGTGCATAATTTTTTTAAAAAACCCCGCTATCAGGAAGACCAAAATGCATTTTACATGAATAACAGAAAAAACAGATTTTTACAGATTGCTTGCATGTGTTTTCACTGTGTGTTTTGTCTGCTTTCATTCCCTTTTTGTACACACAAGAATGAAAGAAAAGAGAGGAGCTTGCCAGAATGAAAATAAAGATAAAACATTGTCTTTGCTCCTCCTAAAAATGATGGAGGAATTCAGAAATAGAAACAGAAGCTGCCACTATGTTGTTTGTTTGCTTTTAACTAGGACCTCAGATCCATAAGTTACCTTTAATTTTAGAACCAGAAAAGTCACTATTACATCACTATATTTTTAAATCATTGAAGACATTATTTAAACAACACCTTGATTAATTTTCAGTGGTGGAAACTGGAGAGAAATTTACTAAAGAGAATTACTATTTATTGTATTTCTATTTAGAGCTTATATTAAGCCTGATTTTTAAGTTCAGCTATGTCATTTTCTAAAAATTTAAAGAAAAGGGAGGATGTTATATTTTTTCCAAACACCTAAAGTACTTTTTGCCCCTCCCCAGCATAAAGGTAACAGATTTTGCTAAGATGGAAATTATTAAGCAGACTCACCTTGCAAAAGGAATATAAGACAGACTATACCTGAAAAAAAGAAGAAAAAAGTGTATTTGCAGAGTGTTTATGTCTCTCCTAGAACCAAATTACTTCACTTGAGCCCAGCATTAATAAAAATAACCCATTTTAACAAAACTTGAAACAAGATTATCTATTCAATTTAATGCTTACCTGAGAAAAGATGACATGTTTGGACAAGAACTAAACACAGTGACATGGATTTGGTGTTTTACTTTTTCTGGTTTTGGTTGGGTTTTCTTTCTTTTTTTTTTTTTTTTTTAATGTAGTCAATAGCTTCTATTGCATATGAACTTTAAAACAGACTTAGTATTGCCAAATCCAAAAGGAACAGAGATTTCTGGGAAAACTGTATTTAAGGTGATAGAGACAACTTCTTCCAGTTTAAAAGACAATCTAAATTACTATACAAATACACATCTAATCATATTATTTATGTAACTAAATACAGATACATGCTGTAGGATGAATAATATTCCACAATTGTGACACTCAGACAGTTGACAATCCTATTATTCTCTGAAACTTGCTTCTCACAAGCCTCCACAGGCAGTGTTCCATTCTCATGCCCAGCCTGATCAAACCCCAGGACACTCAAGGAGTGTGAACTGTCTGCTGCAAACACACGGAGCACAGTCTGAGTCTCTTCCCTCTATCCAGCACCAGACCCAACATCCTTGTCCTCAACAAATGGCTCCTTGTCCTCACACCCAAGTTCAGCACAGACTCTGTATTCAGGGCAAGTTCACACAAGAACTGTGGTCACCTTGGGCTGCCTGAGAGTGAGCACCAAGTAATTCACCTGGGACAAGGGCACAAAGTTTGTATCCCTGTGGAAAAAGCAGTAACTTCCAGACCTTCTGCCAGGCTTGCAAGCATTCACCTGACTGCACTCACACACTGCCAAACCCAGCCCCTGAGCACACTGTGGTCATCACAGCACCTGCTGCACTAAATTCACCCTCTCACATCCACCCACTCTTTACCCAGTATATTCCCGGGGCAGGACGTACCCTATGAAAATATTTTTCAGTTTTTTTCACTTCAAAAATGAAAAATTAGATAGAATTCAAACCAGAGATTATACTGTTACTTTTACAACACAGAAGTATGACAATTTTTTTTTGCATATAGATTCCTTTCATAAGGCTTCAGATAAATTCACACGTTGCAGAATATACTTCAAATTACCATTTTTGCAAGATGATTGAATATAGATTTTGCTAGTTACACAACCTAGCTGAGGAAAACAGATTGAGGCTAGCATTTGGGCACACTTATATCTGAATCATATATATATGGGTTTATAATCATGCGGGTGTAGGGGCAGGGAGAAGAAATTAAGAGGAATTTTAAGAATCTTACCAGGTCATTGCCAAGAACTGCAACATGCAGAATAACACTGCCAAACCTTTTTTGTTCCACTAAGCAAAAATAAAGCAAATACTGCAGGTTAGCTCATTTTGCACCACAATTGACAGAGACTGTTCAATCAAGAACTGAGTTAATTGACAACGCCTAAATTTCCTTGTCTCAATTTGCTATTTCTTTCCCAACAACTCTCCATTCATTTTATCCATCACTCCATTAGCATCATGCTATGTAACCTTTTCTAGCTTTGGAAACATCTAACAACATCAGTGTTAACACTCACCCACGTCACTGTACTTCTGCAAATATGGAAGTTCATTCCAGTGACATACTTCTATGGAATGCAACTACAGTTATTTTTCAACCAAGATGCTTGAAGATACTTCTGTTTCTTTCCTGTAGTCTCAACCAGCTTAATATCCTGTATCCATGGCTTCTAAAGATGGCTATACACTCTCTGATATTTTCTGACATAAGTATGCATCATTGGAACAAAACAATATTTGAACTCGCTTTTCTTATCCTAGAGGTCTGCAGACTGAACCTGATGCTCTAGATTTTGCATTCTCACCTACATCACATGCAGGTGGAAGGATGCATTTGCTTTACAGCCAGCAGGCTCATCACTCCACCTATGCTCAACTGCAGCTGACAACAAAAGCAGCACACACAAGTTCACCTTTCCTCCACTACTGAACTGTCTCTTAAAGCTACAACACAATAAATAAACTAACCAACTGAGACTGCTTTTTAGAAAAAAAGGTATTCTCACTTACCCAGAATACAGCACACAGAGTCAATATTAGGCAAAGCTGGGGTGAGAAGGAGAGACAAAAAAAAAAAAAAAAGTCAAATACACAATGAAGCAAGTACAGTAACTATTTCCATGTTTTCCATGGGCAACCAGCAACAAAGGCTGTCACACAGTGACTATATAATGAATTCCATGGTGTTTTTCAAAGCACAGTATGAGATATGCATGACCAGAAGGGCTGGGACAAGTATTGAGAGGAAGATAAGGCAGGAGTTGAGGAGTTGAAGAATCAGCAGGAGTATAAGCCGGTGTGTGCACCCTCATGTGTTGGTTCTGTCAAGAGGGGGGCTTAGATGATAAAGCTCTACTGAAAGAATCAAGAAGTCTGGTGATTTCTACTCTCTTATTCCAGTACATACTATCATTTTGAACCTGGTAGTCATAACACCTCTCTGACAAGAAAGATGTGTGCATTGCTACAAACAACCCTTAATTAAAAACATCCATTCTCCATTAGAGGGTCTGGCAAATACAAGCTATGCCTCATCTGCCAGTGCTTTTTCATCTTCTGACACTAATGAAGAGTCCACCAGGGAGCAGGTGCCTCAGGTACAGTGAAAAATCTCACATGAAGCTTTGTTCAAGGTACTTAAACACTTTGGGTGGAACATTACAATGTTATGGCTCACTACACCAAATAATCACACCATTTGTGTGAGCTTAACCATCAATTAGAACTCTTCCACTAGATCTTATCTGGCTTCTTCCATATTTCATTACACATAGTACAAAACAGAACAAAACTACAAATCAATTTTCACTTGAAAAAGATTTGTTGGTGTTTTATTGAAAGGAAGAAAAGTAACACACTCTCCAAATTTTCCAAACATGTTTGTGACTCCTGAATTGCCTACAATGCTAGCTTTGTGTAAGGATGGGGATTAAAACAGTCAAATTCATCCAAAGTTTTGAAAACTTTAAATTTACCTTCTCTGTTTTACTGACATTTCCATACTAAAAGTCTTAGCTCTCATCCAATGTTCATATTCACTATTAGATGAAACCTTTCATTCTCATTTTCCCAACTTTGCTGGTAGCCCCTCTGCACAGGTAGGTGTGTGATGTTTGCTCTGCTCTCTTTCCATTTCCCTGATGTGTTTTGTTTTCACAGCCTTCAAAGCAAGTTATTTTCTTTGTCACCATGTCTGAGCAGAGTGGATGACAGGATCATCAGGGCAAAATGATTTTTGTGCCTGCTGTTTTAAGAGTCTGGCTTAGCCTCTCAGTTTCACTGGAAAAAGCCCACAGCTGTAAAGTGTTGGAGGATTCATGCTCAGCATTTACAGACTCTAGGAGAACTGAAGATATTCTTGGACATTTTTAATTCACGCCTACAAAATGTTACCTTCCTAGGACTTGTAACTCGGTATGAGTTGAAAATAATGACAGAACAGAACAAAAACACTCAAACAGAACAAAACAAACCTCTTGAACAAAGTTTGGAGTCCAAAAAATAACCAAGTGACTTCCCCAAAAGACAGGGGCAAACATAAGCTTCTCAAACGAGATTTTAACTATTTTTTCATGTGGCTGTGACAAAGAAGGAACATGCAACCTCCATGACAGCCACCCAGAAAGAATTTATGAAGACTTGATTACCCATTAAACTAGAAAACCAAGTTATATGATAGAGAGAATAAGAAAGCCAATGACATTTCAAAAATAAAAGCTGAAACAAATCAGTAGCAAGGAGAGTGAAAAGTATTAAACAGAGAAGCAGCAAGGGGAGAAATTTGTTTTAACCACCTAATATAGAGCTTTAGGATAGGAGTTCTGATACTGGGAAGAAGGGTTTTTTTCCATTCTCCTGGAAGAAGAAATTATGGTTATGGATGTAAAGGAGCCAGGGATGTCACAATAGAGAATCTCAAAGCTGAACATGTGGCCTCCCAGACTTTGGGGAAATAAATTAATTTTCTCCATTGCTTTGAAAGTGCTGAACCATTGACCTTTACAAGCCAAGCTGCAGCCAAAAAACAACTGTCAAGCTACACTTGGTGGCCACTAGCTTTTCACAGTAGTTAAAAAAGTCTCTCCCCTTGTTCTTGAAGAACATATTTTAGAAAATAAATTAAAAATAATTAACCTGCTATTAGCATTTACTAAGAAATATTTCATAAGGAACATTTTATACCAAATGATTAATTTAAAAAATCATAAACAACAAAAACACATATGTTCATAGAAAAGAGCTAGATGATCTTTGTCACATACAGAGCTTAACAGCTTGACTGTCATTTCTCTGCAGAAGGAAGAGGCAAACTGAGAAATAACCTCCCCTTTAGAAAAGCATCAAATTTAGCTTTGAGGCTAAAGGAAAACTTTTTACTAAAAGGAAACAAAGATAGTATATTTACCAACATCACAATGGTAGCTATTAATCGTTTTGGATCAAACATTGCCTTCAGTTGCTTCAGTGGCCCCATCAGGAAACACGTACTAAAGGGAGAGAAAATATAAAACAATTTGTAAATCGCTTTCAAATAACTGGCTGAAAGACAGTAGGTAATTAACCAGTTTTCCAACAGATAGATGACTACAAAGTCTTTAAAAAAAGATATTTCAGTGCTTAGCAACAGCGACTCACTAGAACAGAAGGTGAAATGCTCCATGAATTCAGCCCTGGAAACAGTTTATGAGTCACCCTTGGTCACGAAATTCTTTCCAAAATATTGCCACAGCGGAAAAAAAAGTAACAGGCAAATACAAGAACACTTATATTGGTTGAGATAAGAGAAGACAGAATGTGACAAGGATATACTTAACGAATAACAGAAGAGAATAGAAGCAAATCGGTTTTTGTGAGGAAAAACACATTTCTACTAATAATCTGCTTGATGGTGCTGAATGACATTTACAAGTAAAGATGATTAAGAAAGCAGCACAGTTACAGTTAAATTTAAATCATGTTAAGAGATACAAAGTGGGGGGAGATTGAACAATGACTATAAGTAGCTCTACATGAATTTAGAGATGGGTGGGTGGTCAAAGATGTTTTGATTGTTATTTTAAGATGGCAAGCACCATAATAGATACAAAAAAAAAAAAAAATTGGAAAAGTCAACTGCAGAAGTAAATGAGATCATATCCAAGATTTCAGGAAAGATAATGGGAACAAATATAGCAGTTAGAGGTTTTTATATTACCCAAACAAAACAGAAGTAGCAGTTATCAAATTGAAGTCTAGTGAAATTTGTGTTGAAGCTGTTATAACAACTGACTCGCCAAAATAATGTCAAGATTACAAAGATCAACCTGCTGTAGAAAACTTTTTTGTTTAACAATAACTTTTTCTACCCAGGCAAAATGCAAGCAACTACAATCAAGATTACAGGGAAGCTCGACCTCTTTTAGTCAAACTCAGCAAGCAAAAAGGCAGGAAAAAGTTCAGTAGTTGTATTAATCCTCCTGCTTTTTTATATTCTGTAGTTAACTTGAAGGGGGAATGAAAACCACCAGCAGCACCACATGCTGTACCTTTTTTATGCAAAGAAATGCCATCTGAACTAAGAGCTCACAACCTCAGGAGTAATTCTCTGGCTTCAAATATTGGAGATGAATCTCTTTCTTCCTTGTCATTCTGCTTTGTAGAAAACACAACAACTTAATGGGAGAGTTAAAATGCCTGTAATCTTGTGGTGGTCTGAATGCTTTACTACAGAGCAGAAAACCTAGTCTAACTCCTTTTCTAGTCACTCATTTTTATATGAAATGAGGCAGGGAAGAGTTTGATAGAGCTTCCTCCTGAAGCCAATCATAAGCCTTCTATGACAAAAGAAATATGGGCATCCACATTCCATGCAGTAAATACAACTCAATCTTCCACATCCAAATGTTCTCTCTCCATACCAGCAACTTTGCATATGTATCTCCTTCACTTTTTTATCATATGTAGACAGACCTCAAATGTCCATATTAAATGGAAAGAAGTTTTCACAAATCAATAGAAAAAAGAATAGTTTTAAATTCACTTCAATCCAAACTATTTTTTCTCAGTATTTTTTCATCTTGTCTGTTGAACCATAAAATTAAATTAAGACAAAAAAAAAAAAAAAGGGGATGTGAAGAACTAGAAGAAAATATTAGCTAGTGGAAGGATTGGGATGAGAAAAATAGAATGGTAAAAAGGAGTGAAGTTTTGGCCACATAAAACAGGCAAAAAAAATAGAGAAAACAAAATGCACTGTTTGTAATTTGATTCATATTGAGAAGACCAACATCACAAGAGGTGCTACAGGGATGAGAAGAGATTCCATAGAGAGCAGAAAGAAAGGCTGGGAAAAAAATCTAAACATCCTCCAGTTAAACAGAATAATTCTTTTAGATACACCATTCTGTAGGAGACACACTCATCATCCCTGAGAATAATCAACTAAGTATCATTGTTTTCATGTTCACGGTTAGAAAACGATAGTAAAAACCAGCTAGAGGGGACTAAACAAGCTAGTAAGAGTGGTAGCTGCATTTTGGTTTAAATACAGACTTGCCAACAAGCCTATAAAAGTTTAAATCTTTTTTGTCAATCTGGGACTTCATTGTCATCTCCTACTGTTCTTACAACATAGGTGCCTGTTTTTTTATATCCAAAAGGACTACAGAAGGCAAAATGGTCCTCTTTTTCTTCTAATTTTAGCTGGAGTGCAGACTAAAGTTTTTCAGCATTCTCCTGAAAGAAATAGTAGTCTGTAAAAACTTTCCTCTTAGCTCAGTTAAACTTGATTAGGACTAAGATTCTAAAATGCTCATTTAAAAAAACAACACAACCAAAAAACCTCACCCCAAACCGATAACAAAGAATAAATAGTAAGATAAGGGAGAGAAAGGGAAACACTTAGCTTTGCCTATCTCCAATATTAACTTTTTGTTTTGTTTTAGTATGAGATGGAACAGTTCTACAATTGAGACTCAATGTCAGTACAGACATTACTGTCTCCTAACAGATTTGTTCAGTAAAAGCAGTACCTTCATGTTTCTCAAATGTTAATGTCACATTACTGAGTTCTAATAGATTAACAATGCTTTGACTCAAAAGTAAAGTTACTTGACTGAAGTCAGGCTCCATGAAAGTCAAGACCAGACTCCATAGGGTTTAAATCCCATGACCATGCCTCAACTACACTAAGAAAATAACAGAAGGAGGACAAATAGAAACTGAAAATATCTTGTGTGGACATTAAGTTGTTTCTTATGTGTCTTTCAAACTGTGAAAGGAAAGCTCCCAATCCTAAGAGGTGCCCTTTTGCAAATCTTTTAGGACTAACTGTTACGTGGAACACTTCAAAGAATCAGAGAGTTTAAAAATACACTATGAGCAACTTTCAGATCCTGCCTTCAGCCTTGCAGTCAAAACAGGATTTCCTGAATATTTCCTTTTTGGAAGTTTTCTTGGAAACAGGATGATCCCTCTGTTAAAAGCAAAAAGCTCCTAACAAAATACCCACAAAGAGAGCAGACTACCAGTTTGCTCCTGAAGCTGAGGTACTCCTGTACCTGGCAGAAGGACTTAGCTATACAAAGCACAAAGCATTCAGCTAGCAAATAGTGTTATTCATACTTCAGAGAGCAGTTCTGATGTGTCCACAAACAGGTGTGTAAGGTAACTGATAAAGGAGGGTACTTTTCTAAAACCAGTAACTAAGAAATCATACCTGGCAAGTGCAGCAATATTTCCCAGGGTGTAGAACACTGCAAAAAGTTTGATCCCCTTTGGGAGCCATAGCAATGCTGTTCCCTAAAAAGACAAGTTATTGGTACATTTGCAATTAGTTAATTCTTATAGTCTATCAACACAACTTCATACTGTGAAGAACATCCCTCTGACATACACTAGCAGAGCACACTCTCAGAGCTGCAGCACTCACTACCCAGCACACTTCTATTGCCATCTGCTGGCAAACAGTGTGCTGGTTCACTGGATTTCTAGATATTTTTACAGCTAGGCATGTTTGTTTATATTATTGAACACTTTTATTTGTAATGTTTATATGCTATTTCACAACACTTTCACTTTTGTTACAGTGTCTCACTGTACATCCTACACCTCTGCACACAAGATAAATGTCATAAAGCTGCAGTAATATTCACCATCTCCCTTTTCCTCCAATCAACCATTTGGATTTGCAGCCTAAATACACACTGAGCCTGAACAGAAACATTTTAGAGCTCTTACTTCCAGATATCTCTTCTTTCCACTGGAAAAAAAAAAAAATCCAAAGCCTTCTGCTGATTACAGTTCCCTGTGATGATTAGGGAGAAAAGGAATCACAGAAAAGGAACCATAAAGATCATCTAGATACAACTGCCATGGGCAGGGGTCCCACTGGAGCAGGCTGCATTCAGCCTGGCTTTGAACAGTGCCAGGGATGGGGCATCCATAACTTCTCTGGACAGCCTGTTCTAGTGCCTCACAATAAAGAATTTCTTCCTTATATCTAACCTAAATAACCCTGCTGTCAATTTGTACCCATTACTCCTTGTCCTATCACTACAGCTCCTAACAAAGAGCCCCTTCCTGGCTTCCCCATAGGCCCCCTTCAGATACTGGAAGGCTGCAGTGAGGTCTCCATGCAACCTTCTCTTCTTCTTTCTCTGTACAGACCCAACTTTCTCAGCCTGTCAGAGCCTAAGTAGAGCCTCCATTAGAAGCAAAACAAACTCTGATCTGCACACTGTGTCCTGAAAAAATCCAACAAAACAAAAAACCAACTGTATTCTACTCAATGGCAATTTCAGTGGAAATCTGTGGTGAATAGAAAAGAAAAAAGGGAGGAAAAAAAGAGGGAGGGAGGAAAGGGGATGAGAGGAAGGAAAAGAGAGAAGGAGGAAAAGGTGGGGGGACTTCCTCAATGTTTTTTCAGCTGCTTCTGGGAGTTTCCATGCAGCTGGAAAACTGCCTTCAAGTGCAAGTTACCTGTGTCAGATTTTGACAGAGCAAAGCAATTAATAGATCTCAACTCTTAACTGCAGGCTGCAGGCTCCTGCCAGCCCCTGAAGTTCAGGAATGAACAAATTCTTTGCTGACTGTAAAACCACCAGGAATGCAGCAGGTTTTTCAGGGGTCAACACACAACCACAGTCATCACCTATTGATTTACTGAGTGTGACACCCTACATTTGTGGTTTCTTCAGCTTTTAAAAACCTTTCAAGCTTCCCCCCTCTTTTTCCTTTTATTGGAAAGAACAAAAATAAGATGGGTATACACCTCTTTCCTAATACATCAGTTATGAAAATAGAGCATATTTTGTCAGTGTTCAAACCTTGTAGTAAGAAAATGTATTATATTACAGTAAGAATGCTCTCTTCTGTAACTGGAAGAGAAAATGCCAAAATCATAATTTAGAGATCAACAGCTAATTATACATTTCATGTCCAATTAAATAAATGCATATAAAATTTAGAATGCAGGATCAAGCAAACACAGAATCACACCTAAAGCAGGAACGTGAATGAGGTTCAACTGCAGAACAGTAATAAAGTGCAAGGGAAAAAATAGCTTTACTTACAAGAAAAGAACACAAAATGCCAGCAACAAAGCATATGGCAAACCATCTGACTCGAGTACCAAAGCTGAGTGTTGAGGCATCAAGGACCTTAATAAGAAAAGAGGAAAAAGAGGATATTACAGGCCCAGTTTAGAACAATCTAAAGGACATCTTTTCCTTTACCTCTGAAGTCCTTAATTTCAAACAGAATCATTTTTAGGTGGAAATAATAATTTTACCTTGGTTGGCAGTTGCTCGTGTATTAATTCTTTCATATATTTCTTTCATATAAAATCATATTATCAATATGGCAAACATTGAAACATATTTACAAACAAACAAGACAAAACCCACCACAAAGGTATATCCTGCCATGCAAGCAATTCTGCTTCACTTTCAAACAGATTTTTTTATCACCACAACTGAAAATAGTCACAATTGTACCAAATCAAAAGAAAGAATGAATGGACCTTGCAACAATTTGCAGAGGAATTAATCCATTTGTACAACTACAGCCATTACCACTTTTCCTGTTACTAGAGAGAATCTCTTGTACATATTAACACCAGCATCCACTGCAAGCATTACAACTCCAATTACTGTTCCAATTACCTTCCTGAAGGTGTGGGCAGATTAACAGTTTGTCTCATCAGACTAAGCTGACTTGTTGAAAGGGAATATTTCACTTCCTGCTGCTCCAGAGTGACTCCAGAACCTAATGAGCTGAGCTGCCTGACACAACTCCTGACAGGAGCACAGAATTAGTGTTGCCTCTGTTCTGACGATGGGCTAATGAGCCAAGGCAGCTCTGCAAGCTGTCAGAAATGCAGCAGGGCTGATGGAAGGAAAGGGGCAGGGCCAGGGATCTGGCAGAAAGGCCCCTTTCAGCAGGAGTGATTTGTTAGATATGCTCAGCTCATCTCCACCCACGCTGAAAGAACAATGCATTCATCTTACTCCAGGTCACTGCAATTAAATGTACTTTCTGTTCTAAACTGGCCTATTAAGTGAAGTGTTCCTTCAGCTTACGTAAAATTACTTTAAAAAAAAAACTTTCCTATTTGTTCAGATGTCACACAGGCAAGCTTGCTCTCTTTTTATCTAGTCAACAGGTATTTTAATCAAGTCTGATTAACCAAATATACACGACAGACCTTCCCCAGCCAGTGAGTAAGATATTTCTCCTTATCTCTTGAGCAATTTCTCTTTCAGGCAGTAGGTAAGCTAACCAAGGAAATTTCATAACTGCTTAGAACAATTTCACATCTGTACAAATGAAGAATCTGTATCCAGTTTAATAAAAGCCTGTCACATGCAAGCACACATAAATGTGCTGTGATGACAGAAGGTCAGATGCAGCTTACCTTGTTAGGTCCAATGCTTTATCCTTATGTATGCATTAAAGAAACAGACAAGAACAGTAACTGAATGATGGTTTAGTATTTTAAATCACATTTGATAGAGTCCTGAATGCCTGCATTTTTAAGAAGAGTAGGAACAGGTGGTAGCACACAGCTGAAGATACCCATTTCAAGCATGCCTTTAGTTACACCTATTCAGGCAATTAATCACAAGCACACACACAAAAAAAAGAGAAAAATCTTTTCCATCTGTGTGCAGAAATGAAGTGTAGATAGGCCAATAATATCAGTAAACCCAACACACACATTTCAGAATGCCGAGAAAACAGGGAAAGGATGAAGATAAATCCTTTATTCAGGTTCATCAGGCTCATTGCTGCCACTTACTGCTCCTGTAATCTTATTATCTGACAGTGCTCCTGAAGTGACTACCAGGAGATTTCATTCTTCAAATAAATTTGAAAATAGCTTTATCCAAATAGCTTCATCCAAATCCCTAACAGTTAAGAGGTGANCATCTGTGTGCAGAAATGAAGTGTAGATAGGCCAATAATATCAGTAAACCCAACACACACATTTCAGAATGCCGAGAAAACAGGGAAAGGATGAAGATAAATCCTTTATTCAGGTTCATCAGGCTCATTGCTGCCACTTACTGCTCCTGTAATCTTATTATCTGACAGTGCTCCTGAAGTGACTACCAGGAGATTTCATTCTTCAAATAAATTTGAAAATAGCTTTATCTTCATTTAAATCCCTAACAGTTAAGAGGTGAAAGAAAAAAGAGCACAAGAAATAAGAGAACCACACAAAGGCTTGGAGCAAAAAATACCACAAACCCCAAAAAGTTTGATGCATTTTGTGGATTTAAGCCTTAAAAGCTGCTTGACAATATAGGCACATGAACTACAGAAAGATAAGCTGTGGCATGAGGGCTGCCAGAACATTCTGTGTAATAATAAAATAAATGGAATTAAAATGAAGGCTCATGCTTCCAACCATTCTAAATGATGTCACCATTTATGTTGTCAGGCTGAACCTATCCAATGCAGTGCCTGAAATCCTGAAACTGGGGATCTGCTAATCTACTGTCTTAGTCCCTAATACCTAAGGGGACTGAGGGGAGACCTCACTGCAGTCTACAGCCTCCTCATGAGGAAGCAGAGGGGCAGACACTGATCTCTTCTCTGTGGTGACCAGAGACAGGACATGAGGCAACAGCTGAAGCTGTGAAAGGAGGCTGAGCTTGGGTATTAGGAGAAGGTTTTATAGCCAGAGGGTGGTTGGGCACTGGAACAGGCTCCCCAGGGCAGTGGTCACAGCAGCAGCCTGACAGAGCTCAAGAAGTGTTTGGACAATGCTCTTGGGCACATGGTGTGACTCTTGGGGATGGTGCTGTGCAGAGCCAGGAACTGGACTCCATGCTCCTTGTGGGTCCCTTCCAAGTCAGGATATTTACCAATTTATACTTTTTGGGTTTCATAGAAGCAATGGAACTCACTGCCTTTCCAAGATGTTTCAACATTGTAGAGAAGCACCTTGCTGCAAAAGCTGTTACAGGCATGTGTACCTGCACAGATATGTGTGTTCAGCTGCATAAACCACAGACACCAGCTTGTGCTAAAATGCCAGGCTCACTCTAGAAGCTGAGGTCCTGACACTGCAGGTATCCTGCCACACGTGCTGCAGGCAGGAATTTCTATACTAGGACCATGAGACACCCTGAGGTTACAGCTGAGGTTCTCAGAGACTGTGAACCCTAAGAAAAAGGAAGTCTAAGCTGCCCTTACAACAAAAGCAGGAAACAACACAAAGGTGCTGAAGATTCCTTTTGTGTTTCTGACATAAGTGATACAGCTAGTCCCAGATTTCAGATAAAAAGAGTTGTCCTGCAGTCTGTGCTATTTGCATTAGCAAAAGCTTTTACTTAGGAGACTGGAAAAATGGCCAGGCATGTTCCCCATCTGTAGTTTGTGTGGAGAACTAGACAAAAGAGGTGGCAAGGGATTTCCTGTAGAACACACCCCTCTTGCTATAGTGCTTATCAGCTTGTTTCTAACAAGTAAAAGAAAAATTAATTTAAATCAACAAAAGGAAATCCTTAGTCTTCTACTGCTAAACTTTCATGCCAAACTCCTGGGCAAGAAGGAAAGCTTTTTATTCACAGGTTATTTCAAGCTTATTGTATATGAAAGAAATTACCAAAACATCCAAAAATCAAGAGGACACCTTAAGTAGAAACTGGAATCTGGAATGGAGACTTTCTGAACTATAAGGAACTGATACAGGAACTTGCAATAGCCTGATACAAAAATTGCAAGTGTCAATAACAGCATAATTGCTGAACAGTTTGCAAAGGACACACAATAAGCAATATGAATGATAATCCACAATGCTGCTTTTGATCAAAAATATTTCTTGTGGCTCTGAACATCCACCTAGATTCCCCCATATATTAATGACCTTATAACAGTTTTCCATGTGGCCAAATAGAAAAACAGAGCCACTTTATTTTCCTGTTACAGAAGCTAACAATTACATCTTTTCTCGATGGTAAATATGCAAGTAATGGAGAATATTCAAAGAAACATTGAGTAAACTTGTAGAATTGAGTCTCTAAGCCATAGTGAAAAAATATTCATAGAGATATATCCTCATCTTTCCTTAATAGGCCTCCTTATATGTATTTCTATCAGCAGTTGGGAGTAAAATACAAGAAATTAAATATAAGAAATGTAATATAGATTTTCTTATAAAAAGATAAGAAATATCTGGTCTCTTCCTCTTTGTTGAAATCTCATTGAGTGCCTTAAGCAGCTGTCACCTGTCATGCCACATCCAATATGTCACATGGACTGATTTTACATTAGTTTTGGTGTTGATAAAATTAAACAGCATACTGGCACCCTGAAAACATCATAACACTGCTACAATTATTACTTATTATTGATCTTTTTGGTAATTAATTACTTTTTAAAAATACATTTAGAATAATGGATCTAATTGCAGCAAGAAACAAGAGCTGGTTTTCTGAAGAGTTTAGAAAGTATAGAAATACTTCACTGAATCATCACACATTTCTTTCATTACAGACTTGTTTCCTACTTAGCAGAAATGCCTTGTGACTTCATGATAATGGTTCTATAAAAATCAAGGGAAAGAATACAGAGATTTCTATGGACATGATCCATATGATGGCTGTTACACAACTGTCAGATATTCCAAAGAGAGGGCCTTTGTTTTCAGCCAAACACATGACTCTCTCCAGAAAGATGATGAAAACAGCTGAAGATTTTACACACACAGTGCATAACCTCACACTGCCTTTCACAGCCCCACCTCTCACCAAGTGTTCCCCTCTGCATGGGTGCACACACTTTTTTGCTCCAATACACACACTTTAAAAATAGTCGGCACCACTCAGCTCTAGCTTTAGTGAATGTCAGAGATTAATTTCCTCTCTAAAAGGAGGCTTGATTTCCACTATTCTATAAACACATTGCTACATTGAGAGAAAAATACAGCTGAGAAATTGCCTGACCTAAACACTTGACTTTTTTAAAGTCAAGGGGTATTTATTTATTTTAAAGACCTTTCTGGTTCATCTCAGCATGAAGCTCTTTTGCACTGCACCAAAAACACATTTATAAGTTTTCTTCTATGATGTACCAGACAGGCTTTAAGTACAGGCAGATTTTCTTATTTAAAGTCTTTTCTGGCTGTAACAGTACCATTACATGCAATAGTGAAATCCTGTATATCTTCATTACTGACATTTAACAAATTAAACACATTCTTAGCTCAGTTCTTTCCTCAGGATATAAACCTCAAATATAAAAGCATTAAATATGTAGGCATTTATTGCCACCTTAAAACAAGTATCCCAGCATCAAGCAAAGGAAAACTCTGTGTCACTATTGTGTGCCTTGCATGAAACATGCCTGGTGATGGCAGGACAATCAATTCTCCTGGAACTGAACTGTGATTAACAGATATGTAAGTATTTCTGTGATAATCCTGAGAAGAGCAGAAAGTGAAGCATCCCACCCTGGCAGCCAGTTCTGGTGTGAAAGGGCACAGAGTGCTCCCTGCTTCCAGAAGCGGTGGACATGAATTAGCTGCTTTGCTGTGGCAGAGGCCAAATTCATGAACCTTGAAGACCAACGACAACTCAGTGCAAAACCAAGTGAAGCATGCCAGCAGAATTAAGAAGCTGCTAGAACTAATACCGTGCCAGCTATGCTCAGGCTGTGCTGGTTCCCCAGGGTTTGTTAGCCACAGCTCACATCCCAGCTACATTCCAGCCTCCTCCACCATGCTCCAGCACCCTGGAATTAGCAAGCAGTAGCAAGATATTCCTTGATGTGGGGCACTGTGACCTGCAGTCACATGAATTAAGAGGGAGCTAAAAGAATAAATGGTTCTTTGTAAGCATGTTCAGCTTTGCTTCAACCTAGAGATTAGTCCTCAGGAATGTATGTATGGTCTTCAAACACAGTAAAAAACAAAACAAAAAGAACTGCTGACGAGGAGGAAGACAGTGGGAAGGAAATAGAAAAATTAAGCAGTACTTAAGGAGTAAGGGGCAAAAAGTAACTTCAGCAGAATGTACACGAAACGATGTTTTTATAAAGAAAACCTTTGTTTCTGCAAATTAAAGGTCATAAGGGAATGGGAAGCAATTTACACTGAATCGCAAACTCAAGTTCAGGTTGGAAGGGAACATAGTGGGTTACCTGGTCCAAACTCCCTGCCTGAGCACAAGAAAACCTTGTAGAAACCGACGGGCCAACCAACACAGCCAAAAGCTTCACACGAGTAACTCCCCCAAACGCCGCTCCGGGCAGAGCCCGCTGCCCACAACCCGCGTCCCTCGGCGCACGCCGCAAACTTGGGTCTCTCCCTCGCCTGCCCGTCTCTGCCCCGCTCCGACACGGCCGGGCAGGCCCGGGGAGCGGGACGTGCGTGTGCGCAGCCCGGGAAAGGCAGCGCGGGGAGCGCCC
>WEIU01023253.1:172407-190583 GCA_013389925.1 Aegithalos caudatus
GCATTCCCGGCCGCTGCCCCGGCCTCACGTGGGATGGCCGCGCCTGCGCATTCCCGGCCGCTGCCCCGGCTACACGTGGCGTGGTGCTGGCGCCGGCGCAGCCCTCGCTGGAGGCTCCGGGGAGGAAGCAGGGCTTTTTCGGCCTGACCCCGGCTCCATCGCCGCTCGGGAATCGGCTTCCGCACAGCAGCGTGATCTGCGATGAACACAGGACATAGAACAGAGACTACAGACAGGGCGCAGGGCCCCGGTAGAACGGCGTTGGGACACGCTGGTGCTGAGGTACCTCGTGCAGGTGGGACTTCCTGAGTATCAGTGTCTGTCCGTTGCCTCTGGTCCTATTGCTTGGCACCACCCAGCAGAGCCTGACTCTTCAAATGATGCACAGGAAATTCCACTTGGATACTGGGAAGAACTTTACTCTGCAGGTGACCTAGCTCTGGAGCGGATTGTCCCAAGAGATTGTGTATTCTCCCTCACTGGATGTGTCCCAGAACCATCTGGATGCGATCCTGTGCCGTGTGCTCTAGGATGAGCCCGGAGCACAGCGTGGTTCCGAGCAGGCGGCGGTGCCGGCTCGGCCTGGCTGTGGTGCGGGCACGGTGCGGGCCGGCCGAGCCTTTGGATCGCCACTCCAGGTGGGCACGCTGCGAACCGCAGCGCCAGCAGCTTCGGCCCTCCTTGAACCGGGGGTGCCCGAGGCTTCCAGCGCCCGCTTGGGAGCAAGGCAGATGTTTTTCCAGCTAGAATGGGTGGGGTACGGAGAAATGGGATTAAGTGTGGACACCTTTTTCCCGAGATTTCCAGTGTGCCCCTGTTAAGCTCTGCCCTGTGTCTTAGCTTTGCCTGCTTGTTCCAGCAACACTCCATCCTCCGTCCACCCCGTTTCAAGCCTGGTCATTCCATGTAAGTCTTCCCTGTCCTGCTCTGTTCACATGCAGACCCCTCTGTGTCCTGTGGGGGTGTTTTGTGTGTGTCTGCTGTGTGATTGTCCCTTTGGAACAACACCTCAGCACTGGCCTGGGTCGTTTGCACGGGGAGCAAGGCTGGAGGGAAGGATCGAGGTGTCACATGCAAAGTGACAGCAGGCAGCAGTGGGGGCTGCGGCAGATGAGGGAGATGGGGGATAAGGGCTGTGTAACCTGCTGCTGTGTGAGGCTACATGAGGGGGTGTTTGAGTGTGCATAAATCATCTTTCTTAGTAGGCCCTAAAATTGTAAAAAAATTACGTTACATAAGAGTTTTAACTCCAAAGCATATGTAAGAACAAAATATAATCCCAAGAAAGTTCTCTTTGTTTTTGTTTTTTTTTCCGCCCTCCCAATTTATATATAGATATGGATAGATGCAGACACTTTATCTGAGTCTGGCCTTCTGGTCTTCATGACTTTAGGCAGGAGTGGTTGGCTATGCCTTGGTGGCTTTCTGGTAGTACAGGGAATACAGGCAGGTAAGCATCTGGCTGAGAGCAGGCTGAAGCTGTTCCTTTGTTTCTGTGTGAACAAGTGCACAGAGAAAGCGGAGAAGAGCAGTGCACACCTGGGCAGTGTGGAGCATCCAGCTTGCATCCTAGTGCTGTCCCCTCTTCTTAGTGCCTGGGCTGTGCAGCCTGCCTGGAACCCACAGCTGCTTCACTCCTGAATGAGGCAAAGGGTGGTGTTTGTTTCCTTGCTATTTCCTTGAGCAGAAGGTTGCCATAGTCAGCCCAAATGTATTTTTCCTAGTTTCTCTGCTCAGCAGCAATTCTTAATTCTCTGTACTATCATGAAATACCACAAGACAGTCATTACCTTGCCAAGAAAAATGTAGTTTGGAAGGCCTATATTGTTCAGTGTTCCTGTGCTGCTGAACTTTGGCTGATAAAGCAGCCGGATCAAAAAATTACTCTGCTTTTCTAAAAAGGTAAAATTCCTTTGCTAACACAAGTCAAAATAGCTGGTACAAACTATCATTATGCCTTTAGATCACAAACCTACCACATCTGAGGATATTTTCTGTTTTTATGATGACAGTGTTATGGATTTGCAGGTTTCATTATTCATAAGGGATGGTGTGATTTGCTTACAAGTTTCATTGGTTCTTGACCTTACTGGTTTACATGTATCTGCATCTAAATTTGAAGCTAACTAGAAAATCTGCTAAATAATGTTGCCTTCCTGAAAAATGTGTGAATTCAGCCAGCTTACTGAATGGATGGAGTTGGTGGTATACTTTTAATGTACATAGAGCAGTGTCTGTACCCTTCAGTCTTGTAGCTCTAACAGCTCTGAACATGTAAGCATTTATTCCACCAAAAAAAACCACTTCTGTGATTGCTCTGGTCACATGTAGGGCTCTAATGTCCTGCATCCCTCCCCACCTTTGCATTCTTTACCTTTGGAAATGGGATATTTAAATGAACACTGCTGAAAGGTTAAGGTCAGGGGTTATACGGAATGTTAAACAAATGGTCTTACAGAGACCTACTGGGAGCATGGTAGAAAACAAAATGTAGAGCTACTTTGGGGACTTGCCTATTCCACTTGAGGAGACCCCACCTGCAACCTCTCACATTACACAAAGCAGCAGCTTCAAAGCCTCTGAAGGGAAGGGAACTTAACAGTGGGGAATGAATGCCCTTCATATCTTTTGAAAAAATCCCATGCTCCTGAAAATGCAGCTATGAACATCTTCCAACAAGTCTGCATTGCTGACAGTGACAGGTAGTGGTGATCCAAAAACAAGGAACAAGGAAGCAAAAGCTGAAAAAGGTACCCCTTTGTTATGCCTCAGTTCAGGAAACGTACCTCTTGTAATCAGTCTGCAGATCAGCCTAAGTCACAGACTACATGGTGGCTTCATCCAACTTCTTAGTAATTATTTCTGCTGTGACTCAAACCTTTCCAGATCCAGTCATCAGCTTCTCTAATGACACAAAATAACCTGTCTCTGATGTAGAAAACTGAGGCATATAAAAACCAGCTAGAGATCAGCTATTTCCCAATGTTCTTGGCAGGCACCTGCTAGCCAGGTGTGTGTGTGTGGTTCACAGGAACACTGTGAGCTATTGCAAAGCTTTGGAGGGAAAGGTAAAAGCCTTTATTGGCTCACTGTGGCCAAAACAACACATATGCAAGGAAGTACCAAACAGACTTGTGAGCTCATATCTGTGTGGCATCATGCACTCAGATCAGGTAGTGTGCAGAGCCTTTATCAGCTGATGAACCCATTCCTGTTACTAACAATAATCCAGCTGACAGATGTTTACCAAGTTACAGTATAAGACACACAAAGTAATAAATAGGTAGGTTACTGATCACACTGCTGGCCCTCTGCTTTGTTTGCAGGTGACCCATAGCACCAAGTGTGTACAAAGATACCTTGTAATTGTTGCTTTGCATGGCTTCCCCATGAACAAACACAGCAACTTTTTTAGGATTTTACATCATCCTAGGTGCAAGGAGATGTGGTATATGCAAATCTGTAAGCAGGAACATTTGAGATAACCTTACTACTCCCTTGGCACTGAAACAAGTTAAAAACTGGAGATCTTTCTGTCCTGAAACTGTGATCTCAGATCCAGTCAGACTGCAGTGACAGATTAGAGGAGATTAATATCTTGTCCTGTCAGGCAACACCTTTAAGGTTTCACACTACCACATTTCCTCTTGAGAGATGCTACTGGCTAATAATTTACATCACTCAATACCATCTGAGAAGGGGCCCCTTTAGTTAATACATACCTTAGGACAAGAAACATGGTATGAAATTATTCCCATCAGCCTACAAATCAACATCAATTGGAGCAAGTTACAGCAATGGTTCTCCCCTGAGTAATTATGTACTAAATGCTTTCGAAATTATTAAATACTTTGCAAATTTTAAGTGGCTTGCTTTGTACCTTTACATTTTTTTAACACAATGGACCAAATACAGACACCATGTAAATGCTGCCATAGCTGACATTGCCTTCTCTTGCACCCAAGGCTGGGTTTGGATCAGTTCTCTCCATACAAGTTTCACTTAATGAGAAAGACATGACCCAGATTTCCGACGAAACCAATAAGCGGAAAATTCCTAGCCTTGTTGCCATAGTTACTAGAAACCTGCTGTTAAAGAAAGTGGGAAGAAAGGGAAAAGGATGAAAAGCAGGAAAAGAGAGCAGTACCATGGTCAGGCTTAGGCCATGTGATAAAGAGAGGTGATGATCTGGAAGGAACAGGAGCTCAGTGAAGACACTCAGAGCAGGTTATCCAGAAAACCAGTATTTCTGCCTTCTGGTTGCTATTCAGTTGATTCCATGGACATTGGTTATTTTTAAGTGGTTACCACAGTGACTAAATGCAATGCACTGGTAGGTATTAGATCTGCAAAGGCAAAAAGGGATTGGGTGGGAAGAGACAGACTTCTCCACAATTAATTTAATAAAGAAATTGCCTAACTTTAATGACTGATTGCTTTTCTACTTCATGAGATTGTAAAACTTGTAGCAATGTCTTGCTCAATCAGAATAAACTTTTCAGCGTTTGTGTAAGTTGGCAGCAGAAATACTCCAGCTCTGTAGAAGCAGAACTGCAGTCATATTGCATCAGGCAGTGAGCACTGTTCTTCCCCAAATGCAGACAGGATCAATGTACCTTGAGACACAGGCTGAAAACACAGGAGAGCTGGTAACTGTGCTTGTGAATATTTCCTATATTACTGTTATATATTCTGCTGCTAACTTTAATTTCTGTCACATGAGCATGAAGAAACAGACTGTATTCATTAAGGGCTTTGGACTAAATATATGAACATATCACTCTAAAAGTTCTGTGTTTTTTATATTACTTGTCTCTATCTCATCTTTTTATTCCTGCTTTTTAACTGCCTTCACATTCTTAAAACTGGCATGTAAAGAAATAACCTGTGTCTGCACCTGTAGCAGTGTAATACAGATTCACGTACCCTGGAAACACACAGTTCAAATCAATGCATTTGGTAGTTTGATGCTCTATGTAGTAGTTGGACAATAATAGTTTGTAGCAGCATTCATGCAAGAACCCAGGGAAAACAATGCAGTAGTTACAAGACTGGTCTGTGCTAGTCTAGGACTCTATTTTCTAAGCACTTTATTTCCATGTCAAAACCTGTCTTGGTCCCAAGGAGAAAACTTTCCCTTTTTTTACTGCCTTCTCTGTCTCTAAACATACTGAGACTTTCCCCTGCCCCAGCACCCAATTCTCTGCTGTGCTGTCCTTGCTCAGATGACACCACTGTGCTTTATACAGATAACAAAAGGTAACCCTCAGTGCTACAGAGAACTACATTTTACTATGAGTGTTTTCTCTGAGAGCCGGCAGGTTGTATTGGTAGCCCTGTGGCCAAGAGATTTTTCTGCTGGTTTTAGAGAGGGAACATTTGCTTTATATAGAAATCTTTGAAGTATAAAACCACCAAAACAAAACAAAAAAACCCAAAAAAACAAAAACAAAAACAAACAAACAAAAAACTCCAAAAAAAAACCCCAAACCAAAACAAACTCCAAAACCTCCCAAAACAACCCCCCCAAAAAAACCCACCACCCATATATAGCAGCATTGGCTAAAATGATTATAAAGCATGAGACAGTTATGTAAGGTTGAACAAAATTCACTATCAGTAGGTGTTATTGCACTTATTAAATACTTGCAAGTAATTTCTTCTCTTCCAACCACACAATTACTGTTATTACTTTCTGTCATGTAATTACCATGCTAGTAAATGATTTCCACATTTGAATCATAAATCATTAAGCTTCCAGATCAAGAACGCTCAGTCTTGCAATAGGAGAAGAGATTGTGAACTACTTTGATGCCAAAGTCAGTTATAGTCTTAAGTCTTCCCCTTAAAAAAATGACTCACATCTCCAGCTCAAACTGGAGGGAAAGAGGGAAAGACTGAGAATTTAGCTGGTTCTCTCTCCCACTTGAATTCCTAAGGGTGTTGCATTCCTTATCAGCAGTGTAGCAGGATTTACTCAGAAAGGTGGGAAATTCTTTTCTGTCTGAAGACATGAAAGAAGACAGCAGCTGTTGCTATAGCAGTAACCACCGCAGCAGGAGAGGAAAGGCCACGTGATTCCCAGTCTTACTGTGGTGGAACAGAGGCAAAACACACAGGGAGTGAAGCAGCACAGGTTTCTAGTGACAGGACATATCCTACAGATGAAAGTTGTTATTAAACCAAGCTGTGAAATAAAAACCAAGTAGGTATTTTAGAACAGTGGCAAGTACAGACAAGCCCTATAATCTTATAAATCAAATGCAAATACTGAGTTCTAACTTGTAATTTATCAGTGAAACTCACATAGCCCCATTCTTTCATCCAGTGCTACCTGAGGGGAGTAAGAAAGAACAAAAGGAAGCCATTGGCACCATTAAGATATTCAAGCTCAAGCATATACCATCTCCAGTCCTCTTTAAGCTATTGTTTTCCATATTGGATTATCCCAAGCAGCCCCATCCTAAAATGGCCATATGCCAGTGTGTTTCAGTGTTTAGTGCCAGAGTAGGGTACACACTAATAATGCAATTATTTATTGCAATAATTCCTTTTAATAATATTCCAGTAAGCCCCTTGCTCCCAGCACCTATAAACAAAGAAATGGTATGTAAATAGCATGATAAATAGTGCTTTGACTGACATAGGCCACAAACCAGTTGGTGGCACTCTGCTCATGTAAACGATTTTTGTCATAGGCAGACTGACAGGCAATGGAAATCCAGCCCAGACTGGATTTCCCTTCCCAAAGAGGGCTTGATCCCTTCAAGTCCCATGAAAAATTCTTTGCTGCCACCCCTTCTCCCTTTTTAAGTCTGTATGGGCTGCAGGAAGTATCCCTGGTTTAACATCTAATCAAGGCAAGGTAAATCCCACTTTCCCCCTGCAACTGACTCTTGCTCTAGTCCAGTATGAAAGGATTTGAGCCTTGTCATACTGAATGGATAAGGTAAAGAAAGATAGAGAAAGGTAGAAAGAACTAAGTATGGTGCAAGTACCAGGAAAATGAGAGAAGGAACTCTTGCAAATGGTATTCTCTGGGTAGAGAATGCAGACAGGAGCTAATGAAGAGTGATCAAAGCAGGTGACTAGAGCCTGTACTGAAAGCTTCACACAAGAGCAGCCTAACACATTTCACACCTATTTATGAAAGTTCAAACTCAGTTGTAGCTTATTTTTCTCTCCACAAATAGTATTAACAAACTATAAGGTGCCAAGATAAACTAGTTGTCCTTATCTGCTAGTGTCTCACTACTCGTTTGTACAGAAGTCTAACAGTGCTGCTATTCCAGGAGGTGGGGGGTGACTACTTTGGTGACAAGCCAGCAATACTGACAGGGCAGCTTTATGCAGTAACTTTCCTGAAGGAAGAAGCAGCAGTCAGTACCAGCTTTAGCCACCCAGCAGACAAACCCTAGGAGTCTCGTTCTTGTATGTCCATCAAAGATGTTGCCATCACAGTAGAAGATGGTCAATTAAGACTTGCTCTGATTGCTAGAAGACAACATGTAACACTGATTTAGTTGCACAATGAGAGCTCTGAATTCAACCCTGCCTATCACAGCCTGACTATTCAGTCTAAAGTACCCATATGCTTTTAGTTTTAGTATTAGGATCCAGAGGACACTTACCTAAATTCAGTACATACCATTTCCTTCTTCAGCCGTTTTTGCTTCATGCCATTACAGTAATGAAGTGACACCATAATAAAATTTCACTTTTGGGTCCGTTATCACAGTATGAAAAACAAAACTTTTCCAAGTGTTTAAGAGTTTTATTGCCATTTGGAACATGTTTATTGTTCAAAAACACTGCACTGAAAAATAGTCTGTAACATACATTCTCACATTCTTTGTCAATTTTATCTTTATAGCAATGTAACTTTCAGGCAGTTCATGCAAGAAAACCACTCTCACAATGAAGTCAAAAACTACTGAAAGGCACTTTGTGTCTTTCAGATCATAGACTCCAAGTTTAGTTTTTGCCTGTGTAAGAATTACATACATCTAGAATAACTCAAACAGTAGGGAAAAAGTAAAATCCATGTAGAACTTCTTTAAGAACAGTATCAGGCTTTGTTGCCTTCCTTCATTCAGTGCTATGCTTTTGTTTTTCCAAGCCTTTTTAAATAGTGTGCGACATAAAAATGGATGTTAATGAAGTCTCTTTACTGAGACAAGGCATGCAGTGAGGGAAGAGGGATGGCTGCTCACTTCCTGGCTTCCTATCTACACATTTGTTCTAGTAGATCAGCAAGCCATTGCTTAAGTTAGAAAAAAAAAAAAAAGATAGAATAGGAATGAATGCACTCAAGTTAAATGGCTTTTAAGAATATGTTAATACATAAACAACGATACCACCTACAGTTCTGTTTACTGACCTCTGTTCATGTTGATTTTCAAATGAGTTTTGTCAAACCATCATGGGCCACTTTTGTAGACTGTTAGATAAAAAAGTTGTTTTTCAAATATTGCTTGTTATTTGGGTGGCTAACTTTTTATTAAAAGGGTAGTTATTAAAGATCAGTAAGGCAGCAAGACTTTAAATGTGATGGTTTACTTTGCTGAATAGTACTTTTTAAAAGGCAAGATAAAAATTGTTAGAAGAATTCTTGCTGGGGTCATGTTCATAATACGCGTTTCTGTTTCATCCCCACTGTAATTGTCACAGCAACTGTAGATGGCATGTCTTCCCTTGGTTGTCATTCAGGATGAATACATTCCCTGGCTTATTTCAAGTAATATATTTAGTTCTTTTTCTCCAGCCTGCCAAAAGAAAAACAGTTTTTCTAAGAGTGAATACTGAAATACAATTGCTATTAAAAACTCTGAACTTAGAGTAGAACTCTATGAATGAAGGACATTGGTCAGTAATTTACACAAAGACAAGTCTACTTGTAGTTTTGCACAGTCTCATTTTTCAATTTATAGTTCAGCAGGTTTCATCCTCTACAGCTCCACAGTAATTTCTTGGGGCAATAGAGAGAAAAGCCACAGGATTGCTTGGGGCAGTGTCTGCACTGCTTGCTATGCAGTGAGGGTGTGAGGCATTGCCCTGTGCTCCCCAGGCACATTCAGTTGTCTCTACCTCATGTAAGGAACAGTCAGCTTTGATCATTTTTGGGTGACTTCTCTTCACACAGACAACTCCTTCACAGTTTTATGGAGGTTTCCATCTCAGGAATTAGTTACCAAGATGGACACAGGCAGAAGAACCAACAGACTGCACAAAACAACCCCCAAAACAGCCAGCAGCTGCTCAAGGCCCTGTCTACACTCTCCCATGACCATCAGGGCTTCCTGCCCTTCCTATGTTCAGACCTCAGAAAGTTCTGCCAACTGACAAGAAGCTTGTTGACAGGCTTGCAAAAGGTAATGAAGTTAAACAAGTTCAGAAACCACGCAGAGCATTGCACCACAGTTAAAAATCACTAACAGTATTACAGGAGCCATCAGTTTATGACTTTCCCATTTAAAAATGTGACTTGCCTGTATTTGATCAGTCGTCCTCCTTGAATAAGTTGTGCAATTTCATTAGTGAAGTGGCATGCAAAAAGAAGCCAGTTTCTTGGCTGCACTTTGTAGGCAAATCTCATGAAAGTCAAGGAGTAACAACACAGTGCTGCAAAAGGTGATAGAAGGGACTGTAAATATCTGCATTTTGTTGAGTCATAATTTTCCTACTAGTAAAATGTAATGACAGGAAGAAGATTTGTTGCTGCTTATGAGTCTTCCAACAGCCCTACAAACGTCCACTTTGAGGACCCAATGCAAGAAAACACAGAACAGTACTCATTTCTGCTACACAAGAAAATCTACATGGCTGCAGCTTTCCATTAAAATTCATTTTATTCATACGCTATCCTGTGATGCAACTGAAGTCTTTTTAGTTTATTATCTAAATCAGAAAATATGAGTTTATCTCAATGAGACACAGTCTGTCCTATACTATTATTCCGACAATTTCTAAGATGAAGTATTTTTATAAGACACTAATCAGTTAAATACAATTCTTTCTGGGAACATCTTAAAATGGATTTAAAATAACAGGAGCTATCAATGTCCAGGAAATCATGAACATTCAGAAACATGAAGGTTTGTTACCTCCTTTCCCAAAAGATGAAAAACTTTTGATCTGCTCTGCTACCATAATTAAATTTAAAAACAGGAAATTACAACCCAAGAATTCCCTAGTTTTGTAAAGTTCTGAGAGGCTTAATGAAAAAAATTGCTAATTTCAAGGAAATCAGCCTTTTTAAAAGTACAAATATTCTTTTATCATGTCACAGGTTTCATACACACACCAAATTATATATACCTGCAGAAATTTAAAAAGGTGTTTCAGTACTGCTGAGCTGGGTAGCTACCACCAAAACACTATTTGCAAAATAGTTTTGCTGTACTGGAGACTATTTAAACTAGTCTTCTGTCTCAAGGAAGCTGATTAAGGCACTAATTACTCTAAGCAGAGCCTAATGATAATGGGGCTATAAAATTTCTTAAGCCAAAGGTATTTTGCTGGTGGGAAGAAGAATTATGTTATTAAGCGAATTAAGGAAGAGACATAATGCCAAAGTTAAGCTAAGAAATTAAAACAGCAAGATTTCTAATCCTAGAAAAGAATTTGAACGTAGAGACAGGCATCTAGGCAAAAACTATACACGTTCCAAAGAGAGGTGGAAAAATGTTGCTTATGGGTTTAAGAAGAATTTCTCATTAAGAGTCACAATAATCTCTCATAGACAACTGCTTTGCAAGGAGTTAAAATCTTCTTTGCTCCTTTTGGCACCCTGCTGACTAAGCATTACCATTTCTTCACTTTGTCAGTGTTGATAAATATTTAAATCACACACTAACCACAAAGGTTCATTGTTCTTTATACAAAGAGTAAAATTGAGTAAAGAGATACATTTTGAAGAAGTGTGTGCAATAGTATAAGATGACAAGTTATACTTCAGGAGACAGCCTGGTTTTGAAAACTGCTAAGGGTCAAGAGCCGCCTCATTCTCCACTTCAAATTAGTGGAGAGCTTTCAAAAAAAGAGCCCTGAAGTTTTTCAGTACCTCAATTTAAATGAGCTTCTGAAATTATGTAACAAGATATTTGATAGCTACATCTGCTTTGATCAAAAGTTTCCAGACAACTAATGATATATCACTGCTTAAAAGACAGAAACTGTGTTCTGGAGTCAGTTTCCTAACAAGAACTTGGTCTCAGGTCTTACCAAATGTCATTCGGCCACTAATGATTTCTGGCGATTTCTTCATGTCATTAATAGCAGCCACAGGAAGACCCCAGTTGGCAACTGGCCCCCAAAAGTGCTGTGAAGAGGGAAAACAAAAATAAAGTTGAACAGAAACAAAAATCTCCTGTAGTATTCTTAAGTTTTTTCTTAGCCACACAAAATTAGAAGGCAGGATTAATGGTAAATTTCCAAGAAAAGACAATTTTTAATGTCAGAGAGAAAAACTAAACCTTTCTTTTAGTGGGATCTACTCTTCAGAAGGAGAGGTAAAGGAACCTACTCTGGATCTTCTTTCAGATTGGAGAGGAACTATCTAAAGCCACTGAAATAGAATTTTGTGTAATTATAGCTCAGCAGTTTAAGCATCTGATTGGCATCATCAGATACTTGAGATTTACAGCTCACTTCTGAGCAGAGAATTAGCATTTCCCTCTTTCAAATAAGACTCCTCAAAAATATAATGAAAATGTAAGCACTTGATGAAGAACTGAAGGTGTTTTCATTTTCTGCTAAGGATGAAGAGAATTTCAGCAAGCATCTTCTTGTGAGTGCTTACACCCTCTCTTTGAAAGAGGAGAGCCAGGAAGCAAAGCAAACCCTTACCCTGAGCTTTGTCTGCAATTGTTGAAATTATTTGGTGATTACTTAAAACTCAGTGATTCAACAAACATCAGAGCAGAGCAGTTAGCAACAGCTGTGTACACAGATAGAAAAAACAGAGACAAGAAATGCGAAGGATCAAATCAGAAAAACTGATGAGTTTATTTTGATGGGCATTATCTAAAAGACTCTAAAGTGAGAAAAATAGTGTCCTAAGCTCAATTTCCACTACTGTTACGAGCAACAAGGTTTCACCAGAATTCTTTCCACAGAAGATGCACACAGTATTTGCTTCAG
This sequence comes from Aegithalos caudatus, assembly GCA_013389925.1. Lineage (NCBI taxonomy): Eukaryota > Metazoa > Chordata > Aves > Passeriformes > Aegithalidae > Aegithalos > Aegithalos caudatus. The sequence goes on from WEIU01023253.1 coordinate 184,549, forward strand.
CTTCTTCTAAGTAAAAACTCATTCCCAAAAGTAACTTGGCCAGATACAGCAAAAGAGGTGCATCCCAAGAAAAAGCTTTGCAGATACCAGCTATATCCATTATTTTGAAATTTTCTGTAACTATAACATGTTTAATGATTTGGAATTCTCAGGGGGTATTTAAGTTTCTTGCAATTTTAATTCTAAGATACTCCTGCCAGTCTTGCTTGTAAAACACTACAGTCAGACTAAAAGCCAGACTTGCATCCTGCAGTTGCAATAGAAGAAACTGAAGAGAAAAAGTGCATTTAAGTTACACACACAGTTTTGGTAGTTCAACTTCAGTGCAAAATGCAAAATACAGTATTTCTGCAAATTCAGACTTATAACTATTCTGAAGAACAGAATTAAAGCATTTGTTTGCTATATTCCTAGTGATAGGAAAATTGACATCTGTAATGGTTAAAGCCTCTCAAGCATGCCAGAGGTAACGTGGCATAACTGAGGAGAGTTGCATGACTGCAACTCTCAATGGTATTTACACTGTACCACCACACCAAAGCAAATGCCACTTGGAGAGACACTGCCTGGACTTGGTGATGGTTTTATAGTCATTTCAGGGATCTTATTTGAACACCTGCAGTTTATGAAAAATAAGGGTTTTTTTTAATCTATGAAATATGTACAGCTTTTGAGAATCTGAGTGACAACTTCTGCTCTGAAAAGTAAATTGAATCAACCTGGCATTTTCACTTGATCAACAGCCATTAGAACATAACCAAATAATGCATGCACCATAAAATTATGGACCACTCATATCCAGGCTGTGCATGCTGAAGAATCAACAGTAAACAAAAGTACTGCAGCAGTAGCTTTTCTCTGCTGACAAGGAGTTTTATATGGAACCTTGAGATGGCTATCAGACTAAGTGCCTCCAAGCAGGCAGCCCTTTGAAGTCTCACAAGAATTAAAGTACACCTGTAAGTTTGTCTTTTGTCTAGGAAGAAGAGCAAATATTCCATAACATTATGATTCACAGTACAACAGGTGTAAAATTTCCAGTTTCAGGGACAAACTGAAAAGGTCCAGGACAGAAGAGTGTAGTTTGAGTTATTTTGTGCATTTATTGTCTGGCCTGAAGGCCATTAGAAATAAGCCAGGCAGTTTGGTTGTGTAACAGTATTGCTGTTATGTAGAAGAATGTGTTTCAAACTGCTGGGATCTCCTTAGCAAAGGAGTATGGAAAACACAAAAGCCCCTATAACTTAAGACATTCTGAAGGAGCTCACACTTGGTCACCTTAATCTCAGACTTGCAATTAAATATTCCTAGTGCATCACTCCTGGAGGTCTGCAGTATGCCTGTCAGGTGCAAAGTCATAACAGTACTAAGGGAAAAAGACAGCAAGGTACTGAAGTCAGGAAGAATGTGAAAGCAGAAATCCTCTCTTACCGTACTGTTCAAGTGCACCATCGTGGTTTTCCATTCAAAAAGTACATGAAAGAAAGAAGGAAAAAAAAAAAAAAAAAAAAAGACCAGATTAGTTTCTTTCACGATATACATAGACAAAAGCATACCACAATAGAAAACAGGTAGAAGTCAGGAAGCTGTCACAGCATTAACTTTGAATAATGCATTAGTGTTAAAAAAACTCAATTTTCCACAAGAGCTATCACTGTGACAAGCATTTGTTTCTCTTTTTCCCAGCTACATAAAATCCCATTATGGTCAGTGGAAGACATTCAACCCTTCTGAGCACCCAAGATCCCACCCCAATTAGTTTAAAGGATGCCAAAAGACATCAAGCTTTGTCATGACAAAGCTAAACAGCTAAAATTCTTCAGTGAAAGCTTTGAAGTTGCTTGGTATTCTCTGTATACCTCTGTAAGTAGGTCAAACCAAAGATTGCCAGATACCTTCCTGTTACTAAGTTTAGGCCAGGTGTGGCTGTACCAAACATGAGCTATAACACATTCTCAGTGATATATGCAATTACTCTGTAGTCATGTATGGGGTTCACTTCAGTGAACATCTAGGTACCAGTTTATGTAATAACTTAATGATCTATGCATAAAAGATAGACTACAGCATACATTTAAGATTGCTTGTTGCAAAGCTTTTGTAACAAAAGCTTGCTAACTTTTAAACACCTTCTTTCTCACAAAGATACTGATAAGCCTTAGCTCTGAATTATGACAAGCAGGCTAACAGGAAGCCTGGAACTGCTCTGAGTTGCAGAACGCTTTGTCACTATCGCTTCCCTCACACTGATTTCCATGTTCTTAGATCACCATTTTATAAATAGCTATGGTAAGGGGACAGTCAGGTCTGCTTAGGAAATCACACAGGATGTGTGTTTCAGTGAGTCTTCACTACAAGCTGGTTCCAGGTGCTTGGTTTGGATGCTCTTGACTCATCTAACCACTTGGGGTTTGTTTTCTTTTTAACTGATCTGCAGCAACAGTTGACTGAAGTTCACAAGAAAAACGTGAATTTTTTCACAAAACCTTAACTGAACAAGTTCAGATGTCTTGTCTGGCACCATGTTTTTGTGCCAACAGAAGTCACCCTTAATTTTTAAAGTGAAGTTGCTTCCAGGGAAGTGAAAGCCTAAAATAGAATCAAACTGATACTACTTTAACAGAGTAGGCAGTTCTGGCTAAGGTCTTACAAGGTTGTCCTTGCAATCACATGGGAGTGGAACACTTATTATACTTATGGAAGAGGGCAAACCAAGGGCACATACACTCTTCCAGAAAACGGGCATCCAGCCCCTGCAAGCTCTGCAACCAAGAGTTGCAACAAATGCACCACATCCAATAGTGACGATACTGCATCATGCGCACACATTATTTCTGAAATGACTCCACTCCAAATTAGTAGTTTCCAAGAACTTCAAGAACTAAATTCAGTCCCTTGACAAAGAAAGCATCACAGTAACGCTTTTAGAACTGTGGACAACAACTGCTAGATTTACTCACTCAATTTCCAAGTGTCAGTTTTCTGCATAAATGTCTAGAGATGACAAGAGGAACCCAGAGCTGTTCAATACCTTGTATCAGTATTAAGTTCATTCCAAAAAGGCTATAGTGGGAAATATTTCGTTTTCTAAAATATCTGCACATATTTTCCTCATTCTGGCAGTAAGAATATTGATAGGCCAGAAAGCATCCTGCAAATACAGGTGAACTGTCACGATGTGTTTTCCCCATACTGGCATGTACCCATCTGCAGAAGGGCAGATTGTTCAGTTCTCAGCACGCACAAGACAAGGTACTGTGTGCTTCTGCACAGAGGATTTTTTATTTTAAAGTCCTTAGTCCTCATGTTTAAAGATTTACTAAAGAGATCTGAAGACTGGCTAGTTTTAGTTCTACTACCAATGCAAATTCCTCTGAAGCTTGTCTAAATTAAAAGAAAGTTCCTAGACCGCTCACATCACTTTAAGTGCTCAGGCTTTCCAGGGAATGAACTCTCTCTATTTCAAAGCCCTCTGTATTAACAGAGTCCCTACATTTGCATTAGTGCTGAGTCATCAGGAAGAGACATTTCAGAAGTGCCCCAGCACACTGCAATGTCCATGGTGATTTTTCTGTTAGCAGATGTTTGGATTCCTTGGAATTCATTATGTGACAAAAGCAATTTAGGCTTCTACCACAAGAAAATGACAGCTTGTCTAGAATGACATCCTCTCTTAAAAGAGGAGGGAAGCTGTTTTATTAGATTTTTTTCAGAAGATGTTTTAAATCAATAGGCTAGGAAGTGAGAGGACACAGTTGTCTGCTATGAGTGACTTAGATAATATGACTATAGTGACAGCTTCCATTTTTAGAATCTTGAGAAAAAAATGCAACTTCAGGTTCACAGTACATAGACCTACCAGGCTTTAGTATGCTAATCAGCTAGTTTTGAATTAACATTACTGCTGCATTTTACAAGAAGCAGGAAAAGTCAACCTACAGCTTATGTTCTTATGATGCTTATTGTGAAGCATTAAGACACAGTTAGGGTAAATTTGTATTTATATGATTTACAGGCATTCAGATCCCTATTAATCACCACTAGAGAAAAGCCAGATGTGAAACTGGCAGAACAATTAATTTTTAATGACACTTTAAAAGCAATTTCTTCTGTTTCTTTGTGCAAGATCCAAAAGCTAACCCATGACATAATGCAATTCTAATGCCAGATATATCCACCTGAGCAAAGTAGCTGGATTCATTACACTTGCTTTCATGTTTGCAGGTTATGAAGCTGAAATAGAAGCTACTAATTCCAAAAGTTTTGATTGTCCCAGGCCAAAATAATGCAGCACTTAATCCACCACTTCAGGTAACTTCAGTTATTCTATTGAGGGTCAAGTAGTCTAAAGCCTATCACTGGTATCCCAATAATACCTTAATTCATTAATTCCTACAACCAAGTTTCACATTTATAAAGCCTTGATTCCCTGCAGGGATTAGATGCTGATTTTTAGAACAGACACCACAGCCTCACAGCTTTAAGGACACTTTTGTTCCATGAGCAAAGAAAGGACTTTTTTCAGGGTAGTGTCCTGTAGTCTGGGGAAGAAATCATCTTCGGGAAGAAACGCAAAGAGATAGCTCTCCATTTCTTCTATGCAGAAGACAGACAAGTCTTTTACTGACAGCTATTTAAATTTTAAACTCACCAAAAAGCCAATAACTTAGACACTTATCTCCTAGTGAGCAAGAAACAATGCTGAAAGGCCAGAGCAGATGAAGCAACTGACTTTAGCTCTTCATGACACACCCAGTAACAGGAGTACAAATTAATCAGGTATCTTCGAGCAAGGCAAAACACATTCCATCCACAACGGCAGAAACCTGTGGAATACCCTTTTTAATGCAACACAGTCACATCTACAGCTTGTTTGAAGACTAGATGAAATACATCTGAAAGGCTGGTTTTTTTTAAAACCTTCTCAGTCTTGGGTGAGGATAGAGATACTTCCAGTAACTGTGATGACATTAGGAAGCAGCTGTTATCTCATCTGGATGTTTGCTTTTCTAATTATGAAGCGGATTGCTGGTTTAATGGCCATTCATATGCTTCACATGAATCCTGCTACAATTAACTAAATGTTAACACTAATATGCATCTATCAAGCTTACACGGCATCCTGAAGACTTTCAAAAGGATTCACAGAAGCCTGCTCTGGACTTTTTGTTTTGCTTCAAGGTTGTTCCCTTCCCTCTCATATTTTTGTCCCACTTTTTCTGTGGATTTTGATTTTGTGAATACTAAACAAATTGGGCAAACTTTCCAGTGACCATCCTCACAGTAAAGCATTTCTTCCTAATATCTAAATCTAAGTCTATCCTCCTGAAGGCTTTACTGAGCTTTTATATTATAATCCCTCATCCATGCAACCTGCTACTTTAACCAAAACTATGTTTCTCAGATAAACAGATGTCCTCCTACATGCTTGCTCAACATCAAACACCAGTTGCAATAGATGCAGGTAAAATAGCAACCAACAGCTATAGTGAAAGGTTGCTCAATCCCTTTTATTAGAAGAGACCATTTTTATTTGTTCAGTTCATCAAACCACCTGTCAGCCAGAGAAACTTCAGCCTGCCTACAAGAGACTGGTCCTGCACAGTGGTTCACAAGATTTAAGTACACCAAAATGGTTCTTTAAGGCAGTCTTGCCGTTTCAGTCCAGAGTGCCATATCCCTAACCCCAGCACGCAAGACAAAGCTTGACACAAGCACTGAGCTGTCTGGGAAGTGACTTAAGCCACATTCCCGCGGCCGCGGGCCTCTAACAAGCCTCTGGAAAGAGACACCTACTTACATGTACTCAGAGATTCAAATAACCCATCTTCAGACTGCATCCATGATCAAGCTCGCTTCTGCCCACGGCAGAGCAAAGCCTTCTCTGCCCTTGTGGCAGGCAGCGCTGAGAGTGTCCCGGTCCCGGGCTCCTGTGCCCGCTGCCACCCCGGTGCGGCAGCGAGCCCCTGCCCGCGGCGGGGCGGCACTCGCGGCTGTCACAGCCGGGACGGGAAGGTCACGGAGGAGCGCAGCTG
>WEIU01023253.1:191281-335750 GCA_013389925.1 Aegithalos caudatus
GGCCGTGTGGCTCCGCCCCCGGTGGCGCCAGTGCGGCGTGAGGGGGGAATGGGGGACGGGAGGGGCTCGGTGACGCCGTGAGGGTGGCACAGCTCTGGGACGGACTGGGCTGGGGGAATGTGGAGTTTTCCTGTCTGGAAACATTCCAAACCCACCTGGACGCGTCTCTCTGTCACCTGCTCTGGGTGACCCTGCCTTAGCAGGGGAGCTGGACTAAAATAACTCCAGAGATCCCTTCCAATCCCAGCCATCGTGTGATTCTGTGTTAAGTAGTTAAGTAATTTTTGTTGGAATGGTCTAAGATCCTATCTCTCACCAGCACTTTCTATTTCATACCTGAGCAGAGGTTACTTACGTTTAGAAGGGAAGATAAACTCTAACCTTGCTAATACTATCTCTAGAAAATTTGGGCCAAACAAATTCTTATATCTTTGCTCAGTGCACTAGAGATAGTGAAAATGGATGTTTATCTCCTGTGCTTTCCAAAGGCTTGCAGCCTCAGTTTTTAAGGTCCACAGGCAGGCTGAGAGTGCAGCCTGGGGCACAGCTATGATCTGCAAGAAGCCCTGGACACCGTGGCTGCTTTGTTTCCTTCTGTTTCCCTCTTCCCTGCAGGATCTCAGGTTAATAAAATAATAATAATAATAATAATAATAAATCCACAAAACACACACCAAACCCCAAATGCTCAAAATGTACAAAAAAATCCCAACAAAAGGCTTCTCTTCACACTTCTTCCCTCCTTGCTTGCTCAGAAAGCAGCAGGTTTGAGGAAAGCGTTGGGTAACCTCTCCTTCTATATATATTCAATCATATGATATGACACCCTACAATAACGCCCCGCTTTGCTGTGAGAGTGGAAGAATTTTAATCCCCTTGGCATATTGCATTATGAAAAGCCAAAATGTAGCCCAGCATATTTCTGTGGGCTACTTAGACTCCTATTTAAAAGCAGCATTGTGACTCTGAATGAGATCTCAAGGCATCATTCCAGTTGATTCGACATGCACTGACACAAGGAAGGTCTATGGAAATGAGTCCTGTATGTTCAAACAAAATCCTCATGTGGCTGGATTCCACATATCCTAGATGGCCAGGCTCAGTCATTAATATTACAGCTACAGTTATAGAACTAATTTTTAGCCTTATATAATAAGGCTAAAAATGTAGTCTTATTCCCCTTTACTGAAAATGTATGATTTTTTTTTCTTAACTCCATGTAGGGAGCAAAATCTGTCTGTATTGGAAGGAATTGCTCTTCAGTCTTTCTTCCTGGATAAACAAGATCTTTTAGCCTTTTCCCACAGGCTGTGCCTATCACATTTTTTAACCTTTTGCCTACTCCATTTGTGTTTAGCTTTCTTAAGGCATAGCCAAGGGTCACCATGTCTCAGTCAAAGCTTTACAAGCAGTGTAATACTCTTCTCCAATTTTGAGAGTATCTCACTTTTTTTTTTAAATTTTGTTTTCAAAGTAGTTAATGGAAAAATCATTAACGTGAAACTTGTCCAGAAGAAAGCAGTCCCACAAGACAGGCTCTACCAGTTACACAACAAAACCAGTTAGTAAGGGCTTGAAGTTTGCTTTTGTTCTGTATGTATTTATAGAGCTTTTATTTGCATACGGTTTTTAGGCTTTTTGTAAGGATATCAAAAATGCTACAAAAGATCCCCTTAATGTAGCCATAGCTTTTCTTTTACCCCTTTTAGTCTGTTCAATAGAGAAATTAGGTTGTATTTGATGTGAGCTGCTCTTGAGAAGTCCATGTTAGGTGTTCTTTTGAGCCTGTTGCTCCCTCAGTGAACATTAACTGGTAGTTTAATAAATTATTGAAGCAGGTTTTTCTTTGTGGTTTTTGTTTGGTTTGGTTTGGTTTTTTTTGGTTTTTTTTTTTTTGTTTTTTTTTGTTTTTTAATGTCAGAATTAGGCCATTTGCTTAGTTTTTGTGAACCCCTTCTTTTCAGACGTGTTCTGCTCCAGTGCGGGGATGCTCTGTCCTTCCATGACCTAGAGGAGAGTCACTGATCATCTCAAACTGATCATTTCAAATTGCTTCTGTGAGGGCCTGGTGGATTTCAGAGCAAGCTTCATTAGGTTTTGCCACATATTTTTTTTTCTAAAATATATTCTACCTGTTTTATCCCTAGTCTGAACTATGCTTCTTCCTATTTTTTTTCCATGCTAAATTCATATGTATGTTGGGTTATTATTACCACACTTCTGCTTTTATCTGTCATGGACTCTTTCTGCATTATTTAATGACTTCAACTTCCTTTGTCTCATTTTATTTTCTAATGCTTTTATCAAACTCCTTTAATTGTCTTTTATGTCCTATGATAGTTGAAACTGATTTCATATCTCAACCTTTCTGATTCTGTTATCTGCAAGCTGACACCATTTCTTTATTTTCATCTACTCCCATGTCCTTTTGGCTATTTACTTGTTCCCTTTTAATTTTTAGGTCAGTATGTGCTTGTGAATAAGACAAGCCACGTATGTCAAAGGATGGTTCTTGTGTTTCTTCTAACCAGGACAAGTAATTGTAGCTGGTTTGGTTTTCAAACAGACAGGTCCCCTGCAATGTTTTATCCCTTAGATTATCTTCACAAATACCCTGCCTGCCATTTCCTGGAATTTCTTCCTGACATTCTCATTGCTTTCTTTTGTTTCTTGTTAGCCTTGTACTTCTGACCTTTGCGAAGAGATACTTCTGAAGTCTATTTGGCTGTCCAATTATTCTCCTTATTTTTTTCCCTCAGCCTTTGGTCCAGTCAGTAAATTTTTAACTCACTGACTTTTGTTATTGTCAGTCATTAAGTCACAACTTTTCCTCGCTGGATTTGAAGGCTGGTGTGCCTGAGTTCCCTTCCAGGTTTTTAGCTGATGGACTCTACAGCTGTGCAGCATGGGATACTCTAACAACAGAGGCTTTCTGTAGACAGCAGTTCTGCAGCTCCTCATCCCTTGCTGCCAGCACACATCTGCACTCTCCTGAACTGCTGCCTGTGGCTGGGGGAACAGAGGAGGGCATTCCTGACCCCTCCATTGTTGGCTCCACAAGTCTCCAGTGCTAGTGCACCCAGGGCTGGTGTTTTTGCCCACAAGGATGCATAAGTAAAGTAGCCAGGGCTGGATGAGCCCTAATAATATTTTGTAGTATCTTAAATTTTGCCCTCTGAGGAGGTGAACTGTTGGATGATTGGTCTGTTCAGCAAATTAATGCTCTGTTTCCCTCAGAAGGGAGTCTCCATATCCCATTCCCCATTTCTGGGTGTGGCAGGGACAATCCTAGCTGCAGGGGGCATATGGCACCTCCTGTTGTCATCCCAGAACCCCACCTCAGGAATGGATACTTCTTCACCTCAGTGGATTCAGATCCAGCTGCTGAGTAAAGCAGCCTGCAATATTTCTCATTTTCAGGCATCTCCTGTCTTCCTCTTGACATGCCTTTGCAGGAACATGCACGGCGGTGTTCCACCTGCCTGGCAATGATGGACTTTGCAGAGCAATCTACTAATGCTACGTATGCAGTAGTTAAGCTTGACAATAAAACCAGTGCTAAGGGATCTAATACATTAGATCTAAAGGATCTAATCAGGGCTAAGGTATTTAATACAATTCTCAACAAACATTTTCAGGGGAAAGAATGGTGTCCTTTCCCATCTGTGAAAAGAATTGCATTAAACCATTATTTGGAATGTTGCTTGACAGACAAGGGAACAACCATAAACAAATTGTTGAAGAAACTGTGACTTCAGGATTGAAGGAGTTAATATCTCCCTGTTGTGGTGGCTCCAAAGTTGCAGAAAAATGCGAAGAAAAGATGCATTGCTTGGAGAGTCTTCCTAGACCTTGTAATGAAATACCTGTTACTTAAAGTGGGCAGAAATCCCATGGTAGGTAGACAAGACTGACTAGAATCACTAGGACATTTAATCAGCTGCAATCTCAGACTGAGCCAAGGGAGAGCACAGCTTGATGTGACACTTGCATTCCTCTTTGCATCTTTGATTATGAATACATTATCCCCACATGCTCGCATGATGCTTGAGCAGTTTTATTCCATGTGGAGCACACATCAGTAACTAAGTAGATTGAACACCCGGGAATGCTAAAAAGGGAGTGTGTGTTACAGAAATAATGAATAACATCTGTAAAATGCATGCTCAGTGCAAACAAGTTTGCAAAGGCATCCTAGTAGAAATATGACTTTAGTATTAGTCTAAAGAAAATGGAAATAAATGCCTAAAAAGTAAATAACCCAAGAAGAAGGTATACCTTTTTTTTAAAACCACTTTGTGAAATTCAGAAGTACTTAGTGCTGAAAAATATAGCTGCAGCTTCTAAAGGGAACAGCTCTCCTTGTGACTGACCATGGAGCACACTATTGCACAAAATATCATTTGAGAGATCCACAGTTTCTGTGTAAAACCTGATCAGCTAGGATAAATTAGCACATTACGGAGCTGGAGGCATTTCATCATCTGCAGTTCTGATTTGATCTGGAGTAGGTTCAAACAGCAAAATAAAACATATATTTCCAGCTGAGGCCCTGCAAATAAGGCAGTGGTCTTACAAAATCACTAGAAAAAGACCTTCCTCTAGGGATGGCCAAAAGAACACTGTGATCGGGGCATTGCAATGGACAGGGCCAAGAAGTGAAAAGTAAAAAAGGTGCAGAATGGATCTGGAAAAAATTTTTGATTGCCAGGACATAAATATTGGCAAACTAGCAGCTATTGTGATTAACAATGATTGTAGGCAAGCCAAGCAGCAGCTGGGCAGCAGGAACTAAAGCAAGGGTGCTACCTATAACAACAACAAATGCGAGTATTTTGTCAACATAGAAGACAAGCATTTCGGGCAGTTGTTGCCATTATCACTGCTTTCCCCTGAATTACATGCCTGGCATGATTAGATTACAGGTGGGTGGGGCTGAATACTTGAAGCTTTTATTAGCATAGTTGTTTCTGTTATTATAAACCCTGTAGGTAAAAACCACACAAGCTCTAGGCTCTGGTCTATATTACATAGGAAACAGCTAGCTCTGTGCTGTGAAAATCTGTCATGTCCAAAATTGTATAGACAAGGGGAGGCAGAGTACAACAGTGTGGCAGAGAAGCAGCTGGGTTTGTAGTGAGGCTGTTCTTTTACTTGGTGCCTGAGAAGCAGCCAGGAGGGCTGGAGCCACTGCTCGAGCATGGGGCAGCTCCCCACTGCTGGGCTCACTTCCAGCACCAAACCTTGTGTGAGGGGTGGAGAAAAACCCCAAACCAGCCTTAAACAAGCAAACAAACAAATCCCAAACAGTATTTTCCCCTGCTTTAACCTACAGTACAGCTATTCTTAAGGGAAAATTTTCTCCTGGGACTTTTTTTTTTCCTAGAAGTCAACCAGCTGTAGATGAAGGAGGCCCCCTGCATGAGTAGCACTGCATATATGCAGTTCAGCAGAACCTCCAGGTGGGTGGGGCCTTTATATGATGAGGCTGCTTTCAGTCCTCAGTCAGCATAGTAAAAGAGACAGACAAAACTGAAATTGCACAAGCCAACTTCCTGCTGAAATATGTATAGTAGTGATGGCTGTATTGATGTGTGTTTTACTGTCATGAAGACTGATACCAAGTGTTTTAAAGGCATTTTCCAGGCTGAAGTTCATCTTGCAGTTGACTCATATATAATATTTCTTCAAATTAGATAATTTTATATTCTAATTTTTAAACATAAAGCTATATTGCTAGGCTTGTTTAGAAGAAATCTGGTTTTAAACATGGGGAAAATCTGATTAATGGGTTTATTCACAAGTTGTTTATACTTGTAGTTGGTAATGTGGATACAGGTACTGGGTTGCATGGGTATATTGATTACTATTTGCTAAATGGTGTTTTAAAAGTATCTTTGTTTTTTAACTTATAGATGTCTTTTAAAGAAATTGTTACAATAAATTGTCATTTTTAATAGTCACATGCCCACTTCCCTGTGAGAAGAAGCACCAAATTGCTGTTTCTAGTACCACATTACTGCATCCCTGAAGCAGTTGTGGAAGATTGTCTTGTGTTTGGGAAGGAAGGGATGAGGGCTGCTTGTTGTTCAGCTAGGTGCACTCTGTACTTTATTCTCCTAAATCAGGCTGGGGTAAGAGAGCCTTTTCTTGTAAAACTGCCTTGAAAATTCACCTCCTTCACTCAGCTGGGGAAACTTCTATTAGAGTTAAATGACATATGACTTCATTGCTGAAATTATCGTGTCCAGAGGAGCAGAATGGGAGGGCTGGGGATGCTCTCTGAGCAGGCTGTACCTCCTAGCAGGTGTCAAACTGGGCTGCAGACTCAGTTGCCTCATCCTGGAAAACCTGCCTTGGTGAGGAATCAAAGAGGAGTAAAAAAAAGAGTGAAAAAATACTTTCATATTCTGTTTTTAAAAGCTGTTTTCAGTTTCTGAGGAAGAACTACCAGTGATGTGACATGGACTTCTCAAGTAAGGTTGGGAGGAGATTTGCTTCCTCCATTGCTGCCTAGCAAAATGTGTGCTGAAACACTTCTGCTTTGTGAGGAAACTTCACCACTGATTTTCTCCCAAGATTTGTATGTCCTTCTTAAGTGCTTTAACCAATACAAACATCCCACTGACTATAAGGAAAAGGATAGAGTCAGGGTTCTGACTGATGGCAGAAAGTGAGGTCACAAAGCTGAGAGACAGTGATAAATAATGACGGTCATTTAATTATGTAATTTTTTCCTCAGGACTCCTGGGTCTTTATTGAGCTGTATATAGTATAAATTTAGTAGAAAATTATAAAAATATAGGTTTCTGGCATGGTTTGCTACTAATAAATTAACTTACTGTATGCTGTTTCCTGGAACTTTTGCTCTCCTCAGTCACAACAACCTAAGCGAGGTTGGAGGATGGCCAGGAGCAGATCATTCCTGACAGAAAAGTACAATTCTGTGCTTTTCTCCTCTTTCAGCCCTTCCCCAGTTAAAGAACAACCACCTAAACTGCTGCCACTGGAAAACTGAACATAAATATTGGTAGACTTATTCTAGAGGGAAAAAAAAGTAGATTATTACATTTGAGACAGAAATGCATGGTTACACCAGGGCTCACTTCAGTGTAATTACAGTGTCCTCAGTTGTGTTAAACTTAAGGTGAGTTTTTCTCTCGATGGACTGACATTTCTCTTGCTCTCTGGAGAAATGTGAGAGCAAGATGGTATCTAAGATGTCCCTGACTTACTAGAGGAAGCCAAAGGTCTCTGAATTGGTGATGTGTATCCAAACAGGGGTCCTGAAATCACCTTTGGCCTATTTCCTTGACTAAAAGAAAAGGGGGAAATTTCGGTAGGCTACAGTGTATAAACAAACCACGGGCATACATACACCATGAGTAACTTGAAGATAAACATGCCAAAGTCCTTTCTAAAGCTACTGCGACCAAAGTGAAATAAGCAATAGGTCATAGTGGACTTCTACAAAGTCATTCAGGATTCAGCACAGAGTCATTTAGGTTTGCACAAGGCCTATCAGGGGAAAAAAGGAAGAAGAAAAAAAAAAAAAATAGAGTAAATATTCAAGTGTGTATACCTGTAGAAGAATGGATGCATTTGACTCATGTACCCAAATGTGCATGTGCCAAATTGAATTGGGTGATTATAGACAACCTTCAAACTATGTAAAGAGGATCTTTTCTTATTAGAAATATTTGAATTGTTGTGTCCCACAGATGTCTGAATTCATCCTTACATGGGTATTGATTTTTCCAATAAACATTAATGTTAGCTGGTGATGCTTCAGCTTCAGTTCACAAAAGCTGTCTTGTTTTTTGGTTATTTTTTTTTTTTTGAGAGCTATCTTGTTTTTCACACCAAGTGCCTTATAAATTAAATACTGTATCCAAAAGTTACCGATCCTTGGCACCTGGGCTGGACAGTAGTGTCTGCCCTGCACACAGAGGGAGTGTTAGCCCTTACAGAGTGGAAGCCAAACCTTTCCCACACAGCAGGAAGTGCAATAAAACCAAACCAAGAAGATACGTGGAGTAAATCGATGCCCTTAGTGTGACCCACCTCTGTGACTTTGGTGCTGCTTTCTTGCTCAGATTGTCCCTCCTGAAGGCTGTGCAGAAGTACATTTTTATAACCTGCTGAAAGCAGTTCCTTCTTTTCTCTGAAAGTTCAGGAGAAGGCAGTGGGAGCATCATTCTGCATCACATGGAAACCTTGGGATCCCAGTACTCGCTAAGGGTGCTGCAGATCCGGGCAGGGAACCTCGTCAGCTTCTTCCTCATGCTGGTGTTGGTCAGTCCCACACAACAACCTCCTGGGAACATGATGCAGCTTCCAGCAGTGTAGGCTTATTTAGTGCTCTTTGGACTAAAAGAGGGACTGTCACTTTGCAGGAGGGTGCCCTGAAGGGGGTTGCTGTGCAGCACTTCCATACTGAGTGGCTGCTCTGCACAAATTTCTGATATACATCATTCCTCAAGGAGGCTGCTACAGCAGTGTTTGTCACAGAGCTGGAAAAAGTCCCACTAGATGTAATCCTTAGTGTGTAGGTTTACCAAAATAGTTCTTCTGGGAATTGCTAATATTCACCATCTTGAAGCTGAGGAGAGGAGTGTGGTAGTGTTTTCCCTGGAAAAGCACTTTCTTTAACAGTCACTATGCATTATTAGAAATAGCATTTATACTTGTATTTTATAATCCGTCCTTCAATTAGGATTTTGCACCCTCTATATCTCTCTCAATGTACATCTCAGATATTTAGGAAGTGTATAAAGCTAGTCAGTTCACAAGTTGGCACTCAGCTCCAGGCCCTGGTAATGTAAAAAATTAGGAAATTGTGGTCTCATTTTTACTCTCTTTTAAAAGGTTAATTATAATTGGAGATCTCATTTGAAATTAAAGCCTTATTTATTTCCTTTTTTTTTTTTTTTCTCAAATGTTTCACTCATGTTTGACATCTATTTCTCTAAGGCGCTCCTGTGATTCATAGGATTAGTACACTATTAATGCTATAATAATTTATTTGGGTTTTAAGGCAGTGAGTTTTTTTACTGTATTTAGGGAACTTCATTTCCCTGGTCTGGTTACAGGTTTTAACGATTTTGCACTAACTCTGGGGAACAGGTTGTTCTAAATTAACACTGTAGGTAGTAATAAACATCACAAAATTTCAGTGATATTCTATGTTGTCAAAAGACAGCAAATATTCTCTACATGTACCATGGTAAAGATACAGATTTAAAAAGAGAAAGTTGATTGTTCCAGTCATTTGTGGCTTAAAAATCTTTGAATTAATCTTTGGAGTTCATCCATCAGTCTTCATCTGCTTATTCAGTGCCAATTGCTTGTGGTAGGGTGATATGAATGAATGTCATATTTGAGGCCCAAAGAGATCATAACAAGCATTTAAAATTGATTTCCAGATTACTGTAGGCTCTTGAAGTCATCCACTTACTTCTGCACTAACCTTCTGTCTGCTAAGGACACTACTAAAAGTGATACAAGGGGAATGAAAAACCCCTTTTCCCCTTCTATGTTTTATTCCAGTGAAATAACAGCCTCACTTTGAAACTACAGTTACCTTATTTCCATTCTGCAGCTGCATGAATTTTGCACCCAGGAATTTTCCTGCTTTTGTACTCTGGTCTTTCTCTATCTGCTTCTGGAACATGTGACTTTTCTCCCTGTGAAGATTCTTGTAGACAATAATCAAGTCACCTCTCAACCATCTCCAAGCTAAGCTGACCAGATCAGGATCTTTAATAATCTCCATGGCAGGCATTTGGCTTGTTGTTTTTTTTTCCCTGCATCTGAACTCTGGACCGTTTAAATGTATTAAAGTTATATTAGTTGGTGCCATTTTAAAAATGACACTTGAGGCCTGAGTGGTGGGGTTGCATGACATTTTCTTACTTGTAATATATACTTCCTAAACTCTGCAGGAGAAGGTTCATTGAAGTGAGACCAGAGAGCAAAAGATCAGCACTGCCAAGAGCTGATGGGTCACCCTTGTCACTTCTCTAAAGTGAAAGGCAGGTTGTTTCTGTTCTCTGTTCTTAAGTCTCCGTTGTAACAGCTGATGTTGCTAAAGAGTAAATTGTTTTAGTACCAACAGGTGAAATAAATAAATGGATGAGTAAAGCAAATAACTGATTATAACAGAATTTACAACAGACACAAGAGCTCAGACAACAATGTGACCATTAGAAAGTCTGGGTAAATGCACTGGAAATCACTAGTCTGCCTTTGCATGCCTTAGCAAGGAGACTATCATTAAAATTGAAGCTGCAGAATTCTACAGTAAAGAAAGAGTTAGGCTTTACAGCTGCAGCTGTTTTTACCAGTGACCACAGACCCTGAAGGACAGGAAGAATCAATTAGGCAGGAGTGTGCCAAGCCAAAACAATGCACAGGCTTACCACAGATGGTGATTCACCAGCTTCTTAATAAACTAATTTCCTCAACAAAAAATGGAATTGATCTCAGGCCAGCTTTGGTTGTTTAGAAAAAAACCAAAGAGCTCCTGTCCATCTAGATGAATGGACAGCTAATCCTCTTTTTTTCCATCTTGTCTCCAGACAGCTGGAGTATGGCAGACATTGCAATGAAGTTATCTATGAGTAACCTGAAAAGCTAGACATAGCCTAACATCCTTGTCTTGAGCTCTTCTTCACAGCTTTTAATGCATAATCTTTGCTTCTTGTGATCTTCAGACATTAATTGTTATTGTTATGCCTCTCCTTTGCCCTGCTGTATTGCCTGAGGTGCTCAGCCAACAGTTGTGCTGTGTTGCTGATGCTTTTCAGGCATATAACAGGACTTTCTGAGCCTCAGGACAATTCCCATGGTACATTGTTGTGGGACATAAAAAGGGGGTGAAGTGAACTGGGATGGGATAAAGGAGGAGAAGGATACAAGAAAGAAATGAATGTTGACTAAAGAGCAAAATTGCAAGTGGGAAAGGAATTGTTGGATTTTTAAAATTTTTTTTAAATTTAAATGTAATAAAAAGTTTAATTTAATTTTTTTTTTTAAATTTTAAACAAGTGTGTACCTCAAAAGGAAAAACAGCATGGTTACTTTCTCATTATGTGCAGAGGTTTAAGATGCTTGCCAGTGCAAGTTTCTAAAAAAGCTGTGTATTGATTAGGCAGTTGAGTATATTCTGGAAAGACTTCCTATCAGATATCTCATTTGTTCATTGGAGGGAAAGACTATGGTCTGCTTGCCAAGGGCCTGGCATGACCCATGGCTTCCTAACCAGGTTGTCTGAAAAGTTAATTTGTGTCCAAAAATGGATGAACTTGGCTCATTCCTGGTCAAGGTCATATTACAAGAGGACTTAGAAGTGGGAATGGAAGAGAAAGCCTGGATTGATTTTGGTTTGTTGTTTTTTTTTTTGTGGTTTTTTTTTTTTTTTGTTTTGTTTTTTTGTTTGTTTTTTTTTTTCCTCTTCAATTTTCCTATTTGGATGTTCTTGTATAGGATTGTGATTCTTCAGAGAAACCCCCTTTTTTTATTCTCTGGGCCTATAAAGACATCTGTACCAGATTTGTTGGCCTTCCTACCAGAAGAGGCTGTAAACCCACAAGGTGGATCTCTGGGGCAGAAAGGTGGTAAGAGAACGGTGGAATAGCTCATGGTAGCTGCTGAGGTGCAGAGGAAGAGGATGGGGAGGGATATGCATGTCCCAGTGATGATGAACCATGAGAACTAAAGGGGAAGGAAGTTTCTTTAATGAACAGAGGAAATAAAGGAAGGATGGAAGTGGGAGTAGCACAGGAGCAGCTGGCAGGAGTAAAGAGGCACGAGACTGCCTACGGTCAGAGCAGAAATCCTACTAACAATAGTTTTGAAGTTCAAGTGTGCTTGGTTATGCTTTCTTGGACCTAAATCATATGCTGTTCCTGCAAGGAACCTGAGCCAGGCTCACCACCTCCGTGATGCTGCCAGGTCTGATGACAATCCAGATGTGAATGCCAGTGTAACTGTGTGCAGGCTCAGATGTAATGCCAGGGAGGCAGAACCAATCCCTCAAAATAGGAAGGGCTGATTTTGCTTTTGTGGTCACTAGTAAGTCCAGCAAACAGAAAAGGCTATGCAGGCTGCTTGCCAGAGACCAGCAGTTGCCAGAGGAATGGTATCTTGGAAGATCTCAAGGAGGCAGGAGAATTCTTGCTGAGGCAGCTTGTGTGTAAACACTCATTTGTCTCACACTGAAATCCTAAATTTGTCTAGTGGGTGAACTGTGTGAATGATGGGCATTAAAGGCTCTCTTGTTGCTTCCCAAAACAGAGGTTTGAGTATTCAGGCTGCACAGAGGTTAACAGTTCCAGGTATAATTTGAACAGGTAACTGTGTGCTTTTATTGTGACCAACACATGGCATTCAAACATGGCCAGTGCTTGGGGACTGGAAAGGAATTAGGCAATAACAAGCAGATCCTTTTTGCTTTTCTTTTCTTTTTATTTCTTTATAAAGAAAGGAAAGGATGGGCATGCCAAACCAAAATGGCAGAATACAGACAAAGGTGAGCACTGAGGCTTCTCCTTGGGCACCACCCACAGTAAACTCTTGCCTTGGTAGGGTACAGCTCCCCATCCCTCCTGCCAGGAGGAACCCAGCATGCAGCCAGCCCTTCAGCACAATCACAGCTCTTTGAAGTTAGTTTGCACAGTTTCACAATACCATCAGCCCACGTCATGGTGGGGCAGCAGCAGCTGAGGCCAGCAACATTAGCAGCAGCAACATGGGATACAGTGCACAGAAAAAAGGGAGCAAAGAGCTTGTTTGCAAACAATTGTAGGTAACAATATAGAAAGTCCAAAGATCATCATTCTGCTATAAAAATATTACACTTCATAAAACCATGTACTATAAAAAAAATCTATTCAGAAACGCTGGTAAACATAACAAATACCTGTACACTGGCTGCCCTTTTCATACAGGAAACATAAAAAGCGTGAACCTCAGAAATCATCATTTTGTAAACATGAATATGGAGCCTGTAAACAAAGTGCTAGATCATGGTTCATATTTTGTCAATTTAATACTACCCAAGTAAAACCCTTACACACATCATCACCTACTGGCCAGACTCCACCACTGCAAAAGGAAAGAGGACTTGACTCCGAGCTCTCCCACGAGAGTCACTAAAGGTGCACACATGGATTAAGGAATTAACACAGGAGCGAAGGCAGCAAGATTTGGCTCTGAGTAGCAAATCAGAAACAATCTTTAAGCAACTGGTTTTTGTTTTCTGTGCTTCAAATGCATATTTTTCTAGCCTCTCCTTTCAAAATTTGAATTCATCAGAGGGCATGCATTTTTCCTCATTTTCCTTTCAGGCTAAAACATCTCTGAAAAATATGTCCATAACATTCATTTAGGAGACATAATGGAGCAAAAGTTGACTCTGTAACTAAGTATACCAAAGCAAGAAATAGTGGTTGAACAGTTCAACACTGAATATCATGGTTTACACAATATGGGATGACAAAAAGGGACAAATTCTTAACTTTAGACTCCAAATTTTGGGCTGCAAAATATTTTCATGTGCAAGCTTTGTGATGGCATGCATGATCAGATGCTGGCAGACATACATGAGTTGTCACACAGCTGCACCTGGAAATGCAAGGTCTAGGTACATGAAAATCTGTGAAGAGAGTTTAGATGAAATTTGGCTCCAAGAATTACTATAAATTTATTTACTCTGTAACATTTTTGTTCTGTGTAGGCTTCAATCCACTCTTCACCTGAATAAATAAAAACTGAATAAAATAAAACCTGAAACAGTATACATGGAGAACCTTACTTTTAACTTCACTTCATCTTCTGAGTTTAAATTCTCATGGTTTTGCTAACTTTCAGAATAGAAGAGAGTGTAAAATTGTGTGTGTCTGCTAAAGCATCTTATTAACATTATTTTAGGCCTTTTTATTTTATTTTAATGTAAGGAATATCTGAAGGGTTGCCTGTCTTTTAGGATTTAGATAGGTAAACCTGGAGCTCACGTGGCTCTTGCTTAAAAGTGTCATCTCTGGATGTCCAACAAGAGAACTTTGCTTCTAAAAATATTTGCTTTGGCATTTCTGATACACATCCTAAGAGAGCTTCAAAACACCTGCCTGAAAATAATTTTCTAGTGAAAACTACAATATATTTTCTGCCATAATAATCTCCTGTATCTTCTGTGTTTGAGTGCCCTGCTCCTAGGGATTGAGAAAGCTGTAGCATGCCCCAAAATCTAGAAATTCCTCTGTAAAAATGCATGATTAAAAAAACAAAAAAAAACCAAAAAAACCCCAAAAAAACCCACCAAAAACAAAACCCTGGTATTTTTTCTATCACTTATTAAGCAGATGGCAGCAAAAATACAGTCAACATTATTTCCCCATGATATACCATCTGTGGCCATACACCTTCTGGTTAAGGGGAGTTTGTCTGAACTTGTGGCTGATTTTCAGAAGCCTGGACTTGTCCACCTCTCTGTGCACAGGGTTTGGCACTGGGAACCTGCTGCTGTTCAAACATCACATCATTTATAGCCCTGACTCTGAGCCACATCTGGGCTCTGCTCAGCATAACGCAGCAACAGAGGGATAGAGGTGACACTGAACTTGTAGCCACTCCAAGTGTTGACAGCACTGTTGGCTAAAGTGATTCTGTTTGTTGCCTTCCTGCTGTCCCCAGCCATTTGTTCTGACGCACAAACATTTGCTTTGCCCGCGGTGACCTGGCTAAGGGAGGTGTGAAAGGCCAGATGAGCAGCTGAAGTCAAGAGAAAGTGACTGCCTGCCATTTTTAGTGTCAGCACATGCATATGCTGGTGTAAATTCAGTAGATCAGCAGCATAAGAAACCTTTGTGCCACCCATGGCTTAGGGGGTGAGCCAAGCCCTGTCACAATTCATATCACAGACACACAGCAGTTGCGTACTTGACTGAGGTTTGGAATTATTCAGAGGTACCAGGGCTGGGTACAAGTTCCTGGAGAGAGCTGAAAAGGTCTGGCTGAAAAGAGAGCCCAGTATTACATCCAGGGTTAGATGAAGTACAGAGACACACAGTCTGTACCTTGTGAGAGTGTGACATGTAATATCATGACCTCCTGTCACACAAGATGTCCTTCAGTCAGATCTCTGTGCTTGGGCTATCCCCAGCACCCTGGGCTCTCAGGGAACTGAAGATTTTTTTTTTTTCTGAGGAAACAAACCAGAATCTATTCTCAAGTAGACTTCTTTTACAAACGTAGAGATTTATAAAAATGTGTCTGTAAGGGTCACTTGTCATTTACTGAAACAGTTATGCTTTATAGATGCTATCTGCTGTTAAAACTTGCTTAGAAAAAGTTAAACATATTTTAAATAAGTGAAATTTCATGAGGAGCTGGGGCAGGGGTCAGCTCTCCTGTTGAGCAGCATCTCCCACACCTCTGCCATACAGACAAGATGTAGTGCTGTGTAGAAACTGGGGTAACTCTTCCCATGATATTCTTCATCAGGAACATCTGGCTTCTTCAGAGTCCTGGAGCTGCAGAGGTGGGATCCAGCTCTGCAAAATGTGGGGATATGCCTCCTCCTTGCTGGGCAGGCACTTCTCTCCTGGACTGAACAACAAAACCTGTATGGATATGGTCCTGTGCAACCTGCTCTAAGTGAAACTTCTTTAGCAGGGTGGTTGGACTAGATAATATTTGTAATAGCCTAAGGCACTAGGTCACTTTATGGATTAAAAACTTGCAAGATGGTATGTTCTAATTTAAAGAGATTTTTAGACTTTCAGCACTTAAACACAACATTTAGTAAAAGTCTCTTAAGGTTATATATATATATAGAGAGAGAGAGAGAGAAAGAGAGAGGCTAGGCCTTTTTCAGTTTTCTCTTAGGAAAAAAAAAAAAAAAAAGAGTGCTTATTGCTGAGCTATACCATGGCCAGGACTCTAGAAAGGAGAAGCTGGTGTAAAAGCAGCCATTGCAGTAATGAGGCCACAGCCTAGCATCCTCTCCTGGATCCAGCTGGGCCAGGGAAAGTGGTGGGTGCTATCAGTCTGAAATAATGACTGTCAGTGGCATATCCCTCCCTTTCTGCCTCCATTGGATTTGCCGATGGAGGCTCTTGTATTTCGGTCCAAGCAAACTGGATCAGCAGGACTGACAGTGGAAAAGGTTTAACTGGGTTCACTTTACTGGAACAGGTCAGAAAACCCTCAGAAGAGCAGCTCCCATGGTAGGACTGCAGAGGGGAGACTGATCTGCCCTTGGAAGTGCATGGGGATGCACATCTGGGACAGAAGGGAGGCTGGATGGGGAAGTTTCTTCCATGGATGGGCACAGCCTTTTTTTCTACACCCAGAGTAATCATTACCATTATCAATGACAGACTTCAAAGAACACTGCAGACAAAACTCTCCAAGTACCACCTCAACCTCTGACTACACTTCTACAATTATTTGGATAAGGTGGGACAGCACCTTTTTTGTGCATGTGTTTACATACAGACATATACATGCACACATCTGGATGCACTGACAACAAAATCTTAATAAACAAAGCCCACTCTATGTATGGGCTTATTTATAGGCTTATAAAGTAAATAATGAGAATTAATATGTATGAATCTGTATGTGTCTCTGGTAATAGTTGGTGAATTAGAACAATGCAAGTCAGGAAGAGATTAAAACCCTTAAACATTGGGAAGAGCAAAATCCTGTAAGCTTGACCTACAATAGTATTCAGTTTAAAAAATGCTCAAAGAATTAAGACTGAGTATATAAAGAGGGAATTAGACTTTTTTCCAATGGTTATGAGAGAATGAAAACTGAAGCAATGCAAGATGACCAGGAAATCTCAGAGGGAGACAAAAACTGTACGTAATATTTTCAACAGTCTTTGTGCCCATATACCATACAATTATCTCAACCATTAAAAATACATTTTGTTAAAACAGCAGGTATCAGCTCAGACCCCAGAAAATTCAGCCCTCCCTCCAGGTTGCCCTTTGTATCCTTATGCCCACCTTGCCTTCTTCCAGGACAGAAGTCACTTCAAGGGAAACAAGACCTGGCCAGAGCTGTTCTGCACCAGCCAGGATATCTCTGCCACTGGATATCCTCACAGTGTGCTGTTAGCAGAGATGTGTGAGACTTAACTTCTAACAAGCAGAAAATTATAAAGGCAGCAAAAAGCTGATACTGAGCACAGCTTAGCCAGAGGAGAGAATGTGGGCTGCTGTGTACACAAGCACAGACACCCACCTGTGCATTTGCACTCATCAGTCCCAGCCAATTCAGCCTCTGTGTGAAGTTTCACAGCATTATTTTAGAAAAGAAAAGGGCTTCAAGGAGAGCTGCTTTGCAGCCATCCTCTGTGCACAGCACATAAACTTGAACATTAAATATCAGTTTAAATTATTAAGAATAAATTTAAATTTAAAAATAGAGTAACGCAAACAAACAAACTTCAGTCAACTTTGAAGCACAGATAGTTTTAGGAAGAATATTACTATAGGAAATGAAACCCCTTGGACACTCTGAGGCAGTGATCTGGTAATTCCAGTTCTGCACCGAGATGCACAAACTGCCCAGCAGACAAAAATTACCATGTCTAGCATATGAAGCTCCATGTTCACATTTTTCTCTTTTTTTTCTCCCCTGTCACAACAGAAAAAAGCCAACACAGCACAGTAGCTTTTCCCACGAAGCATCTGAGGTGACAAAAATCACTCAGAAAATGAAAATTAACAAAAGCAGTACAAAGAAGAATCCCGGTCAGCTTGTGACCACCGATAAGCCAAGATGGGTAAGAAAAAGAATAAAAAAATAGTTCACATCTGGCACCACAAACCTTGCTTGCTTTCTTTGAAACCAGGGAATGAGAAAATGTCCGTTTTGCAGAGACCATTTCAACAAAAGTTTTCTTTCCCTGGACCTGGAAAATCCAGGTATTAGGGCACAGAGTTTTTGTTTTATATGTATATAAATACACATGTACATATTCATATAAATATAAAAGCAGAGCATCCTCCCATTTCTCATCATAATTTATTATTATTAAAGCTTGTAACAGAGTTGGCTGAACTCTTCAGAAGTGGGTACTCTCTGCACACACGTGGCATGGGGAGTTTAGCTCTGCTAGAGCAGAACACCCAGGCAGGGACATGAAATGCTGGGTGATGGAGGCAGACTTGGGTGAACAGCCAGGGGAGGGCAGGGAGCAATGACTGGACACGGCCTCTGTCCATGCTCCAGCATGGCACTCTGGCCTGCTGGAATGGCTCCAGTGAGCAGATTGGGGGATGGTGTGGGAGAACGGCTCTATCCACCCACCGGCCCCTGGCAGCCCCGCCACTCACTCCCTCCTGCACCAGTCACTGAAGGGGCACTGTCCCCTGCCTTGAGAGGGAGTCACAGTCTGCCCCCTGCCACTTGGACACTAGTTACCTTTGCATTATTTTGCCTACTGTCCTCAAAGCCACTCACAGCTTTCCCTGCCTTTGTGCAGTTCCCCAGCCCCCTCAACCTAATCCTGCCACACCTGTTTGCTGGCCAAGACCAGACAGACACCTTTCTTCTTGCCTGATCCACAGGCTCTTACTCACGCTGCTTTAAATGAATGCCTTCTCACAGTCTTCTAAGACCCATTCTTTTCCTCAGAAGACTGAGTTTCTCAGAGGTTTTTTGCACTCTGAGACTTGTGAGCAAGTCAGTGCTGGTAGCACACTCTCCTTGAGAGGTGCTAGCTTCATTCCAGGGAAGGCAGGGGCAAAGTGCAAAAGATTCCTCAAAAACAGAAGGTATTTCCACCACCACCAGCTCTTTCTATCTCATCTTGTATAGCACTTGTTTCAGATAAGGTATTACTCATGTGTCTCTGCAGCCTTCACTCTTCCTGGGGTGAGTGGAGATCAGTAGATGTCTACTGGTGACCAGCCAAGTCACTTCATCCTGACGCATGCTGGAACAGCATTCTAACTCCACTGCGTTCTTCGTAGCAAAAAGTGCTTTTCTTGAGAAACAAAATGAAAACTGTTCCCAAGGAACATTTTAAGGACTCAAAAATAGTTTTCCTAGGGTGGAAAGGATGGAGCTATTTTATTTGCCTATTTTATTTGGCTTTATCTCAGTAAAGAAACAGAGCTACTGGCAAAACTGGCACATCTTTGTGAAGTTGTTAAACTCAGGACCCTGGCTGGAATGTAAAAGAAAAGATGTAGCAAATGAGAACTTTGCCTTATGTGGGCTTCTGCTAATTCTGGCAATTTCATGTGCAGGTTGTCCAAAAAGTTCTTCTAGCCAAGTAAAGATGAATTTCTCAAATAATAAACTGTGGGTTTTCAAGGAGGCCTTTTGGGGGTACTGCTACAATCTGGTAGAGGTAAGTCTTTTCATGCCTCGCCGCTGAGCCAGATTGGAGGACAATACAGGCTCCAGCCTTGGTGCCTGAGGTGCTCGGTTTAAAGCAAAGTAGGTGGCTGCCATTGCACCCTGTAAAAACAGAGAAAGAGAAAAAAATGAGCTGAAATTCAGTTCTTTGATGCTTTTCCCTTTCCCTATTCAGTGTCCTAAAAAACTGTCACATATGCACAACTTCCATGAAATGATACCATTTAGGCTGGCAGACAGCTAGAATATCTTAGATTCAAAATGGTGAAGAGCAGTATGTGCCACCAGGTTATTACAGTGCAGCCTAAAGCCTATTAAAAATACTGAACAGGTGACAGTCAAAAATACAATTAATACAGTGCCATATTCAACTTAGCCTCTGTGGCAAAAAATCTTCCCATCTCCTCTATCAGTTTTCAGACTATTTACACAAACAACAGCTCATTTTGCAAGCAAGGATGAGGGAAGGGTGTAGGAGGTACCTTAACCAGGTGAACATCCTGTCTGCTGAGTTGGTTTTGTGACAGGTACTCCCTGTTCACTATCCATGGATGTCTCAGGACTTGGACTGCTGTGAGGCGCTGATGAGGGTCTACATGAAGCATCTTAGACACAATGTCCTGCGTTGGAAAGGAAGAAAACAGTACAAGGGAGAAAGTAATTAACAGCAGTGCAGGTTTTACTAAGATCTTCCTGTTGACACTGTCATCATTAGCATGTGCAATGGAGAGAGTGATGCACATTAGACAGGCTTTATGTTCTTTAGGTGTCAGGTCTTCTCTTCAAAATTTTCAAGCACAATGTTCAACTCTCAGCTAATAATCCAGTCAAAACATAATGTGGAGGATATTCATCTTATTGAATGACTGTTAATTACTGGCAACCTTGTAGGAGTGATAAACACCTAGAGAGAGGATGCCATCTGCAGGCATCTCTTCGCTGACCTCGAGGCATGCTTACAAGAGAAAAGAATAGAAACTCAGCACACAGGCAACTAAAGTTCAATTAGGCTAGTTCTACAACATCTAAACATTTTAATTTCAAAGCTTGACAGCTGATAAAAAATCCGCTGTGAGGCTCATAGGTGCTGGTAGCAAGATTAATATGTTACTAGGATTGCTTCAGTTTTGTAGTGGAAAGTATCAATGTTCTTCCATTGGGTGCTAACAGTTGCTAAAATGAAATCTCTTGCAATAATTTTTATATCTGTCAAAGAATCTGTCAAAGCTTCTGATTAATGCTGGGCAGCTGGAAGCTTGCAACTTTCCTGCCCATTTACCTGTCTCACAGACTAGTGCACAGCTTTGTGCCTAAAGATCTCAGCACCAGATGATTTTTTTCTCCCAGGATTTTCCTTGCTTTGTGATAGATGGGCCACCTAAACTGTGAACTGTATAGGAATTAAAACTGCCTGCTCCTGGTTAACTGAGAAGCAAAAAGGTGATTCAGGCATAGACTATACATCTGTGGCATTGACAAAGCTACGCTTCTTTCAGAAGTGCAGTTGCACCAAAAAAAGAGGAATTCTGTGGTATATAAATCTTGAGAGAAAATCTGAGAAGGGGCTTCACTGACCTTTGCAGTATCAGATACTGAGTCCCAGTTTCCTCCTGTAAGAGCATATTTGCCACTGCCAATCCTGGCCAGAATCTCCTCTGGGGTGTCATCTGGTCCATTTGCGAAAGGAGTGAATCTATTAAAAAAAAAAAAAAAAAAAAAAAGAGAGAGAGATAAAAAAAAAAAAGTATGTAATTTGCAATTACATTATTTCTAGGTTCTAGTGTTAACTGCCACTGATTACAACAGGAATTTGCTTCCAGAATGTACCACTGATACTGCTGCTTCATTTTCACTCTAACTATACAAGCTGGTGGTTCCTCATACTAATCTCTAGAGGAAAAGACAGATTGCCTAATTGTTTTTTAAATGTTTGTTCTGTTATAATTTTTTTGGGAATGAAATATTCTTTGTAAAAATAGTCAGGTTTTTACCTCATTTTAACTCTGCTTTATTGCCAACACCTTTATTGCCAATACCAGTACCTTGGTAACAACAAGAAATTACAAACATTATAAAGGAGAAGAACTACAACCTGAAACAGAAAAAAAAAACAAAAAAAAACAAAAAAAACCCTTTCTAATATATTTTGCAATGCTTTGTTAACCATAATGTGCAAGTCAGTTGGGCAAAAGAAATTACCTGCAATAGGTTACTTCCTTGTCCAGCCAGTCAGAAATGACTTGTAACAGGCACCCAGCTTGTGACAAAAGCAGTGTCACATGCAGAGGGTACACTTTTTGTCTTCAGAAAGAGACAAGAGATTGACTACCATCTGCCAGGCCCATTTTACCCTGAAATCTTGAACAGCTGTGTAGAAGGTTTAGAAGAAGTAGATATTCTTGATTTTTATGTTTTTCCTTCAATCTGTCTCCTCTTCAAACTTGCCAGAGTGGTTTTTAGATTGTTAAACAGTTGGTTTGGCCACAGCTTCCTATCCCACCTGGCTTCTGGTTGCAAATTCAATTCCTCATGCTGAATTTTCTCATTTTCAAAAACATTTCAAACTTCATAGCAGTTCAGCCCAAAGAGAGAGGCAATGGTTTTGCAACCTATAGCTATCAGGAGGGGTGCAAGTAAGAGTTAAGGACTGGCAAAAACTCTGGGGTCTATCACTAGCTCCATTAACACGATCCCTGGCTTGTGCTCTAGTCCTGGCTGTCTGAGCCCTCTCTGCTCATAGTGATTACAGCAAGAGAAAAAAGTCCTGGATGTAAATACTTGTCAGTTTCTACTGATCACCTCTGCTGAGGAAGAACAAGACCATTCATAAATGCAGTGGTGGCACCTAAAAAAGCATTCATCAACTGATTGTGTTACTATTATTTTTCTGGTAAGTGCAGAAAAAATGAGGTAGAGATTTCTGGCACCTGTCAGTAAATTGAATATCCACTAAATTGTGCTATTTGTATTTCTGATTCAAGTATATTTGGATTTTTTTCTTTATATTCAATAAAGACTCATTCTGAATATAATCAACTGAATAAATGTAACTGTGGATAATGTGGTTAATTTTATTTTACTGATTCCAGCTGTGTAGCAATCTAGGGCATAAGCCACATAGAAACAGGCTCTTGGAGATCCAGCAGACTGGGAAACTTCTCCAGAATGTTTTGATATATTTCAGCTGACCTTGAATGCATCTGTAGTCAAGAATAAGACAGATAAGATAGAGACCCCTGGCATCTTTTCTATAATTCACAAGGTAAGAAATGCAAAATAACAGAAAGTCAGAGTCCAACTCTTTGTTTTCTGTATGAAACCTAGGAATGAATCCAAGCTTCTTTTCACAGCTGAGTGATCAGATTAAACAGTTTAGAGAGGTCACTGAAAAGCTGCAAGCTGCGCTTAGGTGTGATAAATGTGCACACACCATAGTCTGAGAAATGAAATTCAGGTGCCTGATAATCCTAGACTGGGTTTGCACACTTTGTTTCCCAATCGTCCCAGCACATCTTACTCCTATCCTGCACTGCTTATTTCAATGTCTCTTTCCCTCATCTTCTTGTTTTAATGTTTCACTTTAGCCAACACATCAGTAGCAGTACTTTTAACAAGTACCTCTCAAAAGTTTCTGCTGCCTGTTGCTATTCTTGTTGATCTCCTAGTTTACTTTCTGAACCATATTTTCAAATAGATCTAAAAAGTATGTTCGGGTGGGGTCTTTTTTTAGTTTTTAGAGGTGCTCAACACTCTAAACAACAAAAAAAAAAGAAGAATAATGAAGCTGAAGAGAATATATGTATGAATAAAATGAATTAGCATTCTTCCATGGATAAGGTGAACATGATTAGGCTCTTTATACTCCTATGCATCTCTCCTAATGGAAAACTTTCCTACTGCTTAAGTGGTGCATGAACCCTTTAGGAGTCTACGTCTCAGTGCATACAGGCACTTTCTGTTAGAAACCTAAACAATTTGTCAAATGTCAAAGACACTTACGCATTCTAGAAAAAACTGATTCTAATTTTAAGTCTGGACATCTATTTTCTTGCTTTTTTCAACTGAATACACTTCTCAAGGAGGCCAGAATCCCTATCTGTGGCTCCTTTGAGGCTTAATCCATGCTGCAGTGCTAAGCCCACTGGAGACTGGTGCACAGACTCACCCTGCCAACATGGTGTACAGCAGGATCCCCAAGCTCCAAATGTCACAGGCTGCATCATAACCTTGGCGTTTAAGGACCTGTGAGAAGGAAACACAGAGATGAAAATAGGTTAATCTGCATTCCTGAATTTTTAGCTTCCGATCTACAAAAAGCACTGATTAGTGGTTGTGTCTGCTGACATTCCCAGGGTTTAGCTGCATGGCTGCCTTGAACAGGTGGCTGCCTTGGGATCAAAATATCCCAAGGGTAGCGCCATGGAGCAAGGCAAAGCCCAGGCCGAAATGAGCTGGTTAAAGTCAGCACATCTTTCCCCTTCACAGTGAGAGAAGTGAGTGCAGTTTGCTGGAGTTGGGGTGTTTGGGAGCTCCTCTGACCATCCAACATGCAGCAAAGCAGAACAATATTGCACTGTTTTAAAATGTTTCAGGAAAAAAAGCTCATTAATACTTTGAAACATATCTTCCTAACATATAAGTTACCATCAACACTGTGGATGCCTCATAGGGCTAAATGACAGTGTTAAGTATTCCAATTGAGCTCAGTTTGGATTTGATACAGGAAATGGATGCACATTGAAGCATACCTAATGCCAGACTAATGAAGATACATGCTAAAAGGCTTCTCTTACATCTGTATAAAGAAAAGTGGGCACATTTAGACTGGAGTTAGCAGCAGGCTAAAACTTGGCTCCCTTTTCCCATGGGGCAAATGAGATCCATGGCAGTCAGCAGAGATCTGAGCAGTAGGCTCAATACCAATAGAGGATGGTAAGCTGTAGCAGCAAGGGTGAAGTCCAGATTTCATTTGTGCTACTGCACACTAGAAGAAATGCCTGTTTGGGCCAGTGCAGGTCCAAGTGAAAGTGAAGCAGCCAACTAAGCTCAGGGACCACCTCCATATCTTTCCACAAAATCAAACTACCCTCTGTTTATTCAGTTCTGACACACAAGGAGTTTTGTCCTCTTTAGATGGACCAGTAGATAGATCTTCTTTCAAGCACATGAAAAAGGAATGTACCAATTCAGCGAGTCTTTCTCTGACCTGCAGCCCCATTACCCAGGAGTGATTTAAGTATCTGATGTCTGTCACAGAAAAGCCCAAATTCTGCTAAGGAAAAACAGTTTGAGAAAATGTTGCCTCAACAGATTTTATAAATGATGAGTGGTAAAGCAACCATCTGCCAGGTATGCTGCTGAGTGAACATTTGCTACCTGGACAACAAACCAAAAAAACTCCCACAGAGGGAAAAAAAAAAAAAATCAGGGAAAAAGCCAGAGTTCCTCCTGTTCAACAGAGCTGGTAAAATTTTGCTTCTGCCTCTCTCTCCTGCATATAATATAGAGGCTTTGTGGTTGATTTATTTGTTTCTATTTCTTTAGTTCCTTAAATCATTCCCCCTCTAATAATGTGAGTTTTTATGGGAAAACCTGCTTTTCTATTTGACAAACTCAGTTGCTTCTTGCTTCACCTGTGAGACTGAATACCCAACTTTTATCTTTTGTTGTGGTCATTCTCATTGTGTTTTGAACAGTAACAATTTTACTCCTTTTGTTTTCCTGCAATAATCAAGGATAATCAAGTCCAAGGTAAGTGACAGAAAAATGGGGCAGTGATGATACTTAGTGGAGAGGGTTAATAAGCAAGTGGTTACACAACCCCAAAATGATCAGGTCACTTGCAGAACTTAGTGGGATCTGAAATAGAGGCAGAAATTGGTTCTTAGAGCCACACCATAGAAGGACATTGTGGAGAAAATAGATGTCCTGGAGATAATGATACCCTGGGTTCATCCAGTTCTGAGAATGGCTCAGCTATTTATCCAACCCCCTTTTATTTCTGTAGGCTTTCACTTACTGGGTTAACAGTGTTACAAATAGAGTTGTTTTTTTTTCTCAGTTGTAACAAGCAGGGATGCAAATGGGTACAAAAGCAAATAAAAAACCTCATAATTTCAAATCACAAGCAGTAGTTCTTCACGAATTCCGTAGAAAAACTGCAGAATAAGTATTTTTAGTTTATCCAGAAGCACCCTACAGCATCAGCCTGGCTCTTTCCTCCTCGCACGCAGCACGGCGCGCACTAGGTGGCAGCGTGCCTCTTTCAGATAGCCTTCATCTTTGCTCTTGCTATCACCTAAACCCCACATGAACTGTTTCCAAAACAAAGGGAGATCCAAGTGGGCAAACATGTCCTCCTCCTTCGGTCACCGCCCTCTTTGTCACCAGCTCAGCTGACTTTCTGCCTCCTAAATTAGTTCCACGAGCATGTGGCAGACGTTGCAGTCGGAACCAGGCAGGAAACGTGGAAGTCAAATCTAGGCTGGAGGGCAGCATTATATCACAGGTAAAACGTAAAAGCACTTAAGGCTATATGTAATCTCTCTGCCAGTAATGTTTCAATTAATCTCTAATGTCTCCTGCATTAGCAGGACCTGTCTTACTCATCATGAACGTCTGGGAGTGTGATTCCTGCTTTCAGTTCAAATCAGAAGAGTCTGATCTGAAACTGGCAATGTTTGTGATTACAGACACTGTAGAGAATAGCTCATCATGAAAAATAGCTACACCTATTTTAAGTGTCTTCTACCTTGGAGGAAATCTGACTGCTTCAAATCTTCCAAATATTATTATTTTTGTGGTTTAGAAATTGAATGGCTGTGGTGCCACACAACTTTTTCAGTCTACTTGGATAAATTTTAAACAGCTCATTCCTGTTTCTAAAATGCAAGCCTAACCAAACTTCAATAAAAACCCCAAACCAATCTATCTTGGCATTGGAAGGGTTTTTATTTTGCTGAAGAAAAATCTGTTTTGAATTTATATTGCCCTGGCAATGGTCTCTATATAAAAAATTCTTGTTCTGATGCTGGAAGGCTGATTCCTGTAACTTTTGGTATCATGAAAGGATCTTGTACAGCAAGATCATCCTAGTTTTCTCTTCCCAGTCACAGATAAACACTACATGGGAGAAAGAGAAGACTTAGGGAGGAAAAAAAAGATTGTTAGAGGATACCAAATGACTATTTGATAGTAGAGAACTGATGAAGTATTGAAAGACAGTATTTTTGTTTGTTTATTTTTCTTATAACAAAACTGCAAAGGAAGACACACATTTGAAGTAGTGTATCGCAAGTACTAAAATTTTTGATTTTTGTCACTCCAAGAAATGGGTAGTTACCCAATAAATTAACTTCTTACTCCATCATTGTGAGGAAGCAGATATGAACACCTCATGGGTGGAATTCAGCCAAGAGCCCAAGCCATGAGACAGCCGTATGATCCAGGCCCATTCCCGCAGGGCTGCATCAGAGGAGCAGCACCTGGCTCTGCCAGTGATGCAGAGCCACCTCTCCCTGTGCTTGGGACAAGCTGTGTGGTCTTCCTCCACTTTCCTGCCTGTAAAAATGAGAAAGCATTTCCTACATCCCCCAGACCAGGGGAGATTGGTACTAGGAGAGCCCAAGAGGAGAGATGTTTCTTTAGCTCAGTGAAGCCAACAAGAAAGATCTTGCTGATTTCAGCATAGTAAGGATTTTGTACAGGGATTTTTCTTTTCAGTTTTATCACAGAATCATGGCACGGTTAAGGTTGGAAGGGTCATATAATTCCACCTCCCTGCTCAAGCAGGGTGCCCTAAAACACTCAGGGTTGTGTCCAGATGACTTTTGGGTATCTCCAGAGGAGGAGCCTCCACAATGTCTTTGGCCAACATGACATGAAGATTTCCCTCTTAAGCCTTAATCCTGTTCTGATGCAGTGCTGTTGAGAGAAAGCAGTCTGAGCAGAAGCAGCTAGAAAAAAAAAAAGGTACTTATCCCAGTAATGAGTCAAAGCACTGGGTGCAACAATCCAAGACGGACACCAGCTTCTGTCAGGAGAAAAACAACTACCATGACAGGACTAGGAATAGGAAAGTTATGGTAATACAGGCTGTGCAGGTGCCAGTAGTTTGGTTTCTGCCTTGCTATCTTGTAAAGGCAGCAAGGGAGGAAGGACTGCTTCCTAGGACACACTTATTACTGCAGGCTTTGAAATGTGATCTTACCTCAGGAGCAACAAAGTTGGCTGTGTAGCAGGGAGTCATGAGCAGCCCGTTCTCCGCTCTGAGTTGCTTGGCAAACCCAAAGTCACAGATCCTGATAGAGTCTGGGTTTCCTGACTCATCCATGTAGAGGATATTACTTGGCTTGAGGTCTCGGTGCACCACCTTAAGAAAGAACAGTGAGAAACAAGTGAGAAGAGGTCAGGGAGCACTGGAGCTTGGCTCCATTTCTGGTCTGCTGGTTGAGGTAGGTCAAGAGCTCATGGCAAAAAATATTTAAGTTTTGGAAAAAAAGTTACTTAAAAGCCTTGGACAAATGAAGGGAAAAAAAACCCCTGAAGTCTGTTAAAATGAGAAACAAAATGTTTGACAGCCTCTGCGGGTGTATGAAGATGCTACTCTAAGAGGAGACAGCTTCCTGAGGGTGGTCAAAGTGAGGTGTTGCACAAACATCTTGGTGGAAGAATCTCCTGGAGTTTGATGGCTCTGAATAATCAGCTGAAAGGTGAAAAATAAATCACATAATGGGAGGAAAGTTTGTAAGGGTCTTCTTGTGATTGTCCATGGGAGTGGCTCACACCTGAAAGGAGGGGTTAATTTCTTTCCTAATTTCAAATGTATTCACACGATTTCATGTGACTGTATGTTTTACCAGACATGCTGATTTTCAGTGGCAGGAAAACAGCCTTTATTTGTTATAGCAAGACTGAAAAATTACCATGAAAACAGAGAACCCAAAAACAAAATGCACTTTGTTTTAACCATGAAGCAGGAAAAGCAGTAAATATTTGACTAGTTATACAAGCTGCTTGTCCCTGAAATGCAGAAAAGGCAAGATTTTCAAACTGTTGTATATAAGGAACTTAGACTTTAAACGTTAGATTTTAACAGCATGGCAGAGGTCTTTCCCATCAGCTGCTCAAATTGCCACTTCATTTGGAGAGCTGAGCATTTGATTTTCTACCTATCTGCTAATTCAGCTACCTTATTTGAAGTGCTGCTAAAAGTTCAGGTCCTGTAATAATGATGATGATAAAATGTAAACAACTAATATCTCAAGAAAGTCCATGAACTTGAAAATCACTGTAGTATGGGAAAGAATATACTATTTTGACATGCTTCAATTCAGTGGAAAATGAATAAAAAATCAATGACCCTATTTCACAAACCAAATGTAATTATAAATATGGAGGTAGGGTTGTTTTGGGATTTTTTTTGGGGGGTGGGGGGCACATTTTTACATTCCAGAGCAGCAAGATCACAACTATTTGGTATTTCAAGAAGTTGAATTTTAAGAAGGTTGATGCAGCTAAGCCAAAAAAGCTTACTCCCTGAGAGTGCAGGTAGTCCACAGTCCTGGTGATGGTGCACAGCACAGCGCTGGCCTCCCGCTCCGAGAAACACTTCTGCCGAAGGATGCGGTCCAGCAGCTCGCCTCCCCGCATCAGCTCCATCACCAGGTACACAAATTTCCCATCATCATAGACCTGCAACAGTAACACAACAAATACATGTTTTGGACCCATCAACTTGGTAAAGGTTGGTCCTTTAATCGCAGTGTTGGCTTGCTTGTGTGTGAAGTTGCAAACGAGAAAATTTGTTGTCAGCAAATGTGTGGGAAATGGGCTTTTTATGCTCAACAACTGAAAACAAAACTTTACAAAATGATTTAAATCATCACTTTTTTTCTTGTGTCTGTAGCAGCTTGTTGATTTGTCCACACAGAAATGTAGCTTTCTGGTTTTCTATCATGCCAACAGAGCAGGCTCAGCTGTCAAGAAACAGCACCACTCCACACAGCTTCAAAATGTCTGCTGGCTCTCACCCAAGCATTCTTCTCAGCAGTGTTATAGAAAGTCTTTCCACTTCCACAGGGTAACATTTGCCATTTCAAATATCAATATTTCCTTTGACTCATAATCAGCTAAAGAGGTGTATTTTACTCTTGGTCAGAACTTCCATCTAATGATATTATATAGTTTATATTTGCAATTCTGGTGAATATATTGTTTATATCAGCTGCAAGACATATTTATATTCAATGTCAATGGCAGTTGGTAAAGACATTTTATCATTTAAATTGGAGGACAACCATTTTCATGTCATCATCCTTTATTTGCAATAATAGGCAGTGTTATAGTCATCAATGCTTTACGTTTTTGGAGAGGAATATAAAAACTTATTTTGCACAGATTTTAAGATACTCTTTAACACTTGGGAATTAGGTGAGACTTTCCTGAGGGCATGTGATTAGGAGATTCTTACATACTTCTCTAAGGTCTAAATCATAAGGTACTAACCACTGACACAAGCAGGATTTTGTTCTGTATACTCTGAATCTGACACGGTGTGGACAATCTTAGGTGTGGCTCCAGGCAGCTCTAACTAAAGGCCATTACTTCATTTAAGCATAGTAAAGGACTATTTTTCATATGAAATGCTGAAGAAAAATACCTTAATGACTTCTCAGGCTGCTGGAGTAGAAGGCAAATAGTCCCTGGCATTAAAACACTATCGGGGAAATCCTAGTGACTCTCTGTGGTCTCCTCTTCCCAGCAAAGCAGATATCACAGGCTGCACAGGAATAGCTGCTGCTCGAGAAGGATCATCCCCCTGTACAGCAGCATGGCTGTATGTATTCAGGTTTATCCATAAATACCCAGCTAGGGAGATCTCCTTTTAAACAGTGCCACAAACCCAAACTCATTTCTTCATTTCCCAGCACTGTGCCCCTTTGGTTTTATTTACAGTTTGTTAGACAGTAACTGGAGAATGCATAACCTGACCAGCTATCCAGTAATTGGTTGAGTCACGTTTTTTTCCTTGATTTCAATGGGTCTGGTTTTAGCTCGGACCTTCAGCTGAAGAATTTTCCAGATATGGACTAATAAGGGAGCCTGACTGTAAGGTGAAAATCATTTAATGCTGCAGTGCTCAAAGAGTACTCACATCTTTAAGAGTAATGATGTTTGGATGCTGTCCATATCGCAAGAGTATCTCAATTTCTTCAGAGGGGTCTCTCTTGCTTTTATCAATTATCTGGAATAAATGAAGGACAGTGTATTCAAATACCAGTTAGCAGCACTAAGCATAAACCAACCAATTCCTACAGTTTAAACAAATTACTATTCAAAATTCTTCTATTAATCATTATTCTAGGAGAGGACAGCTCAAACCATGTGCAAATGAGAGCCATGCTGACTGTCTGCCAAAGCCAGATGGATAAATAATTAGTTTAGATTCTGGAGGCGTAGGCCCTCTTTTTGATGCCTACAGTGTTTATCCATAAATAATGGCAGTTACAAGAAGTGTCATTTAGAAATCAAACAACATTGAGAGTTTTAAAATAATCATAGTTTTAAAATGACCTCTTTGACGTAAAAAATTGACAGAATCATAAAACTGGCATATGCTTGTATATATGCTGATAAATTATTAGAAATTAATTGTCATATGTATTTTTCAGAAATGAAAAAATTTACTATCAGGGGAGATCTGAATTGAAACTACTGATAATCACTTGGGTCTTTGGGCCAAGCTGTTATAGTGGACAACAGAGTGACCCCAGACATTGTATTTGGCTATGTAACCAAACTCTCTACCCATTCCTAAATTGGAAAGAAATCTGCTTCATAGATCACTCTTATGTAGCATCTTTTTTGCTTTATTAGAAAATAATGTGAGACATGCAAACTTTTTAGTTTTGTAGCAGCAGGTCTTAGAAAAACATGACACGTGCTGCTTAGAGAGCATCACTGCATGGAAAGCCAGCTGTCAGGAGAGCACTGACTTCTCCTCAGTGATTCTGGTACCTATATTTGGCATGTCAGGCAATAAGCTTTAGTCATTTGTCCAGCTGAGAGCACTGATTAATGTTTCTCACTTTGCAGATTTAAATGATAAATATGGAACAAAAACAATCTTAAGGGAAATCTCTGCATTTTGAAATCTCATAAGTAGCTTCACAGGAAATGGTGAAAGACTTGTTCTACTAGAAGCTCATAAGGAGTACACTATTTCAGCCCTATTTCTTATTGCTAGAAAACAACAGCAGTGCTTTTGAATAACAGGTTTACCAAAGTGAAATGAGTGGCATTTTGAGAAAATCATTTCCATTACTGCCTTGGATTTCAACGCTTCCAAACTTAAAAGTAGTTAGTTCTCTCCAAGAACTAGGCACAGAGTATAGATTTTATATGATGGCATTAGCAGGGAAAAAAAGCCCAGTTTTTAAAAAATCTCTTTTGCTAATGAGGATAAATGCTTGCCTGCTTTTTATAAAATACATGCATTTTTCATGGTTTAATTATGGTGATAGAAATTCAAGTACATGAGTAGGATCTTATGCATTAACCATAATAATGCATAACTGAATATAAATCAGAGGTTTGACAGCGATCATGACTGGCACGTATGTGCAATGACAATGATGGTCAGTAGCTGTCCATGGCTCAGGAATGCCTCTGAAGCCATATCAGTGATTTGATTCTGAATTAATAGAAGTGTGACAGATCAAAGTGCAACAGGCAGCTGAGGCAGGTAAATGGTTGTTGTTCACATTTGAATAAATAAAGGAAAACCTCAAGAACAGGTGAAACTTCTGGTGCTGTTCTCCCAGTTTAGTTGAGACATTATCAAGAAGCCCTGATCAACTGATTCCACATGAGTACAACCACAGTGACTGAAATGTCCCACTCAGCCAGCAAGCCTAACATACAAAAAGATCCTCAGGGCCACTACTGATAAACCTCTTGTAAAGTTACTGGAGTAACTCACATGTGTCCCTGCTGGCATCTGCCTGCCTTGTACAAACCAGCAGAACCTCCTGTGGCAAGTATTACCACCAGTGTGAAGTACCACTATCACTGTGCTGCTGTAGCAAGCTACATATTCCAGATTCCTTTTCCGTTGCAGTTCCCTGTGAAAGGAAATATCCAGAGCTCTGGAAAATTTTAAGTGACTATTAATAATGCAGGACTATAAATGCATATATACGGCCTAAAAAAAATCCAAACCAAAAATAGTGCTAGCTATTGACAAAACTAAAACCAACACAACCCGAAGCACTCTGTACTGATGTAGTAGTAACAGCAGCACGGCATTTAATGCTTCTGATTCACAATATGCTGTGTAAATACAAATTGCAAGACAGTCCCATTAAGTATGCATGCTTTTTATTTTAATGTGTGTGCAACCTGCAATACACTGATTACATGGACAAGCTGCCCCAAACTGCACTACAAATCACTGTCAGAGCTGTGAAGGAACCTGCAAAATTCCTCTCAGTCCCTGGGCAGTCTGATTGGACAGACCAGGACCATTTTTCTCCTCCACAGCCAGAGATTGTCACCCTGACAGTGCCTCTCTTCAGTGCCCCTGTGACGTACACTTGGCCCATGACTGCTAAAGCAGCAGAGGAGGTGTCTGCTGCAACTTCAGCAGAAATCCCTCTGCAGCTCAGACTGGCTGCAGTATGCACAGTTTCTTTATTTGTATGATGCAATGACCACAGCAGTCCACTAAATATGCCCTACAGCTCCACTGTTATGCTCAGTTCTCCTGATCTTCCTTTTCACAAAGTCATGGAATCATTTAGGTTGGAAAAGAGCTCTTGAGATCAAGTCCAAAAATTAACCCAGTATTGCCAAGTCCACCACTAAACCAAAGTGCCTTATCTACATGTCTCTTAAATGCCTCCATGGATGGTGACTTCACCATTTCCTTGGGCAGTCTCTGTAGCGATTTACAACACTTTCAGAGAGTTTTTTGGTGCGTTGTTAAATCCACACAGAATTTCCTGTGGTTAAAAACAGCTTTTGCCACCCTGGTCCCTGTTTCCTCTGAGATGCTGTATTTTGCATGAATACAGACACTTCCCTGTTCCCCTCTGGGAGAGCCAATGAACCTCCTACAGCTCTTCCAGTGCAAGCAATGAAGTCTTTTCTTTAGGAAACTCATTCTGATTTGAATTCAACTAAAATGTACATAATAAACCCTCTCTATTAAGAATTAAGAGAAGATCTCAGCTACTAGTCCTAAGAATTTGAGTAATATGTTATGGTGCTACTTTTCTATTTCTCTCTTTGGATGTGTGGTGAAGAAGACCAACTCAAAAAGCCTCCATAATGTATAAGTAACTTAACTGAAAATGTAACAAGAGCTCTACTGTACCTTGGCCCAGAAGAGCTATGACGCACAAGGGTCGTCCACTGCCCTTCAGAAGAGAAAGATACTGAGCCATAAAGCAAATAGACTTTTTTTCTGCACATTGGACACCCAGGGATTGCTCAGAAACTCATCTGTGTCAAACAGTGTATGAGAGAATTTCAGAGTAAAATGGGCTCAGCAGAGTCAATAGTGTTCTTTGTTCTGATAGGGGATTTGTTTGTTCTTTAACTATCACATCTTTTGTGTGACTACCTGACTAACTGAAAGGAAAAGATGCATTTTCTTTCCTTGATGGGATTTAGGGTAATGACGTCATGACATTTAAAAATGAATCAAGGTGCTTTAAAAGACAACAGTGAACACTTTCTCTATTAAGGAAGAAAGGAGCAGGACGGAGTATTTTCAAAATCCCAATTAACGCATCTATCCAGTTTTTACAAGTCCTTCTACAAGTCTTCTGCATGGAAAAAATAATCTAATTCTCCTTCACTAATGGGTTTTCAATGGATTTAGCTTTGCCAGAGCAGATAAGTATAAGTATAAAAGACAGTATCAATAGTATTCTGTGTGGGTAAAGCTTTGTTGGAATTGGCACAGCAACTAAATAGACAGTATATATATTTGCTCGTTGCCTTTTTGTGAAGGTATTTGCATGCTTCCAACTCTGTAGATAAATCTCTTCTTCTAGACCTAATTATGCCATTAGCAGATGTTGGAGCCTTCAGCTGTTTGATACCACCCACCAGCTGGGACTTACAGCCCTGCCAAAGAAACGGTGCGTGTGAGCACTCCCTAATCCACTTCCAGCAAACCAGCCCTGCTAATACAAATTGCCTTTTTCCAACACTGAAATTAACCTGAATGTCTGTGCATGAGAAGAATGGAGAATGGCTGTGCTTCTGACATGGGGTTCTCCATCACTGCAGTTGTGAGATTGGAAAAAGGCAAGAGGTGGGAGGAGACAGTTTAACTGCCTTCGCTGTCTGGAAATTGAACAGCCTAAAAGAAAAGGTGAGAGGGAAGCAAGAGTGAGAAAAAGGACAGAAAAGAAACATGAGATTCACTGATGGGAAGAGCAGTGATATATGAGCCTGAGGAGAAAGGACAGGGCTCTGGCCAGGCTATGCTCAAGCTAGCAGCAAGGAAACTGATATGCTGGGTCTTTCAGTGCTGGGGAGAAAGGACCTGGTGCATCTTTAATGACCAAACAAGACTGTATTAAAACATTTGCTTGGCTCTGACTTGATTTTTCTCTTTAAACCCTGTGGAACAGGGCTAAAAAGCTGTCTGATCATGTCAACTGAAAGGGGTGATGGTAGCCACCTCCCTTCCTGGGGAAGCTGAATGCACCTAACACTGTCACAGCAATTTAACCCTTAACACCATGTGGTGTGTGCCATGACCATAGACTGCAGCAAAGCTTCTCCATTTTATTTTATAGATTCATTCCACAATAAAACTCACAAATGTGGGGAAGCACTGAAGGTACACCCTGCAGCATGGGAATAGATAAAAAGTTGGTTGAGGAGCTTTGAATTAGGAATTTTGGTGGGTCATACTGCAGAGGCATAAGGCATAGTTCTTCTTGCCCCAAGTCCCAAATGGGATCAGCCTCTGCCTTGTCCTCAACTGCCCCAAGTGACCTTTCCTGGCAGCTGAAACTGAGATACCAGAGTGTGAACTGGGGCAGCTGAGCTATACTGGTACAGCCCCAATCTGCTCCAGCTGCTGCAACGCGAAGTCCAGCAGAAGGTAGGGCAGACTCCTGGGCATTTTCATACCTTGCTCAGCCACACCTGA
This sequence comes from Aegithalos caudatus, assembly GCA_013389925.1. NCBI lineage: Eukaryota > Metazoa > Chordata > Aves > Passeriformes > Aegithalidae > Aegithalos > Aegithalos caudatus. The sequence goes on from WEIU01023253.1 coordinate 226,839, forward strand.
GGCTGCCAGTGTATTTAGGCAGTAGCATGATGTAAAGCTCCTTTTGAGCAGCACTAGGGAACTTCAAATGGCTTTGTGAAAAAAAGCATGGAGGAGGAAGGGAGTTTTATACGCTTTTTAAAGCTGCTTTATTTTCTTTTATATACAGGTTTTTTTCTATAGTCTCTTTGGAGAGTAAGCATGGGTTAATCTCCTTTAAGAACAGATTCATTACACAGTGTGATGTGATAGTCTCTGTAAAAATGCTTTCCTTTTCTCGGAAGGGAGGGATGAATAAAAGGAGAATTACTTTTGTGTCCCTTTGCACATTATATCTACATTGTGATGTATTTGAAAATTCAGGGCACCACTAGTCAAACTGATTATAGGTGGGATTTGCTTCTCTTCTGAAAAAAGGAGGTGTGACAGCACACAGAGATTTTAACCTGACAGTTTCATCTACAATACTAATTCCAATGAAAGTGTCACAGACAGAGAGAGTTCTGCAGTTCTGGCTGCTGGAAATTGTACAGGTTTCCATTTCAGTAATATTTCCTTCTAAAAATAAGCTCTATTCATGCCAAGCATCTGTTTTAATTTGGTTCCTTTTTTGATGTCAAATAACTCAAGTTGGATGAAAATCACTGCAGAAAGGCTAATATTATTTAAAAGAACATGGTATAATTTTACATTTAAGAGATCTCCAAGGAGAACTTTTCCAAGCCTAATAGCTTCTGAGGGACTATTTGCTGTGCTATTAGTTTTGATTAGCTTCAGAAATTCATTCCCTCCATCCACGCTTAAATCTTCCAGGAAAATAGTGAAAAATGACTATTAGAAGAAACAGGCCTAATTAGTAATACTTTTTTGAAATAAGGACTGCCCACCTGATCAAGCTGTGCAGGTGAGAGACATTAGACATTTCTGCACACAGAGCATGCCTGCTTGCTGACACTGCTTGCTGACTTAGCACTCCTAAGCTGTCAGCTGGAACTGCTAATTAACTGCTCTTGTTAATTAGCACTTACACGGCAGCATACATTTTCTAAACAGAGCAGAAAGATTAACAAATTTATTTCTTCAGCAACTGTGAAACAGGAAAGCTCATTTTAGGGAGAAGTCTTCAGTTCTGGAAGCAGAATAGTTTGGTGGGAAAGGCTCTGCACAGGCTGTTTTGCTCAGCACACATCCTTAGATGAGACTGGTGAGCTTTCAGTCCATAAAACACTGCAATGCTGCTCTCACCTTCTACAAAAAGCTTCAGGGATGGAAACCAGTGTATCATATTCAGAACTTATAAAGGGAAAAACTTATTACATCAATATGGAAGACAAATACAAGAAACATAGTTTGAATGGCCCCAAAAGAGAAACAGAGGCACAAATGACCAAATTCTGTCCAAAATACTTTAGGTATTTGGCAAGCAAGTTAGTGAAGAGAAACATGATAATATTAAGCGGTAGAAAAACTGCTGCCTGATCCTAGGTCTCAGAAAATATCTAGTTAGCAGAGAGAGATACCATATTCTCACATTCTTCAGAGGTTCAGCCATGCCAAGGGAAGAGACTTTGAGAGCTTTGTGACAAAATGGGAAGGAGACTGCAGGAATCCTTAAAGCAGAAATGCAGAACCACTACACATTTAAGATTTGCTTTGAAGCTGAGATTAAGAGGTGGCCTGCACACATTTCTGTATTTCTACCTTCCCTCTCTGATTATTTAGTAAAGAATTTAAGCAATTCTTTGACCCAATTTACTCCAGAAGTCAGCAATGGCTCTTGCTGCTAGAAACAAGCTGGCTACTTGTAGAAGTGCTCAAGACACTCCTGCTTCTCTGCCCTGCCTTCTCCCATGTCCTTCCAGCAGAGCCCAGCATTCTGTACTGGCCTAGCCTTTCTGAAGCTGGACCTGCAGGGCTCTGCCTATTCAAGCAGTGTCTCCTTGGAGAACTGACTTATTTCTATGGGGAGATTATCTGGCAGAAAGCATAGAATCACAGAATATGCTGTGTGGGAAGGGACCCATCAGGATCTTTGAGTCCAGCTCCTATATGAACACATGAAAAACAATTGAAAGGTGAGACCCACTCAAGTTTTGCAGGTATTCTGGAAAAACCAAATCTTGAAAAATGAACACACCATATAAATATGCTGTCTCGACTCCTGTTATGGTGAGTGCACAGAATGACCCTGGGTCCAGGGTAGAAGTCAGGCCATTTGATTACGTTTTTGAAATGGGAAAACCAAGAAAGCCTTCAAAAAAACTCTCACAGATCAGACATAAGATCCTTGTAGATAACAATAATCGATCACCCTTTGCTGCTTCATCCTTTTTACTGTAAATCATCTTTTCCTTTCCAAAACATCTAGAGGATGTGCTGTTTGCAATGCTATTTGCAATCACTCTTAGTATGGTAACCAGCCCTTATTAGGGCTATTAATGCTGGCTTCTTTGCAGAGCACTCTAGAAAACAGCCCTCCCTATGCCAATTCAAAGAAGGACAAAGATTTGTGCTTAATTCTGCTCTAAAACCTGTATCTCCTAAATGGCACCCTACAGCCTACCAAATGTGGTGCCTCACTGCCAAAAGGCTTGAGTATGCTTCAGACACTCAAAACCATCTCCTACCTAAGTGTCTGGGCCACATTATTCCCTGATACCAAGCTTTAAAAATCAAATTTCATGGGAAAACCTGGTAAGTGTTTGCTGTAATTTATCAAGGTAAGAAGGGGTCTTGTACCTCTGACCCTTCATTTTGTAAGGCTACATTTCCCCTAATATGTCAAATCCAACTGCTTGGCATGTGGAGGGGAAGACATCGGTCATTTCCTTGAAGAGTTTGTTTTACCAACTGCTCTCACAATCAGACTTTTTTTTCCCTGAAACTCCCTTTTTTAGCTTCAAGACATTCTGTCTTCCCTTGCTGTCTTTAGCAGCCAAATGGTTGTCATCCATCATTTATATCACCTTAGAGATATTTATAGATTTTGATAGCATCCCACTGAGCTCTTGACTCTTACATCACACATATTTGTCACTCTCTTGTTAGAGCTTGCCTTGTAATTCTTGTATACTTTCTGCTATAGATTTTCTCCAATTTACTTATATTCTATCTTAAACCACAGATATCAAAAGAACACATGATCTCACAAGGTTTAGTATTTCTACTCAGGTATTACAAGAAAAACTAATTTATATGCAAGCATGTTAGTAGATAGAAATCTATAGGCCCTGCATATGAATTTTATTAATAAAACTGTAACTACACTAGCAACATATTTATGAAATGATTGTCTGATGCTGGTATTCAAGTATTCAAATATTTGTATTTCCATCCTATGAATTATTTGAGAACACTGAATAGCTGCATTACATATTCAGAGAAGGAAAGCAAATAGGAATGAAAAGTTGTGGCAAGACTGCAATCAGAGACACTTTCTCAATAAAATATTGGAAAGTATCTTTCATTATCATTAGTATGATCTTGCAGAAGCAAAATATGGGCTCTTCATAGATAATTTGACAAGCCATCTTGGGGAAGAGCAAGGACAGTTAGAGGCTTCTGGAAGCACAGCTGGCACTCTTATTTCCCTTCACTAGGCTTTATAATCAGGTCCTTTTACATGACATTATATTCTTCCTGGTGTGTGAGATGTGATAGAGCCCTACTCTTACCCATACAAACCTGACTGTGACAGCCACCCAGCAAAGTCAAGGGGGGTTTCCATTACTAGGGACCAAACAAGAACTGAGACAGGACCTCAGCATCTGATCCATGCCCATTCAGCCCATCCTCTCCCTGGCAGAGCAGGTAACTTCTGCTAAATTTAAAAGCTAAATTTACAAGGAATGCATTACCAGTGGCTCTGACTGGAGACTGGTGCACATACCCTGGGGCCTGACCTCTGTACCATGTTCTGGTGCAGGCAGAGGGGGGAAAGGTTGGACAAGCAGTGGATGAGTACCTGCTGCTTTTACAAGCTGGCAGACTCAGCTAGGAGATCTGAGGTCATCTAGCAAACTTTCCACTGACCTTCCTATTTAAATACTGAGATATTTATCCATTTTCCACCAGACACTAAGTACCTCCCAAACAGACAAAAATAGATACAAAGCCTTCCCTGAAATTTCCACTGTCTGTTTCACTTTAGTGATTTTCTATGGTTAAGGAGAGACAATTTTAAGCAAATCTCTTTAGATCTATAGACACCTTAACTTTCAAGGAGATTTAATGATATTTGGACTGTTTTTTTTGTTTGTTGTTTTTTTTTTTTTTTTTTTTTTTTTTTTTTTTTTTTTTTTTTTTTTTGTTTCTTTCTAATTTCAGTAAGTAAGATTCCTATTTTCTCTACTGCATTCAGCACTAAACTCCTAACCTAACCATAGAAGAGGCTAAGGAGAAAATGCAGAGGCACTAAATACTACTACCTTCAGATCACTGTGCAATTTTATCTACTTACACCAACCACCTACAAACAACGAAACTAAGACCATGAACATCAATGGAAGAGGAAAATGAAGTTTTAAGGAAATTATGAAAAAACTCTGGACTTTAAATGGGTTTTTGTGACTATGTGACTCACTGTTATTAGTAAATAAACAGACATAGAACCATTTTGATTATACAGGCCTGCTAGCACTAGCTCTCATGAGTTACTGATTTCTATTTATTGACAGCATGCTGACATCACTTCTCTGCTGGTATTGAATTTTTGTAGCTAATTAAAATGTACCTTCTCTCCAGTCTGCACACACCAAAACATGCTAGATAGATGTGCTTCCAGTGCTTTGCAGTTGCCAGAATTACACATAAGCTGTAGGTTTCACTCAGACTCTAGAATAAACTAACTTGTATCCCAGTGGTAGTCACAGACTGCAAACTTTGGCTTTGCTCACAACTGTGGAACATCGGGAGCCGAACAGTGGGTTAGTACATTACAGAGACAGGAAAATGTCATGAGATTCACAGGTGTTTCAAGATCCAAATTCCACTGTAATATTGGCCTCTGCAAAATTTGACTTGTCAGTTGGGACTATCTCTACTATTTTTATTCAAAGGAGGGAAAAATCCTGTGTTTAGGATATACAAGCTAGTTTTTTTCCTTGCCTCTAACAGCATGGAGGGACTAAAAACCCAGAAGACTTAACCAACTGGATATTCTTTTGATCTAGAGAAAAAGGCAATTAACATCAAGGTGTTGAATCTGGCATCTAAACCACCTCCTCTACGATATTTGGGGCAGTATTTGGGGTAGAACTGGCCAGCAGCAGAAATTTCTACTTGGCTATTATCCACCAGTAATCTCTGCTGGGGGTCAGGAATCAATCTGAATAGACAAACCTTTGGAAACAGGGAGATGAAATCAAGTCCTTCTCTAACTTACTTAATCTGGCATCAGTAAGAAGCACATCCAAAAATCCAGCTTGAAAGCATCACTAACGCTCCAAGCTTGAAAGCTGTGCAATAGTTTTAAGAAAAGAAAAACATTTGGAATATGCTAATTGTATCACATCTCTGGAAGGTTTTGAAAAATCTGATTCACCAAGAACTCTGCTCAATCTCTTTAGGCTTCCATTGCAAACTTTCTTCCACTCACAGAAACCTACCATCTCCTCTAGCGTAATTCTTTCACTTCATTAACTTATTTTCTATAGATACTGATGTGACTTAATACTTTGATCTGATTTTCCTTTGCTTCTGACCTCACCATTACATTTATACCCATGTGAAGTTTGTAGCTATCACTGGCAATGCCAGTTCTCTTTGCTATTAAAAATCATTAGGCCTGCTGTAGTCAAGATAATCAATATTATTGCAGAAGAATCTGAAAATACAGTGGAGGTCCATCAGAAGGGAAACATTCTTTTTTTTCCCCCATCTCCCTTCTTTCTACCAGAGAGCATCCACAGAATAGTCTGTGATTCAGAAGAATGAACAAATCTTTACTTGTATTTCAGAGCTTTTTACTTTTTTGTTTTACTTGGGAATGAGATAGAAAGAAAGTTAACAGTAAAATTGTAAAAGCTCCTCAGAGTACGTACGTGCAAGTGGAATATGACACATGGACTTGCTAAACCAGCATCTACCTGCACTGACCTAGATAGGTGGGTACTAGTTTCAGGGTAGACTCAATTTGCAGGAAATCTGGCTGTCTACAGGGTTTTCTCTTGCAGGGTAGTAAAATGCTCTCAGAAGTGGAAATATGTCTGAATTCTGAAACATTGTGCTTAGGAGCCCGAGGGCATGTCTAAAATAGCTTTAGAGTTTATTATTAGCATTTCATTTTTACAGATGACTTGGAAGAAGAGGGAATAGGTTGCAAGAAAATTCTCTTCTCCAGCAGGCTCCATGACTGGATTTGCAGAGGCAGTACAGCTGCCTACAGGTGCAGAGAGGTGTCTGGGGGAAATTCCAAAAGCTCCTCAGTGAGCAACGTGCCTGGTCTCAATGAGCTCTGAAAAGAGTGAAATTCCAGGTCTGTTCAAATGCCTTTACAACACCAGCAGAGAGCTTCTTTACACTGCTAGACATGTAATTACCTCTACAAGATGCCCCCCAATTACTAGCAGTTGGCCAGCAAAAGGAAAAGGGATGAAGTGTTTTGCATTTTAATAAATACAGTCAGCTTCTGGGCTAGAAAAGGTTTTTCTTTTCTGTCTGTAGCTCTGACTCAAGTTACTTTGGCCAGGTAATCTCCTGTCTCAGTAAGACACCACACAACAAGAGCAAACAAGGTGTGTGGCAGGCTCCATGGAAAGGTTATTTATTTACACAGTGGCAGTGTGTGTCTCTTCCTGCAGTGATGCCACCACATAATTTCCTTAACTCCTTCCCTATCACCAGCCTCCCCTGAGGGAGACAGGATGATGTTTTCTGATGTGTTGGCAGCTCCTCTAAAAGAGGGAGCTTTTAATGAGGTGGTGCAAGGCAAATGGGGCTGCTGCCTATCACACAAACTATCACTGAAGAATACTTTTTCCTGTGAATGTTATGTACTAGAGAACACTGAGAAAATTACACTTACTAACAGAAATGAAAAGAGCCTAATTACAGTGATTTTTCATAGAGAGAGAGTTAAAGGATGCATGTCAAAAGGGACTGATATATAATTATGATAATATCAGTTGCAACTCCTGTGCTATCTAATTACTTGAAAAGGGTGGCATTGTGCAATTTTTTGAAAAAGCGAGCTACTCTGACAACAAAATGATATAATCTTATTATGAAATTACAATAAAATTGAAAGAAATGTGGAATTGATATATTGTTAGGAGTAATAATCAAAGAGGCAGCACTAAATGTGCTGGAAAGACAGAACAAACAGAAACCCACCAACTGTCTCCAACCCCAAATCTGTGCTACAATTTGGCTCACACTATGTCAGAAACTGAGATGCTGCACATGTTGCCTACACTGGCAGTGAAAATCAAGACATATTTACATGACAAGAAAAGAGTTGTAAGGAGGGGAGGAAGAAAGGAGTAAAAAGAGGAAATATTAAAAAATTGGGAAAGAACATAAACCTAGCAATCACAGTGCTGAACTCTTCTGGAGCTTTGAGTGTCTCCATGCTTTGGCTTTGTTCTGGAGGTACCTCAAACACCCAGTCTGCTGAGCATGCTGGACCCTGTCAGAGTCAGGCACACACACATCTTCAAGGGATGAGCTTTTTCTGTTTTGGTTTTACACTGGCTGTATTACACTGATAAATCTGTCCACAGATATAAATGACCTTGATATAAATGAAATTTTCAAGTTATTACTTAAATTTAGTATACATTTTGTTCATCATGGATGTATTTAAATTATACAGAACCCACACCTACTGTAACATAATGCCATCTGTTGACAAATGACCTGGGGACTGAAAAGCTCTGATTTTTTTCATTCATTAGGAATTAAAATAGTAGCACATTCTTATGCAAGCCCACAGGTCTGCTTCTAAGTCCACGCTCCTAATTATAGTGTGCCCTAGGAAAATGAACCATTGTTTGAAAAGTGACATCAACAGATTGTAGGTTAATAGTGGTTTTCAGATTTTTGTGGCCATCATGAGGAAACATGAAAAGTTTAATGGATTTTTCACAGATACTCCATTGCCATCAGACTAGTAGTGGAAAATAAGACTGCATAAAATGTTTAATATTATTCTACTGACTATCTGGAGGTCATTTACCTCATGAACTGCAGTTTAGATCACTTCCTTAAGCTCTTATAATCTCATTTAATAGCAAAGACACTCTCATTTATTAGCAAAATTTACATCTCTTTTCCAAAATTTTAAAACAGCAGAAGTAGAGTGTCAGTTGGCTAGATCCCCTCATTTACTGCAGGTTTGGTAAATACACTTCTCTGTGTACTGCAGTCTGTTCCCATGAGATGCTACAGAGTGAAAGGATCTGACCTAACCTCCCCTGTATTTTCAAATTCCATGTTATAATTTAATCTTGTCCCCTTTTGGTACAAGAACAAAACCATGACATACTTTTCTAACACATTAATGTTTTCCTTGCAAAACTTTTCCTTAAAGAAAAGTGCACATTTTAGCTCTTCCTCTGAGCTTTTATCTCACAACCACTTGCCACTGCTCTGTACTGCCCCCTGAAATGGCTGCATGCTGTTTATCCAAAAGCACTGAATGGAGATGATGGCAGTTCTCTGAGCATGGTCTTCTAAAATAGCTCTGCTGATGTTCCTTCCTTATCTTAGCAGCTCCCTGGCCTCTGTGGCTGAGGTGACTCTGGTTTATGCACTGCTGCTTGACCAAGTCTGATGTTCATTGACTTGTCTTTAGTGCCCAACTAAATCAATATTTTAAATCTTCGCTAAAGACTGGCTTTTGCTCATTTTGTTAGCATCTGTTTGGAATGTGAAGAAGACAGGGAAATCTGAGTTCCTCTATGTGATCATGGTTTTCACTGAAAAATCTGTCTCATTACAAAAAAGTTGGATTTAAACAACTTGAGAAGGAAGGATAAATCATGTTTAAACTTTGCAATAATTTTATATGTCTTTTTTAAAATTATAATGATTCAGTGTAGGATATGTTTAAAATCTTATTCAGTTTGCAAGGAGCATGGCTGAAGAGATTAACAAGATTTCCATGCAAGACAGCAAAGGTTTTTTTCCACTGAGGAATTCTACGTGGTGAGACTGAAGTGAAAAAATATGAAAAACTTATCATAAAACTTATCCTGATATAAGTGAAAGTCTCACAAAACCTATCATGAGACTTATCTTAAAAAACAGAAAAAATCCCAAGCTATACCCAGCAACGAGAAAAAGGCCAAAAATCCAGTGATCCCACTGCTGCCAGGCTGGCAGAGCAGTCTCAGCTGCATTTCTGGAGTTTACCAGAGGCTTTCTTACCTTCACTGCAAACTCTGTTTCTGTAGCTTTATGAACACATCTCTTGCACACTGAATAGGAGCCAATTCCTATGTCCTCCTTGATCTCGTATCCATCAGTAAAATGAATGTTGTTCCCATGTAACTGCTACAGGCACAGACAAAAGAAACACGGTTATCAGGGCATGGGTATGCAAAAGCAAGGAATAGTCTAGGTGCTTGATCTCATCTCCTTCACAGAGCTCTCTTGTCCTCAGCAGCTTTTCTAAATCCAGTTTAAAAACTCTGAAGCTCTTTACTTAAACAAGTAAATGTGTCTCTTCCCTTTCTACCTTTTTCCAGTCTGTTAGATGGAATTGTGCATGTAGAAGTAGTGGCAAAACCGCTGTGATTTTCTACAATATTTTTGGAATGCAGAAAATCACCATATTTTAGAAATTCATAGGAAACTGTGGACCCAAATCTCCTGACAAATCCACATATCTTGACAATGTAAACTGATTTCCAATTGCTCAGGGGCAGATAACATATAAAATACTAATAGCTTCCCAGTGTTCAAGAGAGATACTCCATATATGGGGAGTGCCTCCAGATCACTGGAGGTATTGTCTAGAATGTGTTTATCTGCAGTTTCTTTTTGAGACAGAAGTTAATATTTTAAGCCATTAAATCATATGCTCTTTGGAAAATGTCTGGGCAGGTAGACTGACTCAGTGGTGAATCCCAGGTCTGAGGCTTTGCTGCAAATTCCACCCCAGGACTCAAGGAACAACCAGAACCTTTACAAATCCTCCAGAATTCTCTGTCTAAAAATGTAGCCTTGCTAGCAAAGTCCACACAGAACCTGATAAATTTTAAGATGTGTATATGTCAATATTCAATATATTTTTACAAAGTAAATCACAGGAATATATATAACATTTCTGGCATGTAATTGCTTGCGTAACATTTAACCTACAATGGCATAAAAGAATCTTTAAGAGTATGACATAGTCCACCATGAATAATTAAAATAGAGATGAAAACCTACAAAAACCACAGGCAGGGTCTCTCACTTTAGGCACATATCCCTGTGGCTGTGGGGAAGAGAGGGAGCTTTTTCCTAGTGAGAAAATTGCCTGCATCTTTAGGCAGACCAGTTTTTTGTCCCTGTTCATTTCTCTGATGTATCGAACCTTTTGTAGCAATTTATTCCTGGTTTAAAGTACAACTGGATGATTATTTTAGGGGAATGGCAGCAAAGAACCAAGTGTCTGGCATGTTCCCCTATCAAGCACTCTGGTTTAGGTGAGTACAACCAGGTTTTTGTGCAATAGCAACAGGAGCATGGTGAGCTTTTACACCCAGGAGCTTGGGCTCTGGGAGCTTATAGCAGTAGTTCATCAAAGCTCATCACACCCCTTTGCCAGCACAGACTGGATCATATAATCCAAGACAAAACTGTTGTTTTGCAGTGAAAATGCATTCAGGGAAAAAACAATATTTCATTACCCGCCCTGCATGCTCAACTGGAATCCTGTTTCAGGTATTGAGAAGTACTTTTCATTTTAGCTGTGACAAACTGCAGCTCCTATTTCCTTTGCAAAGGTGGTGAGGAAGATTTTATACATAAAAGCCTTGGTGAAAAAATTCTCATTTTCCAACACCTACATGCTGCATGACAAACACCTCTTTCCTTCACTAGGTACCTGTGAAATGCCAGTGAGAACATTAGGCAGTATGAACACACACACTCGTATCTGCACATCAGATGTGGAATGTAACCAGCATCAGTACCTGCACAATTGGGTGAACAGTGATTTTGTGCACATCTTGCTGTGCAGGCTCCTGGACCAAGTTAGAGGCAACAAAGCTGAACCCTCTGAAAAGATGATGAGCATTGGCACTTGGAGGAACACCTGGGGAATCTGTAGGAGAAGGAATAAAATGGCATCATGAGCTGCACGAAAGAACAGAAAGGAGTAGCACAGCACCACCACAGACAGAGTCACCCCTGCCAGTCAACAGTGGATCTGATAAACTGGCAGGCACAGGGGAGTATAATTCATCAAGGCTTTGATGTGCCTTCTCCATTCCTTTCCTCTGGATTTGAACAATGCAGTGGTATTGTTTGCAATATCGTCCTGGATATAGGGATTTTTTCACAGGGCATGTTCGTTCTTAGGCAAAGTACTGCCTGGGCCAAGAGTGCACAGAGAGAGAGAGAGAAGGCACAGGGCAGAGAGGCTTGGTGAGAGACAGGAGACTCAGGGCAGGGCACCCGGCAGGGCTTGGCACAGGTTTTCCAGGGAGTGGAACAAAGCTAGAGGCTGCTGTACCTCTCCTCTGCAGCACAACTTGGTTACAGAAATTACTAAGACTGAAGTGGCACCTTGTGTGGGTCGGGAGAATATAGATAATACATGAAACCAATGTAAAAACACAATACTGCAGTAGTGGTGGTTTGTGGCCTTATAGGAATCTTCTGGAGCAGCATTAGGAGCTGAGACCTACTGCAGGGAAGACAGTGGCTTACTTGTCCTCAGGTAGAGAAAACTACTAGGATTGTTTCAACTAACCTTCATGGAGATTTTCTGCCCATTCCTTCCCCTGGCATGGCTAAAGGAGGGAAGGAATGGCTAAAGTTCAAAAAATCCTGAATTATTCCACCTTTAGAATGAAATAAGCAGAGAGCAACTCTTTGTTACCTGCAGCACTGCTCACTGAGAGAAGCAGCATGAAAAAGCAAGCAGAGCTGTGCTTCACTTAAAATTCTGAAAAGCTTTAAAGAGATCTTTCTCCCCAGCATATGTTTTATCCCAGGTATTTTCCTCAGCAAGAAGAATCACTTTGGAAACCATTCCTTGGTAACTGGCTGGATATTATAAAGCCTATATTACTAAAATTTGCTAACATTTTATTTGGTTTGGGGGGGGGCTTGTGGGGTTTTTTTCCCCTTTTCCTTTCACATTTCCTCCAATGCACAATGTGGTTTACTGACAAAGTTACAGAGCTAAACTTTCTTCAGAAAGCTATTTCCTTGTAATAGAGTGTGTAAATACCCAGTTATCTAAAGAAAATACATCCCCACTAAGCTTTATGTCTGACTCACCTGCTTGAGGCCCTGAAAATAAGTGAGAATGTGTACTTCTTAGCATGTACACTCCCTGTATAAATCTACTGGTCAAATGAATAGAGGAACTGAAGTCAGAATTTGATAAAACCAACATATATTTGCTTGGGAATAAAAAAAAACCCACTAATTCTGTTTCTCATTGCAAACCTGCTTCAGCTTTGACAGGAGTCAGGGTGTTCTTATTGCACAGCAAGCAGAGCTCAGATGGGAAAAACTGTCTTTTGGTAAAGTGACATGGGTTTTTTGTTTATCTCAGTGTTTTTGATGGGCACTCTCCTTGTGAATACATGGATGAATCACACCAGACCTCTTGCATCACTGAATACTTCCTATCACGGCATATGTATAACAGTGATTTTTACACAAGGGATTAATTAAGAGGAAAGAATGGTTGTTTAAAAATGGTTGTTTAAGAAAGGTTGTTTAAAAAAAAAGGAATGACGATAATTTACCTCAGAAAAGCTGTGATCCAGCTCTAAAACTAAAGTGGTAGGTCAGCTCTGTTTTAAAATAACTGTTCCTTCATAATTCACTGCCAATCACTTCAGCAAATACTGCAGAACTATTGATGATTTGGTGTTCACTATTAAATACTCATGAGCAACAACTGGTTTGCCCATTAAAACATTTTTGCTAAGTGCAAAATTATGCATAAATCATGTTAATTAACTGATAGCTCAGAAACCAAATCATTTTTCTAGGCCTTATAAATCAGAACCATTTCAGAGATCTGAATTAGAACCACTTACAAGCACCAATCATGTATAATGGTTATCTTTCTTCCTGTGAAAAAGTAAAAATGCTTTGCTCTGCTAAAGCATCTAAGTTTAAGGGGTGTCAAAGGCTTCGTATCTCTTAAGTAATTTCCTTCATTAGGTTTCACTAGGGTTAGTAAGCATCTTATTTGTAAATGAGGATATTTAGATGCTTCAGGTGAAATTTTAAATGATTGTTTCTCAGAAGTAAAGCCAGCCTAAAACATCCCTGCTGGTTACAGCCTGCTGTCCTATCAATTACAACAGTGCAAACATTTGTGGACTGAAATCTAAGTTGGGTCACAGGAATGACCTTGATTTGATCCTTGTTCAAATCACCATTTCAAGCCTAAATTTTTCAGCCTCCAGCTCTCTGTAAAGAGTTGAGTCACCACAAATGACATGTGGTGAGTTTAGGAAGCAAATGCCCAGAAAAACCAACTCCAGCTTGGACAAATCTCTGAGAAAAAGTGATGTGAAACTATACCCACATAAATGATCTGTCAGTGTCAGAAACCACATCCTTGGCACACTTAGATCTGAAGTTAAGAATCCACAGAATGTGGTTTCAACCTCCAGGGCAAAGGAGGTTTCTGAGGTACAGCAAATCACTGGACTGACAAGATTTACTGGATCCAAAACTTTGACATAAACCTGCTTTCAGGCAGGAGAACTCATTCATAAAGACAGTGTAAAATCATTTTATAACCCTTCCTTGGTAGTGACTGACAGCTTCATTAAAACACAACTGCATGATCATAAAGCAGGAATTACTATACTGCTTTCTATCTGAGGATGTTCTCAGTAACAGGGTTAGTTTGCTTGGGGTCTATGTCCTGATCTAAAATCCACAAAATAGAAACTGTTATTGCTCTATTCCATTGGCAATATGAGCCAGTATTAAACACATTTGTGATACTCTCCCCAATTTTTTTGACCCAACCAGTCAACAGTCAGGGGCTGCAAAATATTCTACCAGTCTGTAAGGGTTTTTCCATCATTTTGAACCTGTAAATGGATTCACACTTTCAATTACACCTGTTTTGAAATGTTTGATTCTTAGGCCAGTATCCATGGTAACCCAAACAAGAATTGAGACAGGTCATCACTCCACCCCACCCACTATCCCAAAACAAGTCAAGTGTCTTGTACGAAATAACAAATTTAATTAGGCAACAGTAGTAACATGTAGAGTGTAAAATATGGCTCCAGGCACCAGTAAAAGAAATGAAGTGTGAACTTCCAAAGCAATCCAAACTCTTAATGTTTCTTTGCACATCAGTGAAACTTCCCATGGCAGCACCAGATTGCGCATCCTTCAAGACCAGACTAACTTGCACTCTCCAATATTTCAGATAAATTACTGCTTCCAAAATCTAAATTAAAGCTAAAATCAGATGTGTGAAATGTCTGGAAACCAAAGATTGTGTTTCTATGCAGTGGAATAGGAATATTAGAACATGACCAACATATACTGGAGACAGGTGGATGTTCCAGTTGAAAAAACAAGAATGTAATATTTTATAGTTCCTAAAAGTTAGCACATCTCTGCAAAAAAAAAAAAAAAAAAAAAAAAAAAAAAAAAAAAAGAACAAGAACTGACTGAGGAAAGATTTGAAGTAGATACCCTTATTTCAAATCCCATTAAAAGAAATTTGAGCCAAGCTTTGAATAAAAGTTTGGGCTACTTTTAAGAGAAAATGGTGTAGGTCATGATAAGCCTGAACAAAAACTGCAGGAAATCTCAGCTCTGATTCACATGTTATAATGTAGATGTTTTCATAATGGAAGCTCAGATCTCTCCCTCACTGCAACAGTTTAGGGCAATTTGAGGACGGAAGTTTGAGACCTTATACTTGATTATTACCATGATAATATGTGACATTTACAGTGCTTACCACCTTCAAAGTGTTTTGCAAACAACAACTAATTCAATTTTTACACTTTTGAAAGTATAAACAGGTACTTCTTTACACAGGTACATCACAGGCAGAAGTGCAATGTAACTTACCCATGTCTAGCAGGAAGCAACATCATATGTGGGATTACCACTCTGACATTATTGATATTCTTGCTTTCCACTTAAAAGAGTGGAAAGGCTGAGTTTTGTGCAACAGTCACCTTCATATATATATAGCGCACAAGTGTGGTATTTCTGTTAGGAAACAGAAGTTACAGGAAACACATTCTCTCTGCAAGCATTTTCTAAATATTGTGGGCCAAATTTCCTGTTGGCATAACTCTGCTGACCTGAGAACTTGATGATTCTTCATTGCTTTTAACCACACATTAACTTCCAACGGTCCACAGTTCGTGGGATGTCATAATTAAATAAAACATCTATGCAATATACAATTACATACTAACTTGCAGAGATACAAAGTTCTTTGAAGTCAAAGTAATTTAAAATAGTTAAATTCAGTCAGTGTAAGCAAAGATGAGTAAAAAATAGCGAAACAACAGTTCTTTTTCCTTTAAAGAATGTGAAATCTGTTCTTCCTGAAGACAAGTTAATATGAAGCCGGTGAAATACTTATGAGCTTCTTTTGCTGGAAAAGCAAAACCAGTCATTGCTTTCTGCTGGATATGGCAAAACCCTGTAATGCCATGTGTGATCAGACTTTTAGACTGTGTTAGAATGGGGAGGGGAAAAGAAGAATGACTTGACTGACTGAAAAGGTCTACTACCCATGTGCCACCTTACTCACCTGTGGGGGTGCGAGAAGTGAACTCTGGATCAAAATGAAAGGTGTCTTCTGGCCGCCCCACGGCAGGCTTGAAAGGCGGCTTGATTTCTTTTCTGTACAGCTTCTACAAGAAGAAAAACAGATCACAGTTAGCATTAATGTGTACACTCTCAGCATCTGGAGACAGACTCCCCTGCTTTCTTTAGGGTGTCCTCCCTCAGCTCCCTGCTATCCTGGCTGGACTGACAGAAAAGGATGATGTAGCCATGGTTCTGACTCTTGCTGTACCATTTGGCTTAAAATCTGTGCCCTGCATGGTCCCCACACATTTCAGCCACTGGAATCCTGAATATAAACACAAATGTTCCTGGCAAAAATTTAGCCCATAGACTGAAATGGTATTCCAGCTGGGGCATCTGGAAATTCACTGGTCTAAGGGCAGGACTGGAACACACAGTGGTAAATGGGAAACAGGGTGACTTCAGCAGCACAGCAATGGCAATCAGCACTAAGAACTGTTAGGAAGCCATGACTGCTTTAGCATTTATTATTTGTCAAGAACCAGCCATGTGTTTGACATGCTGCCAGACTGAGCTGAGCAACAGGCTTGCCTGCCTGGTCCTTACAACCTAAACAAGAGACTCGTTCTTTTAGCATATCTAAAGGAAAAGGGTGAAAGGGAAGGGGGATTACAGGTTATGATTACATGAAACTCCCATCAATGCTATGGTGTCCCAGATGACCAGATGCTACGGGGAAAGCACTGTAGATGGGTGGGAAATCACACAAGCTCTACATTGAACTGAGGAACAGAACAAAGGAAGAATATAAGGAAGAAAGGAAGGTATGTAACAGGTAAGTACTGCTAGGGTGTGCGAGTTTCTGATGGTGACTGAGGGGTCATGTAGGGGATCACTGAAGTAACAGGCATCGTAAGTTCATCCTAATACATCCTGCCTTTATTATGAGGGACTTTGGAGCCTTTTTACTCATTCTCCAAGATCTTTAAGAAAGTGCTATACCATGCTCCACTGCGAGCATTCACACGCACACAGACACACACTGAAGTGAGGATGTCTGGATCTGATCCAAAGCTGGAGAGGTTAATGGAAAAAGCCCTATTGATTTCAGCCATCTTTGCTTCATCTCTGCCTGAAATGGCCAAAAGCAAACATGCTGACAGCAGCATGGGGAACAGAGCTCCAGTTTGACTCCCTGCCTGGTGTTGCAGTCCCTAGACTGCATTGCCTTTCCAGCAATGCTTTTGTTCTCAGCTTTTAAAGGGCTGAATTAGTTGCCACAGACAGTTCCCCATAATTAACATCTGAGCATAAATATAACATTTAATGCAAACTTTCAAGTCATGATAACTGGAGAGTTCAACTGTCTGCAATATGTAGTTTTAGGTTAGCTCTTAAAACAACTTTCTAATGAGCTGATTTTCCAAAATGTTTAATGGACATTACTAAATGCTTGTCCAGCTCCTTGTGTGCAGGAAGATTCTTTTTAACTGTGCATTTTCTGAGGAATTAACTTCTGTAATACAAAGCATGTGGTCAAATCTAAGATATATATACCTCACCATAGTTTGAATTTGATTATGCATTGATAAATAAAGGTTCTTGAAGCAGAACATTTTGTAGCATAGTATTAACCTTAACATAAAGGATATATTTGTGGCTGAATTATGATTCCTTGGGAAAGTGAAACAGCGAGGTTGGAAATGACTCTGCAATAATTAATGGCCATTTCACCATAAAAAGTTCCTGCTTGCGTAGAACTGCTCCATATCTTCAGAGAGGAAAGGAGATGAATAACTGCTGTGAGCCACAGTGGAAAGCCAGTCTTCCAAATAATTAAAAGCCAATTGCAATCTTAAGCAGGAAGTGTCACTCATCAACTGAACAGTATCAACCTAGTAATTAACATACATCTTTTTCTGTCTGCACAGAACTTTACAAGAGAACTCAGCACTTACTGAAGGTTTTTCTGTTGCTAGGATTTCACCTTGAGAAAGCTATTTGCTTCCCAACTTCCCTTTATTTGTCTTAATTCACAACTGCAGTGCTTCTACTGCAGAAAGCAATATGGTCACACGCACATGCTTTCTCATGGAATTAACTGCACAGCTCATCCTGTGAGGTCCAAAAATTGGAAAATGTTTCAGAGCTGTACATCATTCAGAAATTGCACTCTCTTTTCATTATCATAACCATATTCTCTCTGGCCTCTTAATTCCTTCCCCCATCTGTAGTTTCTTAAGTGCTGTTGGAGCTTCATTTGTATTTTGAGTCCTAACCCACATCCTCCACTACTAGGGAGGGATTTAAGATGCATCTTGAGTCACACGCCACCTAAGGATTTATAATCACAAATTCACTTTCTGGGAGGGGATGGGAACAAAGAAGTTGCTTGTGTGAGTGAAAGGCACTTCCTTTGAGCACAGCCCTGAGGACTCCCTTTTCCATTTCCTTACCCACTTGTGATAAAAATTAGACAACAGAACAGCAAAAGGTAAGCTGCCTAAAACATTCCCCCCTCCACAAGGTCTTGAATAGAGTAACTAAATGAAATCATTGAGAACCAGGAAAAGCAGAGTAGCATCATCTATGGATTTCTCCATCCCACACTGGCTCCAGTTCTCTGAGTCAGCCACTACAACCCAAGCTAAATCACTAAACCACAGGGCAGCCCAACACAGTTAAACAGGAAGGCCTGCTGCTGGCAGAACACCTCTTCCTTTAAAAACCCGCATCCTGTGGACTGCAAAAGTCAATGTGGCACAAGCTGATCTAAGAAAAGATATAAGAATCACAGCCATTCCTTCATACCACATAGAGAGTGAATCTCTTGGAGGATTTGAGATCCTTCTGCATTTTTCAAGAATATTTATAATTTTAGGAAATGTTTTAATATTATCTCTTACCATTGTCCCCAAATTATTAAGGGATGATGTATCTTGACCGTGACCTCTTCTGGCAGAAACCAACCAGAGTGGGAAATGACAGCAGGTTGAATTTCAAATCTTGACTTTGACCATTTCTATCAGACTGTCCATAACTTCTGGTGAAGTTTAAGCAGTTATGTACTTTCTAAGTCATGGTAGTCTTAGTACTGCATGCAAAAGTTACAGTGAGTTCCATCATCTGTTTAAATGAGAACAGGTCCCAGTTTTCCTGGTTTAAATTCCAGTTTTGATATCCAAATTTTTCTTTTGGGGCATCTTATTAGGTATTTTGTTATCTTGCACAGATAAAAGAAGCTGAAGATTCTTTTTTTCTTCCACATTGTTCCCACATCCATAAAGGAGAACTGCCCTCCTTAGCCCTTAATGTTTTATTGAGAATACTATTCATTTCTCTTTCCCACTAAAGAATAAGCTCCCACATTCCATCACCATTTTTTTTCAACTGGCCACAGCATTGACTCAGCACAGAAAAATGTGACTGACAGGTATGAAAAATCACTGCATAAGAGTGTTGTTGGATCCAGAGGATGTGCTGAGGGAGTGCATAATGCACAGAATGAGGGAGATGGACTCCAAGGTGTGAAAACACTGATTTAGATGTTCACACCTGGATATATATCCGTACTTATGACTGCTTATCAACCCCTCACGTCCTCCTGAGACTTTCAAAATAAGTACCTATGAATTAATTAGAAACCATTTCTATAGCAGTTTAAGAAACTATGAGCTTCTATTGACTTTCTTTCTGATTTTAGACAAAAACATTTTTATTTGAAAAAAACTTATTTTCATCCAGGTGCCACTGACCTTTTCTTAAAATATGTTGCCACATCCCTAGTATGATGTTCATCTGAGCACCTCCTCTGCTGGAACTTAAGTAATACACAAGAGAGACTAGTAATAAAATGCTACAATACTGTGTTTCTTTCTCTTCTTATTTGTAAGTAGCTAATTTTTCATCATCTTTAAAAAACCACACTCCTAAAAACCCCAGCAATGTAAATGCTCTGTACATGTGCCTGGCAAATATCAAGAAAAGAAAATGGTTTCATTTAATTAAAACCTATTTAGTCATTTCCTCAACTGAGTTTCTCTGATGAAGAATTGAATTACTCCTTAGACACCTTCTAGAAGGAGATGCTACCCTCCATAGTGGCGCACTTGTAGTGTGAGAATAAACTCCCTTGATACATATACCTGTCGTGGCAAATCCAATAAGCAGACAAAAGAATGAACTACATTCTGGAACACTTGTCCTCTCCTAGATTCATGACACAATGTTATTGCCTGCAAATGATAGAAATACTACCAGAAATCAGACCCCAGGATTAACTTTTTGCTGTTGGTAAAATCTGCAACTAAATAATTCACATTTTCAGTTCAATTTGATCTCTGATTAATATTAAAGGAAAAAGAACTGGGATTCACTTTCTTCCCACTCCTTTCCTCAGTTGTATTTGACAGCTCATTTTCAAGCATGTCATTTGCTCTAGCTCCAATTTAGTCTGTCATCCAAACAAAAACTACTGTTTATAGCTCAGTCCTCCGACAGCAGTCTGCAAAAAGGGATTTCATTTTTCATTTTCAATGAAAAACCAAAAATTCATTATGCATCACCTGGACAGCAGAAACAGTAGTAAAAAAAAATAAAAATCGGGAATCAGACTTTGTTTTCCCAGAGCCAACAACTTAAATTATCTGAGGTCAACTCATTTTGGCTCTTCTTGTCTTAAGAAGAAAAGGAGGTGTAAGGTTAATAAGCAGGTAAAACTGTCAAGGAGCTGGACAACTAATCTCTCTCCTGAGCATCCCAGCCCTGATCATGAAAGGCAGTCCATCCATTTAACAACAGATCTATTGAATTTGCGTCATGCTGCCTGCTAAATGCCTCAGAGCAGCAAGACTGATATTTGCTGGAACCTCCAGCTATTTTTCACTCTGGAAAGTGAGAATTTAGCTGTAACAATGTGAGTCTTACAGAGTCTCATGCCACCATTTAAGTCTGGGCATAAAAACTCTGTGTCAGACTGTCCACTGTTCATTTAGTGCACAAGTTAGCTAGAAACTAAACCTAAGGTTGCTGGAGATTTTGCTGAAGGATGGCACCCTGAAACACGGGAATGGCTTCTGGGAAAGGCCAGGAGGAGGAGGGTGGCTTGGCCACACTGATGTCTTCCAGAATTGCCCTGACTGCCTCTGCATGCAGCGGTCACACGCTGCCAGCTCATGGTGCTTGGCAGCAGCATCTGCAGCATGGTGACAGCGGCAGCTCCTGCCCTGTGTAAGCTATTTCCACTGGGTGTTCATCCAAACCAGACATTCTATCTGGTTGTGTCTGTTTGAAGATAGTAAAAGACGGGAAATGACTGCCCCAAGAGGTAAACACTTCAGGAACAGAGAAAATAACCAGCTCCAACCCAAACCCCGAGGGAACAGCTCTGAAAATACTATGAAATGAAAGCCCAAGTCAAAGGGTTTCATCTGCAGCACTAGTATCACTGCAGCATCAAGACTTCACATCAAGACTTCACACATGACTTAGAAGGAAGAAGCTAACTCATTTCTGTTTTGAATCTCTTGAAAATTAGATGATGCAACCTGGTGCTTTGTTTCTGGTTACCATATTGGTCAATAGGAAAAATCATGCTTAAAACAAAACCTTTTTCACATGGCATTTCTAGCAGACGCTAACCCATTCTTACCTTTCATGTTAAGGGGGCTTTTGATGGAGGATTGTTTTACTACAGTTGCTGAAATTTCCTGTGCTGTCAGTCACAGCAGTCCTGTCTGTCACAGCTGCCAAGGTAGCAGAGAAGTTCTCCAAAAGAGCTTTCCTCTTACTCTCTGAGGTCTTTATATTGCCAAGGCATAAAGTAAAGCATCATTTTAGTCCCATCTCAACAGTGCTGTGTGCTGACTGTATGCAAACTGATGTGGGAGATTCTGTATACATTATGGGAAAACAAAATGAGGGCACCAGGGACTCTTTTCCTGCAACTGTACAGAGATCAGTGCTAAACATCTATGTCTGATCCATTTCTGCTCTCTGACCCTGTTCTGTTTGTGTCTATGGAGAACATGTGAACAACTGGTTGGATGATTATTGAGAATCAAAGTCCTGGCTTCAGCTCAGGGTCAGGCTCACACTGCTCTAAAATACATACAGTACTGTAGCTGCTGGAACAAGATAAGCCTCCCAAGATCTCCTTGAGTGATTGCAAAATTAGAATAAAATGAGGAAATATATTACAGAGATGATAGCTGATCGCTGTAATAGTGATCTGTCTCTGAGAGAGTGCAATAAGCACTAATTATGTTGGATTAAATTGGATTTTTACAGCTATATTTCACAGCAGAGTTAGAGGGCTGGATAACACATCAAAGAGCAATTAAATCCACCTTCCTCTCTAGCTCCAAGGCATGTTCAAGCATACATATCTTCTTCATGGTAGATATTTCCCTGTCCATAAGAGCTTTTTCAAATGATAGAAGACTGTAGAATTTCCTTAGGACAGGCATGAAATTATTCCCTGAAGAAAAAACTTGAAACAATCACCAATTATCATGACAGAAGGTGGTCTTGAGTGTTCTCACAGAACTGACTTTTCTGAAAACCTTTCCAAAATGTAGAGCCTCATTTATTCATTATGAGTTTGTGAGGTACTCCCCTGGCAAATACAGAAGAAAGAAAAATCCTCTCACTGTTACAGTGCTTCTTATTACATCAAGATGTAGTCATCTGACCTATACTTTGATTGCAAAGCTGAGGACTGCAGAGATATTGAGGGAATACAGAAAATAATATTATTGTTATTGATACTAATATTATTACTTAACAATTATCACCATCATCAACAACCCAAGTCTTTGGGTTCTCTATTTTTTTATTCTCAGTTACTGTTCTCATAAATAAAGTCTTCATACAGAATCTCATGATTAGTAAGAAGCAGAAAAGGAAAGACATTCTAGACTCCAGAACATATTTAATGGGACTAAAAGTCAGCTGGACTATAAAGGAAAGTCTCAAAGTCCTTCATTGATTGTATTTTAATATGTTTATGAGTCATGACAACTCTTCAACATGCAACTCAGATTTTTCTAACAAGTTTTTTTCCAAAATAAATGGGTTGTGGGCCTTTCAAAGGCTACCTGAACACCACAAAATGTTCTCACAGAGGAATTAGCTTTACTACGAAGTCACAGGCAGCAGTTTGAGAATGGCTCTGTCACATAGACTCATGAAGTTTTACCAGACTTTCTCATAAGAACTGCACCAATGTTACCTGTTATACTAGTACTCATGAGTGAATGCATTAAATACTAAAGAGACACAACACCACCATAACACAGGTTGAATAAAACTAAACAAGGAAATGCTAGGGGATGTGGCAAACAGCAGCTCTGAGGCACTGGCAGACGTCCAGATCAAGAACGAAAAACGTTTGCCTCCAGGTTTGTCTAAGAATAAGTTAATTTGAACAATTACCCTGCTGGAAACTTGAGATTGAACATCTTACAAGCCTAAATCAAATACTCAGATAATCTGCACCATCACCTTTATGAGCTGTAGCTGATAGAAATAAAATAAATCCTTGTTTACCATTCTGTTAATCACATCTGACGTGTTTTACTTGAATCATGTTTAATTTGATCAACTGTTCCAATTTTGAGTACTGATGCCAACATGCATGCAAGAGAGACAGAGGCACCCACTGAAAAGGCTCTAACTCCTCTGTGTTAGAGAAGTTGAGCTCTGTATTTTAGAGAAAGTAATTTTTTTCCTAAGCGTGGCAGTTTAAGCATGGCATTCAAACAATATAGCTAAGAAAAAAATAACACTGCTCCACTTACATTCCAGTCTATAGTAACAAAGAAAGGGTGACGTTTAATTTCTTCCACCCCATCAAATCCAGCACCTGAGAAGAGAATGAAAGAATCAAAATGAACTCATGCTTATAAGAGTTTTACATGTTTCTTCTCCACTCTCCATCCCCATCCCCACTTTTCTTCTGACAAAGTGAGAGCCCCCACCTAAAACCCTAAAACACTTCTAGTCAGGGAATTACGAGTGGTGCAACTGCCATCATAGTATAAATGCCATAGATATACACACAAGGACACTTCATTAATGGGGGCACTTCATTCCAAGGGTCTTTTACTTTTCTGTAATTGAGGCTGTAGCCAAGGCTTTGGGTGAGACATGGGATTTTAGCCACATCTCAGTGCATGCACCAGAAAGGTCAGGAAAGGCCCCAGGATATCCCAACACTCTAGCAAGGCTCCACCACTGGTAGTTTTTCTTTCCACACTGACTTTCAAATCTTGACTAGCTACTGTTCTGCACAGGTACAGAAAGCTGCACTACAGGCAAGTATAAACTCAAAATGCCAAAAGGCTTCAAATCATTTGAGGTAAGCCAGGGTTTTAGGTTTCTCCTCTTCACATACAGACTTCAAATTCCTGTGAGTACCAAAATCATCACTCTCAGTGTTATGTTTCATTCACTATTAAATTTCTGTTACATTACTATAGGAAATTTTAGGGAAAGTCTTGTGAGATCTGGTAATGAATCTAATTCCTTCATTGCTTTTGCCTTATGTTTTCACTGAAGATTTATTTTTTTTTTATTCCTTTAGCTCAATTTATTTCCTTCAGTACTATCATAGAACCAAACAGGTACTCAGTAATAATTAAAAGAACTGTCAGAGAGGATTTAGAATGCCATTTTTGGGGTTGATTTGACCTTATTAATAGCACCTTTCATTTTCATTTCAAGGAGGATTAAACTCTGGAAGCAAAGTCTTTGCACTGCAATTTTGGAATCAGTTCCTGAAGGGTACCTAGCCTACTTCTTCACAAGCATGCTGAGCAATCCTGATTCCCAAAAGGATTTGGGATTCCTAAGCACCTTGCAAGGGGCACTCAGCACCCCAGAGGACTCTGCTTTTTATACATGCAATATTTTTACTTTGGGAACATCGACATTACAAGCAGCTTTACAAGGGCCTTGCCAACTGAAGCTTTTGTAAAATGTGATGTCTGCTCTACTTGTGTACAAGACTGTTATTGATGTTTGTCAAAATGCAATGATCAGGAACAGCTTCCTACAGCCTGCTTAACATTCACTGATTAATGGATATGGGAAGCAAACACTTTATAAACAAAACATGCAGGATTGTCTGCCAGGCCTACTGGAAAACAGCAAAGAGGGATGATCTCCTGATTAATTCCCCACCCCAGTAATCTTTCAGTATAGGCAAATGCAAGTGATGCACATGAGGGTAAACGATCCTAGCCTGCAATTAAAAATTATGTATTCAGAGGTGATCAGCTCTGGTGAGGAGTCTGTGGGTTATGACATTTCTAGGAAAACACAAAATGAAATCAAACATTAGAAAAAGAAAAGAGGACAAAAGGGACAACATCATTGCACTGTCACTGTGTAAGTCTGTTGCATTTCTGCAACTGGAGCACGGAGTGTAGCTGACACACCCCCCCTGTAAAAGGGCATACATATTAAAGTTAGGAAAAATCAAAGAAGACCAACAAGGTGGAATGACTGAGTAAGTCAGGACTTTTCAGCCTGGAAACAGATGATCAAGGAAGTATAAAATAGATCACTAAATGGTGCCAGCAGCAATCAGAAGAACCTGGACACGTTTCCTCAGGAAACAGGTGCATGATGTGGAATTCCTTGGAAAAGATGGTGTGGCGCAAAATGCTTGTATGGGTTCACGGGGAAGCCAGGAAAGTCTGTTGAAAAGAAATCTGTTGAAGATTACTTCATCAAAAAACTACAAGAGGCTCAGGAAACCCCCTGCTTGACCGTAAAGCATGAATAGGGTAGGAGAAAATATAAGCAACAAATACAGTTATCCTCTTCTTACATGCCCCTAGGCAGTTGTTTATGGTCCATGGGTATTGACCAAGAAAATAAGAAGTCTCAGAATAGGACTTGCCTAGCATATTTTTGTTCAATGCACAGTCTGAAGACTACAAGATTCCCTTGGCAGATTCATTCTGATTTTAGCAATACCAACAGAAACATTAAACCAACAGAGTTACTCTGAAGAGAATTGCAGTGAGCAAATCTTCAGAAACGAAGCATCTATGAAAAATGCCTTGAGTTCAGTGGTGGTGACTGGAAACTGCAACGTGCAGTAAATGTTCTTTATTACATCAGGATGAAACCGAAGTGCCAGACTGATTTTGCAGGGCTGAGATAAATGCTCAGACACTGTAGAACACTAGTAGCATATCCCAGACTGAGGATAATTGCTAATGCATTCTATTTTCTCCGCTCTGCCCCTTCCCCACTGCTTCTGTTTTCCCTCTCACTTAGCCTAATGGATATGTCATTGTGTGTTGGGAATGACATGCTTTTTTCCAGACCATGTATTTGAAAGCCACATTTTTTGCTACTGTTGTTGTTCCTTCTTCCACAAACCTACAGAAATAAGGAGTAAGAAAAAAAGTCCACCTGCAGCTACTTTTTACTGTTCAGTAAGAAATGCAAGTGTGCAGCTGAGGCAGGCATTTGTTTGAAAAAGTTTCATTTCCCAGCTGGAGCCACCTCAGCTCCAGCACAGAAGGAATATGTTATAAAGTGCAAGAGTGTAGTATATTAAAGAGATTTAGGATGGTAATAGTAATAGCCTCATTTTGCAAGGAGTGGCTTATACCCAATTCTTAGCAACTGATTTTATGCTATGGAGAAGGTTCAGCACTTCCTGCAGTTTTTATTCCCTGACCTTCCCTGCCATGAGGATTGCTGGTGTAGCCCACAGCCCCTTGCTGGACTGTGTGCTGTGGCTGCAGGCAGCAGCATGTGGCCTGGTCCTCTCCTCTGCTGGAGGAGGGAAGCATCCCAAGGGTGCATTCAGGAACAGCTCTGGGAGGCAGGAGGACAGCCCTAACCCCACTGCAAAAATCCTCGGGAGACAGGCATCAGTGCTTATGGTGGAGTCTCTCTGGATTTGCTCAGCATGTTTCAGCCATTCATCTACCACCTGCAAATCTGCAGGGGGACTGCAAAGAGATGTGCTTTCATGGAGAAAAGAAAAGCACTGCAGAGGTCATGACTGGAAAGGCCTGCTGCATGGAGATGGACATTTCTTGGCACAGGGATGGGTATTCAGCAAACATCTGAAGCACAGCACGCAACAGCACACTGCACGAACACAAACCTTTCACTTTCCTCAAGGTTCCTAAGTGAGTTTGGGTTTTTTAGCTTCACTTCAATTTAGCAATAAGACCTATCTGTCAAGAATAATCAGCACAATCAAACCTATTGCCTGAAAATGTTCTTATGTGCCATCCAGTCCCATAAGGGTCTGAGAAGATAAATAATTCTTTTAGATCAAAGTGCCAGTTTAAACACACTATAGAGTGCATTTATATAAAAGCAGCCTCACATTAGTAAGTGAGAACTTAATTATCTAAATTTTATGCCTGCACTAAAAGTGCCTGCAAATAGTAAGAATAGAATGGTTTATTTTCAATTGGTTTTGATTATTGAATCATTAGGGACAACATGAGCCTTAAAATGTTAAAGACCAAAAAGGAGAAAGAAAGAAACCTGAAAGCTGATTACTTGGCCATTCAAATTCATCAGAAAGTGTTTCCAGATTCTTACTTTCAGATAGTAAAATTTTAGTGTCTCTACAGCTTCAGAATCTTTTTAGTGAGCTACAATTTTTGAGGTATTTTTCTGAGGTTTACAAAAAAGCTTTACAGTCACTCTGACAAAGGTGAAAGCTGTTTTTTGTTTAAACTCATAATTTTATAAAGTTAAAGCCCAAAGTTTTCTATATGCCAAAGCAGAATGTATCTTACCTGTGAACATGGGATTAAGAAAATAATAATGATTTCCTTGGCTTTACTCTGAGCCCATGGGTATATGCTTTTATTTTAAACTTTCTTGGCCGAGCTGCTCAATTAGAAGGACTCTTTATACTGCTCAGCAGCATAGGGAGTTTGTTAGATAATATGTTTTTATATAAAATAAAATTTTAATATGTATTTGATAAATAATCATGTTAAATAATAGATAATTTACCTACCTGAGGAGATCCAGGCCTTACAGCAAGTCCCTTGCATAAATTCCTGGAAATGTAATGAACTAACACTTTCACCATAAACGTTTACTTCTGAGTGCTTACTCCTTATTTGCCTGGGTATTCAATTAGTTGAAGAATTTAAAATTATGCTTATACATAATCTGAAATTTGTTATACTTAGAGCAATACTACCAAAGCAGTACTATGCAGACTATTTGTACAGCAAATAAACTCATAAAGGGCAGACAGTGCCCAAAACCAGGGATACCAAAGGAAGACTTTCCATTCCTTAAAAACTTGTCACAAATATTAATATGGGCATCAGACTTAAAGATAGAAGCAGGTAAATCAAATTACTAATTTTTTTTTTTTTCATTCTAACTTGCTTCAACCCTAACATTTCTTCCATTAATAATCCACAGCTTCAAAACAAAATTTCAAAGCAAAATTTCAGAATACATCATCAATCTTTACTTCTGTTTTTTAAGATACCAAAATCGAAAGTAAAAAAGCATCTTTTATCTCGTAAATGTTTAAAATTGGATTTTGGAACTAACTCCACTTTCCATATTTGCAAATGAATGAAACAATGGCTGAAATCAAGTGTTTTATTTGTAACAAGGTCCATTTATTTTAGCATGCTTCACTAATTTTCCAAAGATTTTTCAAAACTGGATGTCTAAGCCTACTTTTCTTTTAATATTATTATTCCTTTCCCAGAAAAAGCTAAAATCCACAAGGTTGAAGTAGTCCTTTTATCTACTGACTTATGTTCAGAATTTAGGCCAACTATTCAAGCTTTTCTTCTCATTATCAACAGGTTGCCTTCCATCTTCCTTTGTGCTGATTCTCAATCAGTTAAATCAGAAAATGCCTTCAAGAGCTTTCCCTGAAATGTTAAGATCTATTTTTCTGTTACTCTTTTAGATTTTATTTCCTTGGATGTTTGTATTATAAATTTTTTTTTTTTTTCCTCCAAGCCTTCCCAGTATTTCAATAAACCTCAGGTTTTAAAACCTTGACCCCTAGCAATTCCCCATTATTAACATATGAGCACTAGAATTGTTATGGCTAAAAGCAAGTTTTAGTGAGTAGCTTTTTATTTAAGGACTGGTATCCAGAGACTCCCACTGACTTCACTGGAGCTCCATTTATGATGGAAAATGAGCAGAGCAGAATAAAACCAAGAGACGGAGACAGGGAGGAAACAGCAGAAAGAAACAGAGGTAGGGAGTGGGAAAATGTTCATGCTTGGTGCAGCACCTAACTTTTCTGAACAGAGATTAAACCTAGAAATCCCAATACTCTATTTTTGCCAGTATAAAACAAATTGCTTGAGAGTTAGTGAAACCTGCTGAGAAAACGTGTTTTTCTACTCCCGTGTTTACAGTGTATCAGACTACCAGGCTAGCATTTAGATGAAGAGGTAAAACAAATGGGAAGGCATTCCCTCTCTGGGCCATATGGGATCCCCCTGGCAGGAGAGGGGTCACAGTGACATTCTGCAGGACTGGCTCCCCAGTGCCACCCAGCACTGGGCTTGACTGGGTTGTCCCCACGTACCTGTGGGGAACAACGACAGAATCTGCAATCATGCCATAGGCATTGTCCATGACCTCATCAAATGCAATTAATTTCTTACAAAGGTACAGATGACATAAGATACATTATCCAATATGTATGTTTAGTTTATCACAATCTAAAGAGGATTATTAATAAAGGGTGAAGACACTCTGATGCCTTAAGATTTTAGCTTTTATATTTTTCAAATCCTATACTGCATTAGTGCATAGGTCTAAACTCCATATGAAGTGTAGTTAACTGTCTTCACTTTTTGGTTAGACAAAGCAATGCCTGCAGGCCTGAGATCCAAGGACACACCACTGCCTCAGGACCCAAAAAGTACAAACAAAAGTGAATTGTGGGGGAGCAAGCTGGAGGATATGACTTCATTACCTGAAGCTGTAATTGGACAATTGACTCCTGATAGGAAAACAGACCAAACTTTATCTGTCTGAAAAACTTGTGACCATCATCCTTGTTGGGTATAGCCTCTGCAAGGCTTTTACACTGCCCAAGTTGTATCTATTGAAGGCCTTTAACAAATACCCACTTTATTCTCTTTGTCTAGCCTCTGTTCTAGGCGGCCACTTCAAGGCATCAACATCAGTAAAAAGGAGATGATGTATTTAAGTAATAAAAGAATAAAGTTTACTGTAAGACTGCCCTTAGCTAACAGAATGAGACGAGATGGAAATGTATTTGAGAATGGGAGAGATGAAACCTGAGATTTGCAGCTAAATTATACAGATTTTAAAACACTTGTTTCTCAGTTCCTTATATTATCATACACAGCAGGTATCTTAAATCACTCATAAAAGCTGGCAGCTAACTCACCCTCTTTACAGAAAAAAAAAAAAATGAAACACAAGTTAATATGTTTTAGATTTTAATGCTTTGCCTGTACTCCTTTCAAATTTCTCTAGTGATGCTGAAGGTTCACTGTGCTCTGGGAAGGAATGCCAAATGCCACCTAATGAAGAGGATAACCATTGGAAAAGATGAGCTGAGAGGTACAACTCACCACTGGGCAAGGCAGGGAGCACATAACCAATGTCCTGATCAAACACACACGTACCTAATCTGTTGGAGGGGTTCCTTTTGAAGAGGGCTCGCAGCAGACTCTGGGCTTCTATGCTCAAGAACTGCGGCATTCCCAGCTTGGCTCTGAAAGAACACAACACTTGAAAAGAAAATAGATTTTTCAAGCTTTTTTTCCATCCCACTGTGGTTGAAACAGTGGAAGTGTAGCAGCCAGGATGGGCAGACACATGAAATCAGTGACCAAAGGATGCCTAAGCGTAGTGCAATGCAGAATGAGAAGCTGATCTTATTCTGCTGATCTAAAGGAAGGTTTTACCACTGACTTCACTAGAGGTAGAGCAGATCTAATGAATTTCATAAAGCTTTTGCAACCTAAGTAGGTCACTTTCCTACAGAATTTTTTCACTTTTGTAGTTTGCTGGAATAAATTTTGGAATTAAGAGGAATTTAAACAAACTTAATCAAAAAACTAAACTGCATACTGTTTAAAGAGAATAAAACTTTTCTTTTGGCCCTTCACCACTACATTAAAAAATGCACTAGTGAGCAAAGCTAAGATTCAAATACTTTCATCTGCATTTAACATTAAATGAATGGGACATTGCAAAGGAAAAGTTTTGAAACTTGGCAACAACAAAATATAAGATGTCCTGCAGAAATCTGACTTTCCCATATTTTGTGGATACTAACATTGTCACAAAAAGTAAAATAAAATTTCTTTTGTAACAAGGTAACTCAGTAATTCACTTCCTACTGTTTATTCTGACGGTGATTTTAGAGTTAAACACAGGCATCAGCCACGTGTGTTAAATTCATGCTTTGCATGAATTTTGGAAAGTTCATTATGCAGATAATTATTCTCTACCCATCACATACTTGGGCCCTGTGGAGTCTCCAGAGAGTAGAGTTAACTCACAGTTAGAAGAATGAAAGCAGTTTTGATACTCACTTGAGAATGAGTGCCATTGTCTCCTTTCTGTCTTTTCCCTGGAAGGGTAATGATCCCGTCAACATCTCAAACTGTGGAGTAGCAACAAAATGGTAAATCAAATGTGCATTGGAATGGTCTGCATAGCTGAAAGACACCACATCCATCTTCTATTTCCAAAACAACTGAAAACTAGAGGAAAAGAAATGATCCAACAAGCTGTGCTTCAAAGAAAAAAAAAAAAAAAAGGCACAGCAAGTCTGGATGACTGCTCCATTCCAGAGACGTGTTACAAACTGTTTACACTGATATTTATTGTCAAGTTTTGGTATGCTTGGGAAGAAGTGTCATATATGGTGTTTTCTCCTGCACCTGTTGTTTTATGACCAATGGTGTCAATGAAGTATTTGGCTGAGGGACCCTTAGCCTGCATGGATAATGGCTCTTCTTAGGTGTTTGGCATGGACCCCCATGCAAGGAAAATGGATTTGATATGCCACTCCCCACCTCTTTAGGTTGAGTGAAACCACCTCTTTGATTGTATATTTGAACCACTTAAAGATGCCTCTATTATATTTTGCAGGAGAAACAAGACTAAACCCCACATTCTCAAAGCTTTTGAGTGTGCCTTTTGTCTCCTGTTTTGGCTCCTCTGGCTGTACTCAGTGATGAATCTCTTAAGTGTCACATTTCACTGAACCCAAATCCCAAAGTAAAACTCAACAGTCATCATCAATTATTTGCCTAACTCAAATGTTGAAATATCAATCAGTGATGGTTCCTTGGAGACAGATTAGTGCTTTCAGTAAATTTGACAGGAATTTTCTATCTGTAAGAAGTGAAAAACCTAACAAAACCCCAGCTGAAGAAGCTTGCCTAACTTGGATTCAATACCAGGTCTTTGACACAGCTCTCCTCATGGTGTTTTATGGAGTGGCTGTGGCTTTCTCTGGCTAAGGGAGGCTGAAGGCTGCGCATCACCAAATATAAAGACACCAAGGACATAATTCAGCTTGGACACAAAGGAAAACAGTGTCAATTGAGGGTAAGGTGAACTGTTACTTGTGTCTGTCACTCAGGCTTTGGATCTCTTCTACTATAATAAGCTAATTAATTAGAGTAATTAATTAATCTAATAATTAATACTCATTGCCATAAGTAAATACCTGTTAAGGGAGGAAAGACTCTTCAAGCCTTATGTAATTTTTGTACTTTTTCCCACAAGAAACCACAGTGCTCCCAGAAAGCACATTTGTGCCAAGAAAGATTCTTTTGTTACCAAGCTTGTGTCAGACACCCCACAGCATGACTCTTCTTCCTGCCCAGATTAAATACAGCTATACCAGAAGAAAAAATATAGAAAACAGAAGAAAACTAAGGGCAAAACTCCTATACTAATTTTGGGAGAAGGGCAGAGATGTTCAGAAGGCAGATAACTAATTGAATATAGTTAATTGAAGGATTAATCTTTATTAGTAACAAATTACCTCAAGGCATTAAAACTAATTGTAGAAGCAGAAATAAAACCCCTTTTAAAAAAGTATATGGCTGCCAAATATAAACAAGATTTGGAAAAAACAAATGTATTAACTTCTGCTTTGGTTAGGACAGCCAAGGAAAGAGCTGCCTGGTAGACCTGGAGGAAAGCAGCTGGTTTTCTACAAAGAAGCA
The DNA here is from genome assembly GCA_013389925.1 of Aegithalos caudatus. Taxonomy (NCBI): domain Eukaryota; kingdom Metazoa; phylum Chordata; class Aves; order Passeriformes; family Aegithalidae; genus Aegithalos; species Aegithalos caudatus. Next base: position 259,952 of record WEIU01023253.1, read on the forward strand.
TAATGGGGGAGAATTTTTAAACCTGCCTAGATGATGCTGGAGCTTAAATACCATTTTCAAAGTAATTCTGACCTATTAGAGCCTTAGTCCTGATAAAAATGCTCAGATAGACTGGGAATGAGGGGCAGAGAACATTGCTTCCCAGGGCAGCAGCAGAAATGGTACAGATTGTACCAAACCCTCCTCGTGATTTCTAGAGCATTTATGCTCACAGTAAGTACCTAATGTTCACTTACACTTGCTCATGTTACTTTGTTATTATAATAAATCTAATTTAGCGGCACCAACAATGGCTGCTAGATCTCATTTATACTGACATAAATGGGCTTGACACTGCTGGTGCAGATGATGGAGATATAAGCAACTGCTTGATCAGTGACTACATGGCTGCAGTTCCCACCCACCCAATATCCCAGGGATATCCCTTAGCTGCAAGGGACAGAAACAAGGAGGGAATTTGGAAGAAATTTAAGTTGCAGGAGGGAGTAGGGGGAATGACTGCTCTGGAGGCTGCAGGACACATTAACTGTGCTGCTGTAAGGGCCAGTGCTTGGTTACCACATCTCCAATTGCTCAGGCCTAATGTTGAGATTAATTCGAGTTCAGAAGAAATGCACTTAACATCAATATTTAAAGTGAAAAGCAACCACATAAGTTAAATGTTCCAGAGCTTTTTACTTCAATGAACTTAGCTAAGCAGCATCTGTAAGAAAGCATTAGTTTCTCAATTGCAGTCCCAACTAAATGTGTCAAAGGTTAAAAACTAAAGAACAAGATTGAAAAAAAATTGAAATTGTTCATTTCATCAGTTAAAGGTATCAGTTCACTGCACAGAGACCTGTCTTCCTGCTTATTTTTTCAAAAAGTCAAAAATCTTGCTAAACCTGAACATGACAACAGAAGTGAGAACATGCTGCTTACACTCTTGCGCATCAATAGAGAGCTGTATCGGTCACAGCAGGTTGACAAGAAGCTGAAATGAGGGGTGAATGAACTCTGCAGTATTTTTGTCTATTAAAGCTGTCCCTATAGTTTTGCTGGGAGACAAAATTTTCATTCTGCCTACTTCCCCATCTGTACAACCATCTGTTTGCTCCTTCCTTCCCACTGGTTCACTTCCCAGGTGTTTTGGAGGGCCATCTTCTGTTAGTACTTCAGAAGGCTGTACCTCCCTCCAACCTTCACTTCCTTTCTGTACCAAAAAAAGTGCAAGAAAGGTAAATATTCTTTGTTCCAGTCCAGCTGCCTATTTAGAGAACCACAGAATTAGGCTTAATGGGAAGGGGCCTCTGGAGTCACATAATCCAACCCTGCTGAGGTCTCAATATATTATGCAGTGCTTCTTTTCTCTGGTTTTCAGGGTAGTCTCTAACTTCAGTAGGCAAAACATGAGAACTTCCCAGAAGATATACATGTGGGAAGAACTTGGAAAAGGATTGCCACATTTCCCAAGGAAATTCAGGATTCAAGAAGTGACCTGGGAAGGTTACTGGAGAAGACACTGCATAAGAAAAAATCCTCAGCCTGGGTAACTACTCTGTGCATCTTCCTAACAGATGGAAGGAGAGCAGGTTGTGCAAACTACTTCAGCCCAGGTCTGCTGAAGTATTGTGAACATGGGATAAAACTCAGTTACAAAGAAACTTGGTACCACTCAGTTTTGGAAAACAGAGAGAGACACTCTCATCAGAATGGCCTGGTTCTCCTCTCAACACTTCCAGTCATTTTCCAGGTATGTGAGAACTGCTCAAGCACTCAGTTTAATACTTGCAAAATGCATTAAATATTTTTCATTATCTGTGTGTATGAAACATAATAAATTAGTGCTCACAAAGGCTGAATCCCTTAATATAACAACAAGCATAAAAATTCAAAATAATGTTCATGAAGACCATCTCTTGCACTGGGAATAAAACAAGTGTTGGGATTTTGTAAAAGAAGATTGTAATACTTTGATGTCTTGCATTGATTTTTCTAATGCCACTGTATAGTTACCACAAAATTACTACAGAGCTGAATACTTTGGATACCAAGGGGACATTTTCTTTTCTTATGAAGATTTAATTACTTGCTGACACATATGAACACATTTTTTTCTTGTTTGGGACTGCTACCAAGTCATCAAAGACATTTCTCTAATTATATTCCCCTCTCACATGACTCTCAAAGGTCTACAGTGTTTTTTTCCTGAACTGAAAGAGTTCCATAACAACTTCCATAAGGTCTGTGACCTTGTAAATCAGCTGGTAGGATGAACTACAAAAGCACTCCTTTGTGAGGCCTCCCAAGAGGTTTGTACATGTTAGATCAGGCAGACCAGTTTATCTGGGCTTCAGAGATAGAAGTGTGGGCATCAAGACTCTTGCAGTGCAGCTGGAAAGGTATTAGTTACATATCCAACTACTAAATAATGTAGGCCAAACACTTGTTCATGAAGATCTCTCGATGTAAAGCTTTTGCAGAATCTATCCTATCCAAAACCTCCAATGCAGTGAGCAAGACACAGAAAGGCAGAAAAGGAAAACTGACTGGTCATGACAAACCACATAAATTCACCAGCAGAAATTATAGCTGGGTTTCAGCACTCGTCACCACGTATTTAATGAGAAGCAAGGACTGTCTTCTGGAATGCTGGAAAGGGCGAATAGATTTGTTTAAGATTTGTGTGACTGTACCTGCTGACATACAGTAAGCTACCACAAAATAATTCAAATAAATGAGTAGCAAACAAACAGAGCAGGTAACAGTTTCAGTTCTGTGGCCTTTGTCAAAGACCTAGCTGGCAGTACAGGAAGTTTTACTGTTGTTGACAGTAAAACTCCTGGTAAATAATAATTCACTAAATAATTATAACACAACCAATAAATAAGACCAGAACTTAGTAATTTTCAGACAAGTTTGTTTCACTATTAATAACCACAATGTGCCAGATTAAAGGAGTGTGTAAAGATAATTCAATTTGATTCTAGTCTGTGCCCTGGTCAATGCAGGTTGGAAAGAAGCTCCCAGCACAACCTGACTCTTCATGCTGAAGCACCAATTCCCCTTCAGAGAACAGAACAGACAAGTAAGTGTTTGCTTGCTTTGATGATGAGGAAGATACAGGCCGTGCTATTACCATCTGCCTAATATGTTCCCTTTTTGGATAAGAATTTTAGATATGAAAATTACACTATCACACTAATTTCTTTTGAATCTATGCATATTTCATCAACTGGTATATTTTCTTCATTTATTTTACATCCTACTGCAAAGTGCTTAGAAAGAAATGCTAATAAATTATTTGAATACCATTTAATTATCTTCAGTTTTTCAGAGTGACAGAAAAACAGCTTCTGTAATACAACATACATGTGACAGAACAAGGAAAACAAGGAGAAAAGAGCAGAGTGAAAGACAGCATCAGAAAATCCTCCCAGACGTTTAGTGTGTGGAATTATACATTCTTTGGTCCCAAGCAGCTAAATGTTGAAAAGGGAAAAAGGTTGAACTGACTGACATATTTTTCTCTAAGATGTCTGGTAACACTTAAAGGCTTAAAGAATTAGCTTTGAGTTAAAAGGGTTTTACTTTCTTTAAGTCATCTCCTTTTATAGGGATTCTTATATTTTCTAATTCTAATATGTTGAATTCTTAGGGGAAGGTTGAAAAGAGCAATGGAAAGGAGAAAAAAAAAAAAAAAAAGGAAAGCCTAGCAAAACCCAGGGAGGAAGTAGTCCAATTTATTAAGAGTTTATTATTTGGTGAAAGAACAACAATCTATACACCAAATTCACCATCATATAATAATAGACAAAGAGCGAGAAGACACAGCTATTCACCAAAAATAAATATATAATAAAAAAGTTAAAGGGCAAGGATAGATTTATTCTATGAGACATAACCTATTGATTTTTGTGAATAAATGTACAGGGTTCAGAAGTGCTGAGCATCCACAAATGGATTTGTGGCCACAGGAGATAAGGATGTTCCACTCTTTTTATAATTCAGGCTATAAATGACAATATTTATATAGATTAACTGCTGCCAACCTGCTAGATCAATAATGTAAGCCCTACCCAACCCAAATTCTCACTGTTTTTCACATTGCTTCCTACACTTCCTCTGGTGGCATCAGTTGTCTGCTTCAGGTAAACAAAATTTAAGGTATGTAGTGTAATATGTAACTACCAAAAACAGCCTCTGTACCACAGGAAATGGTTCTGTATTGGAAGAGCACATTGCTATGCTCATTTCTAAATTCCTAGTTCTGCTGTGACAACCACGGTGAGGTACCCTGGGTGCCAGAGCTGCCTGGTGATGGCCACACCCGGAGCACAGGGCAGATATGCAGCCTGCACACTTCAGGGGAGAGCAGCCCCACCTCCTTATCCAAACATATCCCTGTGAGAGTAGCAGATGCCTGGTGTCTGGGCTCAAGGGACAGCACTATGCTTGATAAAACAATGCTGCCAACATCTGCTTCCAAAAACTTAGGGTGTCCATACAGCTTTGAAAAAAATCACAGCGTCACAAACCAGCTTCTTGACCTTTTTTCATCTACCTCAGCAACAACAGCACACAGACTGGAGAGGCTGGAGGGGTGCAGGGTGTTGGGGGGCAGGCAAGCACCCGAACACATAATTTTAGAAGGCTGCCTTGAGGAGAGCGCAGTACCACTCTGAAAAAACTTCACTGATACTGCAATTTTTATCTGAGGGATCTGCTCCCTCCCACAGCCCCCCTTTCCAGCAAACAAGCACAATGTCCCTGTGCATTACCATGAGAACTCCAAAGGACCACCAGTCGGCACTCTGGGTGTGTCCTCGCCTGTTGACCACCTCGGGGGCCATGTACTCTATTGTCCCGCAGAATGAGTACGCTCTCTTGTCATGGTCGATGGCTTCCTTACTCAGACCAAAATCTACATAAATTGAAGCACAGAAAGACTCGTCAGGTCTCTAAAAATTATTATTTATGCTTTTTCTCACTGAAATTGTTTGAACAAAACAAGCAGCTGGTGAAGTGCCCTCCTGTCTGTGTGAAGAAAGAGGCCACAGGCATGTGCGTGCGGCTGCCTGTCACTTGTTAATACACCCTGAAAATAGGAACATTTTCCCTGCTCAGAATAAGGTTCTGGCTCAAGGCAGGAGGTTAAATAAGCAGATATATACAGTTAAGGTTTGGGGAAGGCAATCCTAGAGGATTCTTGCGTAGCTAACCAAAGTATTAGGAATAATAATCCCAGAGTACTCTGGTAAAAAGGTAGGCTAAACAGTGCCACGAGAGGGGCAAAGGGATGTCTTTCCAGCCATCCTCTGCCTGGATTAAATAGTCATATTGGAAACATCCTTCCATCCACAGTGGCAGGCAGCCACAACTGCCTGCTTCACATCAGTCAAGAGCACAGTTTTACCAAGAAAATGCTATATTCTCCATGTGCTGTGCAGCATGGGGGTTGACAAATTGACAGAGAAGCTCAACACTCAAACTCTTCTGGCTTCTAGCTTTTGCAAGCAAACTCCTTCCAATCAAAGACCAGGATGCATGCAATATACTGCAGAAAAAAATATAAACAGCTTATAGGCATGAAGTTTTCTGTTCCTCACATACCTGTTATCTTAATGTGACCCTCTTCATCGAGAAGAATGCTATAAAGCAAAAAAAGAAACATTCATTCATTAGCCATGCACAAAGTGCAGTTATAAAACATGGATTTAAAAACAAAGGATTAAAAAAAAAATTAAGTAAGGAGATATGCAGGATTCAAATACTTACATAAACAAAACCTTAGTGGATTCTATGGCTCCAGAAAGAAAAATGAACCTCAAAGGTTTGTTTAATCTCATGTCTGAAGCATGCACCGCCTGATGCAGTTCCATGTGGAGCCTCCTCTGTGCTCCACAGGATGTTCAAAGTGGGCATGCAAACAGAGCTCAGAAAGAACTGGGTGTTCAAAGCCAACAGCTGCAGAGTACATTATTCCAGCAGGAGAAGGAGCTACACGCTTCCTGTTCTTGTCATAATAAATGGCAACCACACAAATAATCAGGGCTTGGACTCACTGGACCTAAAATTAAGTCCAAAGATTCATGCTGGAGTAATAAAAGTCATTGTAGAGCACGGTGACTAGTCACAGCCAAACTGCACAGATCTCAGCCTCTGCTTATTTTCTCTATCCAGAGGACAGATGAAAATTCAGCCCAGAAGCCAAATTCAAGTGTTCTCACATTTTCCACCTGCCAACATATTTTTTCCTCACAAAGGCACTCCAACATTTCTGTAGTTCACCAAAAGCAGTGCTAGTTTTTGTGGAAACAAGAAACAACACTGAATTTGGAAATAATGATTTTGGTAAATAAAAACTGACATAATAATGAAGGTGGTCTTTCTTCTGTCCTAGTTAAACTTAGTATATTTCTCTTTTCAAACTGATCTAGCATGGTGCCAGCTATTTTTATATTCCTCTTCTCTTAGAGAATCACTTTAATCTAATTATTCAGGAAGAAGATAGGATAGAAGTGAATTAAATATAATGGGCTATGCTTTTGTGAAAAGTTGTGTCTGAAATGAAACATAATTGAAAAAATATCCTCTTCTGTCATTCACGTGTTTAGAAAAAGCTACTGAGCAAGTCATCAAAGGCCAGCAACTAAGTCAATACCATGTGTCCAATAATTAAAGCCTTTTCTTCTGGATAAAAGCATCTTACATTTATTCTTTCTCCACAGTTTCCTTGAACACATAATTTTCAAGTACTAGTCTATACCAGGCATGTTTTAATGTATCTTTTTGACTGCAACCCCTAAACTTGTGCTTCAGAAGGGAACAGAATAAAACACCTGCCAATGTGGCAGTGAGCCTGAATGCATGAACTCCCCAGACCTGGATCTGGAAAAACAGCAGGGGGAATAGAGCTCACAGAAATCAACCAAAATTTTGTCCGACACTCAGGAAGCCCCTGTGAATAACTATGCAATTCAAAAGCTGTTGGATTTCCCCAGAAACATTGACTTTAATGGGTTTTAAATTTCATAATTTCCCATTGAAAATCCATGCTGCTTTGGAATGTACACGATGTATGTTTCCCATACTTTGCCCTGATTAAAGGGTTCAGAGCTTACCCTCATTAAAGAGATAGAGGCAACACCAACAGAGATTTCAGACTGATAATACTGCCTGAGGTTGAGTCACAAACATACAGCAACTCTTTCTCACACTGTTTGCAAGAGCAGCAAAGTGAATAGATCCTGGCTTCCAAAGGATGTGTATCCTATATCCCCTAAAACGTGATCTACAGTTCCTTCCTCCAGCTCACGTTCCCTAATCACCCTTCTACCATGCCCTCAGCTTCTGGCATCTTCCTCTGTGGCCCCTGGCAGCAGCTTTTGGACATCTGGGTGCTTCCACATTTGCCATCTGGCAGCACAAGTAACGCTAGAGTCACTAACTGAAGATTATATTTCATGTAAAAGGAAAACAATATGCTAATGGTGAGGGGGGAAAAAAAGGCAACTGTTGCATGGAATTATCTTAGAGTGAAATTAAGAAGAAAAGAAAAAAGTACCTGCTTCTAAGAATGCAAATTACAACAACAGACAAATAGTTTTCCTGTGACAATAGAAGCAAACTTATTATCTGATCATACTCTGTACTCTCTTTTTATCTTTATCACTTTACAATTCCTTTTTATCCCACAATATCCATAGCAGACATTCTATTGTGAAAATCACAATTATTTTAGCTATGGTTTGTAGGATAAACTAATCTGAAATAAGATGGTATTATTCTATGGAAGAGGAAAAAGAATGAGAAGTTTTTAATATGATTCAGGCTTGAGAATAATCTTTCATCTAAATTAATGTTTTGAAATATAAAACCCATAAAAAGTAGATACTTTTAAATGCTAAACTAGGTTACAATCACATTGAGTGATAGACTTCAGATAGGAGGGGTTTTTTTTAAATTTTATTTGTTCAGTCTAATGCTTGAGTGCTTTTACAGGAGACTGTCATTGTCAACCTTCTCTTCAAAGCAGTAATAACAGCTTTTAGGTAAAAAATATACCAACACCATAAATAAGTGAACCATACATAGGCTTGGAACAAAAAATGCCACAAAATAAGGGTGTCTCTTAGAGGAGACTGAAGGGAGATCTCATCACAGTCTACAGGTTTCTCCAAAGAGGAAGGGCAGGCACTGATCTCTGTGGTGACCAGTGACAGGACCTGAAGGAATGGACTGAAGTTGGGTCAGGGGAGGTTTAGGTTGGAAATTAGGAAAAGGTTCTTCACCCAGAGGGTGGTTGGACACTGGAACAGGCTCCCCAGTGAAGTGGCCACAGCACCAGCCTGACAGTTTGAGGAGTGTTTCAGACACTTGGTGTGATTCTTGGGATTGTCTTAGGAATAGTCTATGATTCTACAATTGAACATTTCAGCATCAGAATCACCCCACAGACATTCAAACTGCTTTCACTAACCTCAGTTTAAAACTATGCCTGGAGAAAATAAAGGCTGGAAATCTCCATGCTAGAGGCTGGGGCAGCTACATTTGTAGCAGAGGAGCGATATAGTCTGAGTTACAGGAGAAGTCTCATTGCAGAGCTAGGAGTGCAAACTCCATATAACTTTTCTGCTACAACTTTATCACAGGAAAAAAAAAAAAAGCTTTTGTTATGGGTTGTTTGCATTGTTTTATATCATGCCTTAAAACAAGGCCTGAAAAATTCTCTCCCATTTCTCTCTATTTCTGGTTTTGAGTCATGTCTCCTGGGCTTCACTTTGAGCTCCAAAATCCCCAAATCAATGTGGAGTTCTGCCAGATATAATAAAGGTGGAACTCTGGGGTTGGTTTGGTTGGATTTTTGTTTTGTTTTGTTTTTGGTGGGGTTTTTTGGTTGGTTGATTTTGATTTTAATTTTTTTTCCCCCTGGATGATCTAAGTGTCTTTCTAAGTGAGAGCAGTTTTGCAGAAGATTCAACCCACACTTTATGTTAATCAGAAACTGTAGCCAAATTCTCAGGTGGGAAATAAAACCTGAGACTTTATCGAGAGTGTTTTATTTCATTGCATGCTTTGTTATGAAAGTACCAGATAAAGTAGTCAAATATATCAACTAAAGAGATGAAGATTCTCACAAATTGTCAGTGTTTTGTGACATTTGTCTTTGCATGATCCCATACTATCTCACATGACCCCATGCTATCTCACCCTGCTGAACACAAATCTCTGCTGTAGCTTTGTTGAAACCATGAAGTCAAAAAGGGACTGCTTACATCAATGGAAGATTTCCACCATAGGCCTTTGTCTTTTACTGATTCTCAGATCTCCCCTCTCTATACAGGGCAGTTACATTCATAAATCAATAGCCATGACTGGCAACATGCTGCATTAAGAAGTGGTGTTTGGCTTTTTTAGAGTATAGTTCAACATATCTGAAGTTGTTATTTGAGCTGTTATATGAACCGTCCCTTGTGTAGACAACTGAGGGCCTTAAAATGTACATCCTTGTTAACCTAAGCCCCTATTCCAAAACTCAAGGAGCATCTAGGTTCCTGAAAAGAGAAGTGGTTAAGATTGATAATAGTTTGTTCATTTTCAGATGGTAGAGTTATTTCTACGACACTCATACCCTTAAACCACTGCATAAGAAATAACATATGCATCATATACTAATTTCTACTACATTCCCATTTTTCCATTTTGGTATATTTACCATATATACCAGGGTATATACACCATATTTTATAGCTTGATTGTGCAGTTCATAATTAAAAATGTGCCTCACCATGTCAGGAGCTCAGTGGCTCCCAGTGTGACTGAAAAATCCCTTGTCCCACAAGGGATGCCACTGAAATCACCAAGACAACTCAAGGAGAAGAATTTGTCAGCAACAATTCAAGAGAAATATCTGCTTGTTCTAAACAAGACCTTAACCAGAAAGCTCAATTACTTGTCTTTTTGAACTAAGTACAGCTAACTTGAGAAGAACTCCCAGTTGCAGTTGAAATTAACTCATAGCTTTGAATTGTTAACATGGATTTTTGCTCAGAGAATCTTAAAAAACAAAGCTGAACCTTAAATTTTAATGTACTGAGGGTTCTTCCAAGTGGTTTGAACAGTGCTGTTTTCTTTTTCTTTTTTAACATAAACAATTTCAATGAGCTTTATTTTTAGCATACTTAGAGAGCTGACAAGCAAATCCAAACCTATAAGCAGTTCCTTTTGGGAGCTTCTGAAGAACAGCAAAAGCATTGAACAATGAAAGATCTAATGCAGTGCCTATCTTTCATAAAGGGGAGAGAGAGAATTGGGAAATTACCAATTAATTAATTTATCTCCACTTCTGCAGATCTGACAGATCAAACCTTGTGCTGTAATCATGCTGGTAATGCCTCTGCTGAAGATGTGTGTGTGCAATTCTGCACGTTGCACTTCAAAGGAGAGGGGGATCAAGGGAAGCCAAAGGGGAACAATGAGAATGACTAAACCCCTGTAAAGACTGACTAGTGAAGAAGAGTTCAGTACCTGGATCATTTAGAGCACAGAAGAGGGTCTAAGGAAAAGGATGTTCTCACAATCCCCTGAGGCTGCTGCTGAGAGCAAAACAAGCAGGTTGGGGATTCTATGAGGACAGGCCAAGGAACATTGGCCTGTAGTGGCAGCAGAGAAATTTCAAACTAGCTATTAAGAGAAATATTTTAGATGAAAAATTGTGGAGCACTGCCAAGAGTCTCCACCAGCTGTTTTAAGCCTGGCAACACACCTGTTATGGTCTTGATCCTGCCAGGGGGCAAGGAGAGGATGAGAACATCCTGGGATGGCTCTAATTTTCTTTTATCATCTTATTTAGAAAGATATTCCTTTCCAGATGTAATTCAAAAATTTAGCTTTTTTTTTTTCTTTTTCCTGAGAGTAATTGTTTTATTCTGCTGTATCTATTTCTTTAATGCAAACCTAAAGTTCCAGAGAAATCATAGGCTGTCATGTTTGCTCTCCTAGGCATGACAACACATAGGCTTTGCACTTACAGAGCTGTTTTTAGAGGATATGGTTTTCAACCACAGGCCTTGCTTTATCTCCAGGTATGAACTTCTGGGTCATTCCCTTTCCTATACACCAGTCATATTCATGTAAATTAATTTTCTACTGCATCAATTGCATCCAACATAAACTGTATTAGAGTTAATCCATTTAACTGTACATCAAAGACCATAAACTATATATACAAAGTTAGAAAATGCAAGAGTGATGGCTGCCACCTTAACTTTACATAGTCATCTCTCTCTGTAAAGGTCTTCAGTAATGTGATGATGCTTTTTATTTTCTTCCAGAGAAATCTTGTCTCAGTTGGCAGACTGGTAACACTCAGGGAGGGATTTTAGCAGAGCAGTACAGTGAAAGGGATGGCTGGTCTCAGCTCAGACAAAAATATAGAGAAAACTGGATTCCATCTGTACCTTTTCAACATGCTTCTATGTGACAATGACAAATCAGTGACACCTTCCTTCCTTAGATGTGCTCCAATTTCTTGATTCACTGATCCCATTTGAAGCACTGCAGCTTGGTCTGCAGTAATATAGAATACTCTCACTTGCAAATGGATTCACTGAGAGATGTTTTTTGAGATGCTAAGTGACACCTCCTGCTGAGAACTCAGAAAAATCCAGTTCTCAGTATCTCAAATATAACAAACAGTTTTGAAATTCACTTAATTTTCTTCTAAAGCAAAAATTTACAGCATATGCCTAAAAATGCAGTGGCATTGTGGCATATCTGAAATACAAGCTCATGTCTGGATACCTTCTGATAGCAGATTCACATATCATGTGTTATCTCAAAAATCAGCCACAGCTAGCATCAGAGAGAAAAGAAGTGCATGATTCATATAAATGCTCACTAGAATCAAAGTTTAAAAGAGAAAAGCTATAATTGGAGTTATTTTATTGTGTACATGTTTGTTAATGCTCAATAGATAAAACAGAAATTCAGAATGAAACTGAAATTGAGGAGCTGCTGGCAAATGATGCCGGAGCCTGTGGCCGTGGCAGCTGGGGTGTCACCACGGCCTACCTGCATTTCATATCAGGAACAAAACAATACTTTTCTCCCTTCAGTTGTTTAATTTGTAGGATGACTTCCCACATTTGTCAAAGATTCTGGTTTCCAGTTTTGGTTGCAAAAATGGGCAAGACTGGAAAATTCGGCCAACTGCAAAAAGTCCTCTAGCTGAAAAGACTGACAGCTCTTGCTATGTACATCTGTTGAATTCACACAGTACTACTACTGCTACTACTATTTTCCTAACCAAAACATAAAACTGAATTTAAAATTTAGATCAAATAGAACTGCAATGGAGATAAACAGTCTCCTCCCCTTCAACTTTTCACCTACAAAGTCCACCTTCCATCACTTTTGGTCTCATGTTCTGCCCATGAGAGTGAAAGCAATAACACTCCATTTTAAAGAAAGAGCAGCATATTTTTCAGTTTGATGTCACAGAAGGAAAATGCTGCTGTGCTATTAGACATTGAAAGTGTAAGCAATTGCCAAACAGACTGCCCTAGGTGGCTATCTTTTATAAATGCTGGTGACCATTACATTAAAAAGGAACTTTGGAATGTTGCAGCCTGATTTATTTGAGTTGTCACAGAAGAATCCAGCAAAGCACCAAGCAAAGGGCATGGAATAAAAACAGCATCACATTACTCCAAGTGATAGCACTTAGGGTGTCATTTGCTCTACTGATGTATTGCAAATAAAAAAGAAAAAGGAAAATTAGGACCATATTATAAGTTAAAAACAGCTGCAAATATAAGTGAGAACAAATATTTTGGAAAATATTTTGTACAGTTAATGTAAGTGTTTTAAAAGTCCTGATTATAATTTCTCTAATGAATTAACAGGGACACAAGTTCTCAGACACGCTCATTTACTTTGGGTAATGACTACAGTAAAACTGAATGGTGCTATTCTGTATGAGCTGGAAGTGGAGTTGCTTTGAGTGGTTTACAGTGCATGATGAGGAAGGCCAGGTTAAATGCTGCAAACAGAGAACAGTGACACTGAAGTTAAAGGCACATTCACAAAACTGAAGGCTGAGCACACAGAGGTCCCACCATAGTGGAGCACAGTCAAAACATTTGGCCTCACTCTAAGATGGTGTGGTAGAAAAACCCTTCTGCTGTTAGTGATGGTCTCATGTAGTCTCACAAACAAGAAGGAAGGCAGACCCCTGGCACCTTCTCATTTAGTAGTGTGACAAGGAGAAGAAGCAACCTAAAAGTTCAGGTCTTTATGTTTCTGTTCACTTTTCCTTGGTTAACTTACTTTTCTGGTTTTAGATCCCTGTAAATAATTCCAAGACCATGGAGGTGGTCTAATGCCAAGGCCAGCTCAGCTAAGTAGAACTTGACATCCTCTTCAGTAAACATCACCTAGAGAGAAGGAAGAGAAGACCACATCTATTTATTGGACAGTGGTGGGCTGGCTTGGCTTAGACATGGGGAAGGAATTGTCTAACCTGGGAATGCTGGAAGGACCACCTTATCAAGTTCAATTTTGCAAAATTTGTCTGAACTGACATTAACAATTCTTACCAGATTCTCCCTATAAAACAAAACTTGATCTGTTGAGTACCTCTATTCCTTAAAATAGGCTGCTCTCATTTATCTGTTTGATCAGTTTAGGTGATATTATGCCACAACATTAGGAATAAATTATAACTTCTTAGCCTTTGAAAATGAACAGCAAAATTAAACACATTCATTGCAGCCCATATTGCTTTCATATCCTTTACCTTGCTACAATCTTGGCATTTGCTTACCAAATTCCCATGAAATAGCATGAGAAACCTTTCTGGGGAAGTGGAATACTTCCAAGTCTGAACAGAATACACAGCATGAAGCGAATCAGAGATGGATTTAAAACCTCATGCCTTGGAGGTTCAAGGGAATATCAGTGCAGATGCCCTAAGCAGTGATGTTCTGTCTAACACCCAGGAGCTGAGAAGGTGCCAGCAGAAGACAGTGTTTTCTGTAGCTGATATGGATCCTGTTAACACTGAAAGCTGTGTTTTAGGTGAGAAGAAACTTCTGTAATCAAAAACGCAATAATCTCTCAAAAACTCAGATGGCAGGAAACCCCTTTGGTTCAACTTCCATTATATCTTGGATGTTCTCTTTAATTAAATTTCAATATGCACAGAGATAATAATGCAGAAAAGGAAGCTGATATATTGGATACACAAGTGTGATTATGCATGAGAGAAATAAAATGAGTCAGCTCAATACAAATTTACTTGTCCTATGTAAATGTAAATTCTTCAGTAGAAGTAGCAGAGCTTAATTTTAAAATTAAGTCTCTTCTTTCAAAAAGGGGTAGCCAAAATATCTGAGTGCTTTGAGAAGTTCCAGACAGCTGAGAGAAAAAAGAGATGATTTGGAGAACAGATGTCACATAATTTAATTAAGAATTTTACTACAAAGGCTAGAAATAAAGACACAAGAAAAATACCAAATACACAAGCAAAAGCTCTCAAATTTAATTGCAGTGAATGTAGAAATTACATTAATTTTAAAAGAAATTTAAATTATTTATAAGATTTAAAATAAATAATGTAGGCAAGAAATTAACAGAATTGAGGAAAAATCTCTACATATACACCTAGTTAAAGTCAGATGTCTCAAAAAGACAGAGCAAGAAATAGGCAAGCTCTGTATGCATGCAATATATGTATATGGGATCTGACTGAAAGTCCACTGAAATCAATACCTTTCAACCAAATTTATAATAACAAATTGCAAACGGTTCCAAATTTTCCCAGAACTTTTTTCCTTGCAATACCTTCCCCCAAACACCTGCAAAGTATAGGCAGGCAAGGTGAGCTGCAATCACTGAAAAAAAGAGAAGTATGTTTTTACTGTCAGCTTAATGAGTCATTAATGATGATATACAGCACAGGAGTTGGTGAATTGCCCTGAACAAGCTTTGGGGAAAACATGAAGCTTTAAAGAAGTACAAAGTCTGAGCTGTTATCTTCCACTTTTGAGCTCCCTTGCTGTGTAGAACAGGGACCTGGCCTCGTAGGCAAGAGGCACATTTTCTGTTTTCTTCCATGTAATCAGAGAGGCCCTTGCTGAGACGGCAGTGCTGCCTCGCTAATAAAGCTTGGGCTCATGACAAAAGCAGAAGGACATTTTAAATTTAAATTTTTTAAATCTTTCCCCTCATATTTAAAATAACTGCCACCAGGGACTTAATATTTATACAAGGATCATTACTAAGCAGTGTAATTAACTTGTTACCAATGTCTTCTTGCATTAGCAAACAAGGCTTAAAAGCAAACATTTGGGTCCCAAGTTGTAGTGCACACAGTATCCTGCAGCACATCATTGAATCAGGAATTGAATGGGGGGAGGAGGGGAAAGCTATGGAACTTCTGACTGAAAATACTGTCTTCACAGCCTTTTTAGTCCATCAATAGCTCCCCAAACCCAAGAAGAGCAAGAGAGCTTCCCCTCAAGACAGCATTTGAAAGGTTCCTTGTCTTTAAAGACTCTGCAATAGTGGTTGCCTGCACCCCTGTCCTCACACCCTGAGAAGTACCAAGGGCTGGGGACATTGTGTTGGTGACAGAGAACACCAGGGAACAGACAACTGCAGGGCAGCCATCCTGCCTCACTGGAGCCTCCTGCACTCCAGCAGGGACCTCGCTGGGACTGCTGACTCACAGAAGTTTGGAGATACAGGAAAGAGCTAAATGAACCTAGAAAGCCTACTGCAGCTGCTCTGTATGGGCATCAGAGAGACTCGGGTTTGGGATGTTCCCTGCCTGCAGCAGTCCCTCTCCAGGGGCACGGCATGCAGAGGAGAGGGGAGAGAGTCTGGGGAGGATATGGAAGCAGCAGCTGCTCCTGGCAGGCAGGAGGAGGGCAGGTGAGGGCCGTGACAGTCAATCTCCCATGTCCAGGCTGGTGTGTGGCCCTTGATCTGCTCCCAGCAGCTGCAGGGGCTGGCCCTGACCCACAGCCATCTCTTCCTTTGGCTGGCAGCATGTGTGTTTTTCCAGTAGTTCTGTGCTCATCCCGAGGGCAAAATGTATTAGGGATTGATTTCTCAGACTGTGTCTCATCACATCCAAGACTTACTCTGAAAGCATTGAGTCTGTAGCTGTTTTGCTACAGAGCTTAGCATGGGTGCAGTTTTCTCTGGCAGTAATACCAACATGGTATGTGCTGCATTACCTCTAGCATAATTCAAATACAATTATTAAGAACCCACTTAACCATGCAAAATGAGATAACTCTATTACATATATATACACGAGTATTCCCAAGGCCATTTTTCATTCCCACAAACTCTGAGTTTTGAAATCCAAGACAGTCTTTAATCTCTGAGTTAAAGATCTATCAGCTTACCTCTTTGGAGAGTCTGGTGAAAAGGTCCCCTCCCCGCAGGAAATCTAGTATTAGATACAACTTTCCCTCTGTTTGAAATGCTGCATTAGAAAAGGATGAAGATGTTGGAAGTTTGAATCAAGATAAAGTCCCCGATGAGTAAATCCTGTTAACTAGCAATGTGCCATTGCTTCACTGCCATTTCAGAACTTTGAGAACAACAACAAAAAAATTTCTGTATAGAACTTAGCAACTGAGCTTAGGCTATGGGAAAAAATAGTGTCAGTTGAGAGACAACAGGGCATTACTTATATATTCATTTCCATGCTAAGCAGCTGTGAACTATCAGTGTTTCCCACTCCATGAGGTACTAGGAGTCACCAAGAGTGAGACATAGAAAGGTTTCCATGACTGGGTGAGAGAAGACTCCGCACTACCCAAATGTCCTCAGCATACCTGTTACAGTAATAATGGGGCTGGCATGGCAGGAGGCAGCTCCAGCAAGACACCACATTCATGTACACACCTATATACATTTAGACTGGTACTGATTATTAAAACCAGCTTTTATTTAAATTCTCTGTCCTTCTAAATGATACCTGACAGCAGGTAAGGTGTTGGCAGATGTAAATTCACCAGCTACCCCAGCAGCATTACCTACCACATCAGACTTTATGATGAATTAATTTTGATGGAGGAATTACTGAAACTTACAAATACTGAATTCCTCCTTTAGCTTAAAAAAAAGAATTTTACATAGGTAGCCTCTATGACTTGGTTAGAAACAGAGTAATAGGTAGGCAGTGAGTATCTGCATGGAAACGTAACACATCTAGTCACAATTCCCCAACCAATTTAAGAACAAACACAAATTATATTTTATTATAGTTACCATAATGAAGCTTGACTATGAAAGGATGGTTCACTTCTGCCAAAATATCTCTCTCCATTTTAGATCGTACCCGATCCCGAACTACAAAGGAAGAAAATAAGAACAGTGACATATTAAGAGGCAGCATGGTCACTGGATACAGTACTGGAATAAGGATCTGGCAATCTGGATTCTGATTCTCACTCTGCTGATGCCTGGTATGACCTCAGGCAAATCAGAGCACTCCAGTGTCCTCTATCTCTGACTGTCTGGTCTGTGTAGCAAGTTCTCCAGGAAGGCCTTGTGTCTTTCCCAATAGAGAGCTGCCCTAGCTAAAATGACTACAATGTTGTAAAAAAAACGAGAAGGCAATGACACTTCATAGAAGAGAATGTTAATGCAAAAATGAAAACTACACAAAATTAATCACTTTACCTCATTTAAGATGAAACAGAATGTACCAGTCCCAGAGCAAGACAGATTAATCTTGCTCAAATTAATTTATTGTATTTTGCTGATGCTAGCAGTGCTTATGACGTATCACTGAATAGCACTTCCTGGAAGTGGTATGTAATATATACAATATGCAAAACTTAAAATAAATCACCACCCAAACAATCAGTAATAAAGAAGAATTCCAAATAAAACAGTAGCTAATTATTTTTATGAGTAGAGAAAACTTTACTGTGTGATAGCAGTGAGAAAAATACCTTTTTGTGGTTGAGATTAATAGAGAGAAAGGGAAATCATAATTTCAGAGGTGAGCTGAGTTCAAGCTAAACAAAACTAATGCTGAGGATTTCATACCAAAGCCATTTAGCAGAATATTCAGACACTGAGGAGGATTCAAGCCCCCATGTTATCAAATCTTGATCCTAAAGATGAATTTTTCAGTCAATCACTGTTTTATTGAAATTATTCTCTTCTTTCTCTTCACAATGCCAATACGCTTTTCAGATGAAACCGTCTACAAGAGATATTATGAAACTATTTTAGGTAGCAAAGCCTGAGATCTTAGTTACTCTATCACTGCAGGCATGTGTTGTGGAGCTGCTCAGAAGCTGAGTACTCTCAGCACCCAAGTAAAGAGCATACCATAACTAAACCCCTGTCTATTGCTGTACTTCAAAAACTGATGCACAGAAATAGGTCCAAACCAGCTGATCTGAAAACCTTAAATAGCACTGGTGATATACTTGGATTTCTTGCTATTTTGATGCTTTACTTGGGCCAATAACAATCTAAGGTTTACCAGCTCACTCAACCAAAGAGACTTGTAGATAAATTCAAAACAAAGGGAATTGAGAAATCATAATCTTATCCCTCAAGTAAAAATCATAGCATGCACTCACAAAATGCTTAACCTATGTGAAGACAGACCATTTCTTGTGCTGTCCATCAGTGATGATCCCAGGTATTCCTGTTGGATAGGTGGGCATTGGTGGACACTCTACATGGGACATTTCCCATTAAGCTTGGTTAGGCAGCCTAAGTGCTTACCTGCATTTGTACTGCAGAGTTGTCAGAACAGGCTGTCAGAATAGCAGCACACCCTCCTCCACCCATCATTTTAACCTTCCAACAGAGAAAGGTCCAGCTGTGCAGCCCAGTGCTTTGCCAAAGCCTCATGCCCTGCCTGCTGCTGTGGTGGTGACTGAGTGTGGACCTGTAACCACACAACTCACCCTTCCCCCCACATGCAACAAGAGGCACACCAGACTCAAAGAGAAAATAATGTCACCAGAGAAGACATCTCACTCTCCAGTCACAGCCCTGTAACCACTCTGAACCTGTAGCTGCTGCATTATGGGGCTACATTTCCTTTGGAAAACCTGTCTTTGGGGAGCAGAAATCAGGCTTGTGAAGCTGGAGGCTCAGCAGCAACATGGATTGTCCCTGTCTGGGCTGTCCTCATATGGCCTTGGCCAGCCCAGGAACCCTCAGGCAACATTTGGTGGCAAGAGCACTAATGAGGTTGCATGGTAGTGGGATGGGCTCTGCCCTGCTCCCGGGAATGAGACCTCCCTGCTGCCCAACGTGTGCCCCACCATTCTTCCTTTGGGGCAGGCTGGATTCTGCCAGGGTATGGATGCTCTAAATTAGTGCTCCCATGGCAGATACCATTTTCACTTACAACTTTCCTCTTTAAAATCTTCTGTAGAGAAAGATCCAGCAAGACAGTGCATATTACAAACATCTTAATGGACTGCCTTGGCCAAGGGCACTGGGCTGCAAAGCAAACATGATAAACAGCAAAGTCCCAGTGTGAATATGTGCTGACTGCATCGAGGGACAGCAGCCTGGTCCCTCCCCAATGTCCCTGGAGGTGGCTCAGGACAGCACCTGGTGATTTGGCTGCCTCTCTAAGTGAGTCAGTCTCTCTCCAGTGATTTGGAAAACTGTCTTGATGTCACCAGGCTGAAATTGGTGTTTGAATGTTTAATGTTTTTTAAACTAGGAACGGGTTGTCAGATGATAGGTTTGCTGTCTTAGTGAATATTTTTGCAATAGTTTTTTGTCACTTTTGACAATTTTTACCAAAGAGCTGCTAAATTCCCCAACCTGAAACATCAGGGAAAGAAATCCCCATGCATCTGTGACAAAAGCATCTGCCACTTACAAAAAGCTGTTTCTACAGGGAGATATGTGCAGAAAATACACAAAGTCAAAGATTTCACAATCTGCTCAGATATGTTAGGCAAAAAGCATTATTGATTATAAATTATTTGCTCAACCCTACCTTTAAAAATGACCTTTCAATAAGAAATGTCACTGCTTAATTAGGAGTGAAGCATTAATTAATTAATAAAGCAAAAACAAGGGGAGCTTAACTTAGTTAAATCAGCATCAAAAAGTATCATAGCAAGAGAAATAAATTAGTGAACAAAACTATGGCTTTAAATTTCATGTTACCCTCCTCACTTCTCTAAAACTCAGCACTTCGCCTCAAGTGGAACAAACACAAAATAGGACTCAGACTTAGGAACTTGCAAGTGAATTTCAAATTCTTCACATAGCACAGGAAGACAAAAAAGACAATGAAAATAGAATATGTACATAAAAACTCTGTGCAACATCCTTTTCAATTCTATTGCTGTTATTTAAATCTGTTTTTAATATTGTCTGTTGTAGGCAAAAGTAAGGCAAAAGCTAAATTCTAAATTCAAATCCACACTGCCTATGTCCAGAAGACAAAGTACATGTGCAGTGCCTAATTACCTGAGATACAGAGAAATACAAGCTTTCTAAAAGTGATCATAGTCTTGCTTTAATGGTTCTGCTTGGAAATAGTATTTGCTTTACTGTGACTTTGTTCCACACAGTACTACATTCAAATCCTCTAAAGAGCAGCCTTTCATGTTGCACCTTCATTAGTGGAGCATTATTACAACACAAAGAAAAACCAGAAAAGCATCCTGTTGACACACTGGATGTAGAAACACACCAATAATGTCACACAGGGACTTAATGTGCTTTTTTTCTGAAATGAGTATCATTCTGTGAAGGTTAATTTTCTGGAAGAAAGATCCTCTGTGGCCCAAAATATGGAACCTTTCAGAGACGGGGAAAGAGTCATTTTAACTTTACCATTCAGCCCTGCACTTCTACAGCAAAGGTAGAAAAAACAGATCTACAGACCAGGAGACGCTCTTCTGTAGAAGAGCACTCTGAAAAATCAATAAGGATGTAGGCTGGGTTTTAGGAGTCCAGGGTCTGGGAGAGGTCATTTTATCTCCCCCCTTCCTTTTTCTTTTTTTTCCCTTTTACATGAAACAACACATTTGGCTTTAAAGAAATCAAAGAGTTGCCTCTGTTTGTTGTATTTTAAAGTAGCCTTGATGCTCCGATGTTGAGATTAGGAATGACAGATGTCTCTAAATCAATATAACACTTTAGTATTGATCCTCCATTTACAGTCTTTATCACCTATTCATTATTCTCTCTGTTTGTAAAAGTTAATTAAATCTTGCAATATCCCTCTGAAATACCTCTGCTGAATTTTCCAACAAAGAGAATTAGAAAACGGATTGATGAAATCTGATGCTACAGAAAGAAAAAAAAAAATCACATGGGACTTGTCAGGAAAAAACACATGTGTTCTAGGACATACAAACTCAGCTGAAAATAAATCCTCTGAGCAGTAACCTGATCCCTTGTCATTTTTCCTCATAACCTTGCCCAGCAAGGAGCAGCCTGGTGAGCTGAGGGTGCTGCACAATTGCCTCCTTCCAACCCCATGGAACCTCTGGGAGCTGCAACCTCCTGCTGTTTTCTCACTGGGACACTAACCTAGATCTCTCTACTTGACCAAAAAAAAAATCCACAGACACTGCAGGAGATTATGTTTTAGATTTTTGGCTAAAATTATCTATTGGGTCAACCCTATCATTAAAGAAATATTGACTGACAGAACAGCCAGATGACCACATAAATATCATGTCCTTAAGCAGAGGTGAAATTTCAATTTCTGTGTATTTTTAAGCAGAACTGAACCACTGAGTATCCACAGATGTGCTTATGCACAGCTCCTAGGTGAAACTGTTTCCCACCAAGGTCTGTGAGCTGCAGATGTGAAGTGTATCCAAAAAGCCAAATCCTATGGTGATGTACATCAGCAGCAAAGTCAGAACTACAGCCCTCAAAACTGCATAGATCAGTTCTAACTAAATTCATTAAAACCAGACTCAATAAACAGCTTGATGAAAAGAAAAGAAAGCTGCCATCTGCTAAAAGGGAACTTCCTCTAAAAATCCAAAACCTACAGCTGGAAATACATCTGTTCATAACTTGTGCAAAGCTTAAAGTCTTCAACACCTCTGCAGAATTGCACCTGGAACTTTTTTTTCTTTTTATGGAAATCATATGTTTGATTTAAACTTATTTACCTTAGTGAATGTGATATTCTGTGAAATCATCAATAAATTATTTGTTCCTTGAATTTGAGTGTAACATGCTCCTATACCTGATTTGCTTCAGTCATACTGAAGTAGGACTTATAACTATTTTTTATTATTATTACTACTCTCGCAGGCAATAACAATTTTAGAAGTAACTCTTACTGACAGACAATAATTACCTATGCTCTAGGAGTAATTTCAGAATGACAAAATAATAAGGCTGGCCTTAGAATTCAGAGGTCCCAGTAGACACTGTTCATCAGCAGCTCTGGAAATTATGATGAACTGAAGGAAGAACTGGTTTCATACAGTTTTGCAATAAAGAAAAGTTGTTTTTTTACACATATAAGACAGCTAACCTTTTCTCTCCCCACAAAATAGGTATTTCAAATGTGCCAATGTACAAGAAACCAATAACACAAAGATGATCAGGACATATAGTCCTCAATCCTACTCTTAAATACAGTCTGAAGAGGATAAATTCTTTCCATCAAACCTCTCTCATTTCCTGGGAGACTCCTTTTTCCCTTGCAGCTCCTGCCCTGCTGCAGTTCTGGCTAACTCGCACGCAGCTGCAAGGAGGAGGCAGCACCAAGATCCGTATTTCCTATCCATGGGGCATTCCAGTATCAAATCAGTGTCTGCCTCATTTTTTGCTATGGAGATGTTGCTAAGCCAACAGAAGCAATGAAGAAGTTATTTTTTTCTAGTCCTGCTTGAGATGGAGATGATCCAGACGTCCAGGAACTGCTGGGTCTCTCAGGGTTTTGAGTTCTGCTGCTTGCCTTTTGAGCTTGAAGCCCAGCATGGTTTAATCAAGCACTGCTGCTCTTGGCTCTGAAAACACACTTGTTTGGTCAGTTTTACAGGGAGGGCTGGATAAAGCTTGTGCATCACCTTAGTCTGGAAGTGTGAAAGTTGTCTGTGCTTTGGTATTTACCACAAATACTCTCTGCTGTGTATCATCAAAGGCAAAATGCATCTCTTATGATTGAAAAGTATGAGGAGCGAACATTGGCTCAGAGGTGAAAATGCAAAGATATTCCCTCTTATGCCAGCCTTGCACAGGAAAAATATATTGTCCCTTTTATTCAGCCTCTCCAGGTCTAAAAACCAGTTGTACTGAAAGGGGCATTTCCTCTCCTTCAGGACCTTTGAGCAACTACTAATTCACTTGCAAAGCCTGGCAGAAGTGAAAGAGGGTGAGTGTGTCACAGGATCTCCCCAAGGAGCTCTTGGCACACCAACTCAGGGCAAAGTACCCCTTTGTGAGAGTGATTTAAAGCCCACCCAAGTCCCTTCTCTTTTGTTATTTTATATGAGCCTCTACTATTTTGTTTAATGGCATGGTATGAAACCTTCCACCTGGTCCAGTTCAGATGTTTAGGGATGAGAACAATAATCTTTTATAAAATATTAAGTGAGAATTCCTGGAAGGAGAGGACATGTGGCATTTCCTCTCTGTGTAGAGTGTATGTAATGGGATGCTGTCATTTGCCACTGTGGCAGTTTTAGTCATTGGCTGAAGTAATGCCAGTAAATATTTTCTGTAGATCTGACTGAAACTTACAGTTCTGAATATTTTCAAAGATGTTTTTGCTGTGGGTATTTTCTCTAAACTGGAACAGAAAGCCTAAATTCAGCAAGTTTTGCCAAAATTAAATTGAGAAAAATTATTTTGGCTGCATCAAAGTACTCTTTGTTAAGGGTTTTATTTTTTTTTAATCTCATCTTTCTTACCTCTAATTATAATTCACAACTATAAAATATTGTTTAAAAAGGTACACAATCAAACTAAATAATTCTGCTAAAATGCTTAATACTGATATTTTGTCAAGGAAAATTTCCCTCAACTGCCCTGTTCCTGTGGATAGACACCATATCAGAAACTCATATTTTCTTTATCATACAGTTGTAACATAAATTCAGAAGATGGAATAAAAATAATTTAAAAAACACCAAAAAACAAACACCATGAAGTTTTAAAACAGAACCCCTATGTCTTCCAGGTTTAGGGTAAACATATGAAGTTATGAAGTGATGTTTCTGCAACTGTCCTACTAGGAGTTTACCAGCTTAGTTCTGATATGGGTAACGTGAGGCAGTGGCTGGCCAGAGAGAGGTTCATTTGTCAGAAGGGAGAGTTTGGATGGGTTTGGTCAAAGGACAGGAGGCAAATGTTAACATTCTCCCTGAGCTGTCCTGACCACAACTGCACTGTGCTGACTTCTCACTCTAAACACTCCTTCCATTAGGCTGCTTGGATGTGGTAAACAAAGACACAGTCCAATCTGACTTGTTCTAGCAAAATCATTTGGATGAGCATTTCAGTTACTGAATTACAAAAATTTTGGTTTCTGAAACAAGTAACTGGTATATTTAAGGCATCACTGGGATAGTGGCTGATCATCCAACACTGAGGGCACACTCCATTTAGGAGATAGGAAGCCCTGAGACAGATTCTATTTGTAAACCACATAGAATGAGGTTTATCAGGTCTCCCAAACCCAGCCCTCCATGCTACCTGCACACAAATAGACAGGAATTTAGAATTTAAATAGTTCAGTAAAACTGTGGCATTTAATATTAACATTCAGACAAAACAAACCTCTGCTTTGCCCAGGACCTGAGGTGATGCAGACATACTTAATATAGCTCTGCTGATATGTTTGCCCCATAAAAATGAAAAAGCATCTGCGAGACGGCTGTCTGTCACTGAAGAAGCCTCTAGTCCCACCAGCAAACAGGGTGTGAAGTCAAGGCAAGGTCATTTCCTAAATTAGAGCATCAGAAAAAGCCTGGTCTTTTGCTGTTATCAACATGCTTCGAAATCAGCAAGCCTTGGTCACACAGACAATAACAACAAAAAAGGCTGATTTATTGTTTTCTCCTTTGAGAAGAGAAACACAGTCCTCAAGCAATTTGTGAATTGATTTGGGGCCAGGACTCCACTACCGTATAGGGAGTGCTGTGGAAGATATGACTAAGTTCAGAGAGTTTCTGGGTGAAATCATGGCCCTAAAACAGTCAATAGTAAAACCACTGTTGACATTAATAGGATCTCACCATCTACATCTCAGTCCCTATATACAGCTCTAAAAATATATGTAGCTGGTGGAGCGCTAAAAGAATACCTAACAGAAAAGGAAATCTTGTGTGTTTTTTTCCCTATGTAACTGCCAAAAGCTAAACATAAACGGCACTGAGCAATGACTACAGGGAGACAGGAGGAGAACAGATAAATATTTAAAGGATATAAACATAGAGGAAAAAGAAGCCTTATTTATCAAAATATAAGGAAAGAAATTAATATAAATAGGAGGAGGGAAGTGAAACAGAAAAAGAGGAAATGTAGACTATGTTGGGCAAAATGTAACTGCATGAACCCCTATGGAGCAGAGCAATGGCTTGTGATTGGAACCTCCTTACTGACACATTTTAAAACAAAACTGAACAGAAGAAGTTAAATAACTGTTCAGTAAGAAACCAGCCTGCCCTGACTGCAGGGGAATGAGATTGCATTTTTCACTATGTGCTACTTTGCTGCAGTGACTCCACCTCAATAAAGGACATCTAAAAAAATAAAACATATCTAGATTTCATTATTATGCACAAGTGTTTGGAGGGCTGTCTGAAACAGCATTTATAATAGGATTAATGACCATAGTATTATATCAGAACATTCCACCAAAGTGAAAAAAGTATCAGAAACCAAAAATTCATATTGGAAGTGAACTTGAAAACCCTGCAAATAACCACAAGCAGTTTAGTTTCCACAGTGCTTTTAATCCTGTGGTCTCATAGCCTTGTCAAGGATCTTTGATCTCTAAGGCTGTTACCCTGTGGGTGATAGCTGTGAGTAAGGCAGAGGGGTAATGCAGCCCCTCTGGGCCACCCAGCCCTGTGACCACCAGCCTGTGACAGTCCTTCAAACCATACTCCTACACACAGTGCAAACTTTCAGGCTTCCTCAAAATTTTGCTTTGGAAGTTGCTCACATTGTGCTGGGAATGCCACGTAAAAACAAAAATATAAAACAGTACTTCTAAATGTACACTTGCAAAAAATTCTTTCTTATGATAATATACAAAGATCAAGATAGTACCTAGCTGTGTGACATTGCCATTTTACACTGCAGAGCTTATTACATCCATAATGAAACCAAATTTGAACAGATAAGCCTTGACAAAACCTATATAGAAGATAAATATTTAAAAGATATCAACATGTAGGACAAAGTCTTATTTATCAAAATAAAAGGAAAGAAAGGAATATAAATAGAAGGAGATATGTGAAACAGTAAAAGAGGAAATGTAGGCTCTCCTTCAGCAGAAAAGTCAATTCTGAGTTTACAGTGTTGATGATGACAATTCCCACTCAATGAAAACTATGTCATAGCCCAAACAAAGATCTGAAAGATGACCAGGAACACAGTACCATTGTCTGAACAACTCAGGCTTTGCCCGAATTTACAAAAATAATCTACTGCCGCTGAGAAAATGTCAGTTAAATTACTGTGCCATGGAAACCTTTTGAGTGTGTCAATTACTATTGCATGCAGATAGAGAGTGCTGTAGAGAAAATAGAAAGGAGAGGCTGTCAATGATGCTGATTGCTTCATCTTGGAGCAAATGCCACAGCCATGAGGAAGCTGAAAATGACATGTGAGACCTACATGAAAAATTTGAAAACAGAGAGTAATTTTGCTTCTGTAGAAACAAATCCCAGATGGTAGTCTCCAGCATTGTGCCATCTAACTTTTATGGAGAGCCAGTTAAGTGCTAGCACATCTCAGGAGCAGTTGTGAACAGAACTCCTGGCCAGATGTTTGGTGAAGGTCTACAAGTGATCCAACTGCAGTGCTGTGAGGAAAACCATCTCCAGTGCAACTGACCCCTATCCTCTCCTGTCACTCTGTCTTAAAATGGCATCAAGTGACAACATTGACCTCACTGTTAATCTGTCCTCATGCTTGAAAGGAAGTAAGATTTTTCTGCTGTGTTATGGGAACCAATAAAAGCAGTTGGATGCAACTCCCAGAGGATGCTTACGAGTTTGGTTTCCAACCAACTACAAATGCACTGCAGTTGCAGGCAGCTGAACTTGGTTAAATGGCAATTATCCTGGCTGTTACAAATGGTGCAACTTATTCGGTGAACATTACAAACAAATGCTTGTCCTATAGATAATGGATTTGTACCACAGCCAAAGACTTGCAGAGTCCATCGGGGAGGTTAAAAATCCCAGGGATATTTAGCTATTGTATTTTCAGTTTAGCTTTCCACTATAGCTATAAATTTATTCAAAAGCAGAGTGGATTAATAGTTCTATTTCAAATAATCAATGCATTATACAGAAGACACATTTCCTAACAATTTCTTCATTTGGAATCTTTAGCCATTAAATTCCATAATGCAATAGACTGCACTCCAGTGAGGAGGGGTGTTAATAACATCTCCATTAATATCTGACTATTACTCCTCCAAAGGGCAGCGAGCACTGTGAAGAGCAGGCTGGCACAATTGGGTTGGAATTGCAGATTGAGCAGAGGAGCAGCTGTAAGGGTAGCTGGTTTGTGTTCTGTTGCCTGTTGGCTGGCAGCAGAAATGTGAGCACAGCCAAAGTCTTGTAATTCCTAAACTGAGGTACCAGCTCCCATACTAGACACAGTCTGCCATGAAAGAACAGACTACATGACATAATTCAAAGGAGATGAAGACTAAGAGCATCTGAGCCTGTATTTGCCAAAAGAGCAATTTTTCTCTTCCTGTAATTTGCAGCCTTGTGGTACCAACAGCAAGCTCTTGGACATCAGGCAGGATTAAAAGGCTTCCAGAGGTTACTTCACATGCTGAACAGCTGACATGATGGGTTGCCAGTAATAGCTTCTCTCTTTTGGCAGTGGGTTTCTTAAAATTAGAAGCATTGCAAGCAAACACAAAGCTTACAAAGCTGCTTTAAGACAGCACAAGAAAAACAAGACACAAAAAATGTCAAGCCTCAAAGGCTAAGACAAAAGAAAACCAGAAAAGTTGACTTTCACATAAAGTTTCCATTTGGCTCATAGAACACCAGCAAGAGAGGCAGAAGAAAAAAATGGCAGCAGGGAAGGTAAAACAGTGAGCACCTTTGTTGTCACTGGTAAAGCCCAGCTGGCCTGGGAACATCCTGTCCACTGATAACGTGCTTAATTCTTGAACTAAACACAGAGGAGATGGAGTGTGGAGGTTGACAACTGCAGGCAACCACCCTCCAGAAATCCTCACAGCACCATGGACTCACACAATATGCTGAGTCAGAAGGGACCCATCA
This sequence comes from Aegithalos caudatus, assembly GCA_013389925.1. Lineage (NCBI taxonomy): Eukaryota > Metazoa > Chordata > Aves > Passeriformes > Aegithalidae > Aegithalos > Aegithalos caudatus. Next base: position 288,412 of record WEIU01023253.1, read on the forward strand.
GGATCATCGGGACCAACTCCTGGCCTTGCACAGGAGACCCCAAAAATCATTTTACAGATCCCTCTACCCAAGGGCTGGATTTTTCTAGGAACTGTCTTTGAATGGGACTCTCCAAAGGAACAAACTTCTTGACAATTTGATCACTCTGCTGTGTTTTGCAGCCAGACATTTCTACCAGTTTAATTACACCCCCTGAAATTTCAATAATCTTTGTGTTAGAGCAGGAGTACTTCTGTTCTGTCATAACAAAGCACTCACAGAGGACCTGAAAGGTAGGACATGCAGCCAGAGAAGATAATGTCACCTCTGACTTACCTAGTATATAGCTAAATCTCCTAAAATGAATATCTAGGAAAAAAAGAACACTGCGGAAGGAAAGGAACATCAAAGATTCTCAGCCTACAGAAGATTGAAGCTGAGCATAGCAAACTTCAAGATACGGAAGGAAACCACAAAGAGGAAACTTCTCGAGAGAGAGGAGAGGAATTAACAGCTTCAGCTGAGGCAAGGCAGACACTGAACAGATGCTAGAAAGCATTTTGTAGCAATACAGTGATAGAGACAGTCTAAGAGTGAGTTAGATGAAAGTCTGTGAGGTGTGACACAAAAGCATCACTGTACCACCCTAGGTCAGGGGTGGGCCATGGGACTTCTTTGGGTGCCTTCCAGACGATGCCTCAGTAGCAGTGTGAGGCACAGGGTACCCACCCAGAGTACCACACCAGGGGGTTTACCTGGCACAGGTCCAGGAAACAACACCAGGCTGCTTCCAAAGAACCACTGAGCCTCTGTGATTGTCCTGAAGTCCAGCTAGTCCTCATTCCCAGGTTCTTGGACTTGAGCACTGTACACGGCCAGCAGTGACAGTCTCATTTTGGACTCATTCTCTTAGCTGAAGCTTCATGTCAGTCTCCATAGATCTGTTCCAATTAAACTGAGCTGTGTGTTTCACTTCTTTCTTTGCTTTCCAGCTAGTGTTGATAAGGGGTGTGAGGGCTCACAAAGGCCATTGCATCACCCAGTCCTTTCTGTGTAAAAGAATTTTTTCTACAGCTGAAATGGAATTGGATCACATTTTCAAACAGGATAAACATTTCACTTGTGGCTTCAGAACAACTGTCCATGTAGTCCCTCCATTTCTGAATCCACAGCAAAAACAATTAACAGCAATCTGCTACTCAACAATAAAAAATATCAAATGTGATCTTTTCTGTAAAACAATAACCAATTTGGGAGTAATTGCAAATATCTGTCATTAGATACACAATGCAATGAATATAATTAAAAGAACATTCCAATGGAAATCAAGCTTTAGTGCAATTCTTGATCAAGTCTGTGATGGAGAGTTTGAAGAATGAGTCTGGGTTTGAAAACCTTTTAATAGTGGTACCTACAGGAGCTGAAATTTCAAGTGTCTCCATTGCAGCTTATTCACCATGGCAAGTACAAAGACCAATTGAAACTTTAAAGAGGTAAATGGCAAACTGACTGAAAATTATAAGATGATTTGAAAAACTGCTTTCTACTATCAGAAAAACTGTAAGTATGATGAACTACTCATTTCTGGGAAAAAAAAAAAAAAAAAAAAAAAAAAAAAAAAAAAAAAAAAAAAAAAAAAAAAAAAAAAGGAAAAACCAAAAAAACCAGCTACCATTCCTTTACTGAGTGGAATAGCCAGGGGGCAAATTCAAATGCAACCTGCAGGAGCTGCTGCGGGTTCTTATATTTAAAAACGTCATTCTTTCTGTATTTCACTGACAGAAGAGTGACTCAACAAACATTTAGAACAAACTTATATAATTTGATCACAGGCAAAGAACATATATTTCTGTCAAAGAAATCAGCAGGTTTTCACAGTGCTTTCTTCCTCTGACTTCAGACTTGAATCACCTTTGTTCTCTCTAGAGAATCATTACATGGACACCTGAATAATGCACCCTTCACAGGCTTCTAAGGCCCATGGAACTGCTGAAGGATTAAAAGTCCAGGGCGTGGGCACCTTCACCTAGCAATAAGATTGAAAAATTTAAGACAGGTCTGTGCTACACCTTATGAAAAACACAAACACAGGTATGCTCAATGTCTTCACAGCAAAGTCTGAAACTCTGGCTTAAACCTATGGGTGCACTAATAAGCAGTGTGGTTCCAATCTGTGGAAAGTAACAGTGTGTGCTGGGACCTGAGGTTGCTCCACGCTTTATGTTGCACTTTGGGGCCATGACCTGAATGGCCACCAGAGGCTGGAGGGCACTGGGTGGGCTCCTGAGTGAGTTTCATCAGGAGGGAACTCTATGTGCTCCAAAACCACTGTGCTTGGCAAACCAAGGCACAGCAAAGGGACATAACTGGAAGAATTGCTTCAAAAGCTCAGTCAAACACAAGCACCAATGCTGTTGGATGCTAGGACACCCACTGCAGTTTCTGCTGCTGAACTGCTCATGAAGAAAGCTGGAGTTTGCTCCTGAGTCCTGTCCTGTGTGCTCTTTGGGGAGGATAAAACAATGTTCTTTCAGGCAGCAGTATACTAAGTGGCTGAAGCTGCTTTCCAAGTGAATATACAACTCTGCAGGGAGCTATAATTTGATATTATTGTAACAGCAGAGTTACACTGGAAGAAATGTGTGAACAGGAAAAGACTGGTCAGTATTGCTGCATTTACCTACAGCAGAGATCACAAGCGCAGAAGTGTGTGCCCCTATCTGAATCAGTCTGTTTGGATGACAGGGAGAAAGACAGGGAGGTTGATTTTAAACTTTTACCAATATTTAGGCAAAGACTTAACTATTCTGCCTTGCTTCGGACAACAGGAAGAACCAGCTGTTCTGCAAGGTGAGCAGCAGTTTTAACAGAATCACAGAACCAGACAGATTGGAAAAGGCTTTCAGGGATCACTGAGTCCAACCTATAACTGAACACCACCTTGTCAATTAGATCATGGCACTGGGTCCCACATCCAGTGTTTTTCTGTGAAGTTGTTCTTCCTAATGTCCAACCTAAACCTCCTCAAGTACAGATTTAAGACTATGTCCTCTCATCCTGTCACTAGCTGCCAGGAAGAAAAGGCCAACCTCTCACTACTTTTAAAGTGGTTGTAGAGAGTGATAAGGTCACCCCTGAACCTCCTTTTCTCCAGGCTAAACATCCCCAGCTGCCTCAGCAGCTTCTCCTAGGACTTGTGCTCCAGACCCTTCACCAGCTTTGTTGCCCCTCTCTGGACCCTAGAGAGAACTCAAGAGCCAACATTTTCATAAAGAGAAAGCTCAATTTTCTTTGGCAGGTAGGAAAACCCCAGAAGGAACAACAGGTTTTTGTGTAAAAACAAAGGAGCCAAAATGTTCCCTTGCTACAAAATAGAGATTTTTAACATTCAGTGCTCATTTCTTTAATATCATAGCAGTGGGAATTTTTTTGCCTCCTAACAGGATCTTCACAATGCACTTGGCATTGTGAAGACACTATAATTTAATCAGGACTTCATACAATGCAAACTCCCACATGGTTTGAATAAAACAGATAATAAAATCTTTAAGTGATGTGTGTTCAGTTTATATTTATAGGCAAAAGTTTTCCCTTCTTGTCCAAATCTGAATCCAAACACTGTACAGAGTCGCTAAAGAGTATTAAGTATCTAACCCAGAAGCTACAACCTCAACGAACACTTTAGCAAATGCTATGGAAACAACCTTCCAGCAGTGCTTTTTGTTGTTTTGACCTGTCCAGTCTGCTGTATATTCAGGCTAGGACTCTCTATAATATTTACTGAAGCACAATGAGTTGTCTAAACACAGCTCATTTTCCTCATAATACGTAAATACATGTTATTCTCCACAGCCCAACAGAATCAGCCTAAGTGAGCCTTCTCTTACAGGCTGTACCCTTTCTTCATTCAGAAAGCAAGCCCTAGGCAAGCTGACTTCTTGGGGGAGGAAGGAAGAGATCTTCTGATGCAAGTAAATTTGCAAAGGCACCATAAAAACACAGCCCAAAAGTACCCTTAAACACTGGTTGTTGAAGAACTTCTTGGTTTCATTTTCAAAACTCACAGAGGAAAGAAAAGTCTGTTCCCTCAGATGACAGCTACTAAGCCAAATTTGCTCCTAAACTATGAGGAATGTTGGCATGTTCCACCGTACTTCTTGATTCCTAGCCCACACAAAACGTGCACGTGAATGGGCCAGGTCCAGAAGGTGACCCAAGAGCACTGCACAGCACATACCCACTTGGCTGATCTTCACATTTCAGAGCCAATGGGAAATATACAGAGAATTCAAGTATTTTTTTTGTTTGTGCACACAAAAGTTGCTATTTCTTTCCGAGACTGAAAAATTAGAGTGTGCCTATTTGTGGAGATGGATGAGTCTACGTCTCAGCTGGATCTTTAAGGGCACTTCCAGGTCCAGCAATGTTTGTGTTTTTCTGAGCTCAGAGCCCTGACATTTGAAGGGTTACAATTCTCAGACAAAAGAAGCCATGCATAAGCAGCAGTTCTAAGGATGAAGTGCACACCACTTTACCTCCAAACTGCAGGGCAAGGGTACCTCTGCTGTGGAGTCTGGACCGTCCAGTGGACAGGACTTCCCTAGTGAATTTTTCAGAAGCAGGTAATACGAAGCCCAAGAAGACATAAAAAAAATATATCAGAATATTTTAAGAAAGGATGATAAACCAAAATTTAAATGGTGAACCTGGATGAGTATCAGGGCCTCTCACCAAACACAAGGACTGTAAAAAGTGGAAAAAGACACCTTGAAAACCTCAGCACAACAGAACTAGTTTTGCCTGAGGTGAAGACTCTTTCTGACTCCTGCTTTTGTATATTTGTCTACAGTTTCTCATTTTGTTGATGTTTCATTTCTTTCAAATCAGGGGCAAATCACTGGGCTTCTGTTCCTCTGTACCTGATTATCTAAACAACACATTTGTTCCAGGGAAACTGAGCCACATATGGAGGAAAACTGAAGAGGCCACTTCAGTTGGTGTCCAGTCAGGGAAACCTACTACAATTTTATTAGTGGTTTAGACAGAAATCACACTTCACCTGCTAACATCTAAGTTAGTGTTTGATTCTGGATGTAATTGTTATTATCGATCCTACATTCCCAAGAACACCCAAGTTCTCTGGGCGTCACCAAAGCTGTTCTCACAGCCTACTGCACCTATAACCACCACACATCAGCAAACCCCTGAGCCTGCTGTCTTAAACCAAGGGGATCATAAACTGCAAAGCACTTCAGAGGTTTTGAAAAAAAAGATTATCATTTCTAAACCCCACAAGCACAAACAGGTAGATTGCATTCTCAGGGTCAAACAGCTTCCAGTGCCAAGACTTACACAGCCCACTGCCAGCCAGACGGGCAGGTGCAAACTGCGTCCTCATGATCCCTCACATAACCCTTGCTACATCATCACTGCAATGTTTGTAAGGTTCATGGGCATTATGTCAGTGAATTACAGCTTCATGCCACTTTCTCTTAGATTGCATGTCTCCTGAGGAATGCGTCTTTGATTTTCAAGCTCCCTTACATTCCAGCACAGCAACCTGCTGGGGATTTATGGGCATTTCATGGGTGTTTAATGAGGCTTACACCGTAACCAATCTAAATAACTCTTGATCATGGAATTCTGAAGCATGTTCAGTAAAGCTGATGGAGCCTGAGACACTTCAAGAGAAATACTGAATTAATGAGAACAATCAGCTTGCCCTGCCCCTCTGTTCCAGTTTTGCTGGTGAATACCAGACACATGTATACACAGAATAAACACTCCCTGGTTTATTTCTGGTTCCCTCAGATTTACAGTGTATTCAGGTGGGCAGTAGACACTCACTGTCTTCTCTGTAAGTGTTTAAACATATAGATCAACTTTATTCAATGTCTTATCTAAAACTCTGATTTTAAAGAAAAAGTAGAGTATAGCAAATACATGAAAGCAATGTTTTAAGATGGTATTTTAATAGTACTATTTAATGACATTCTAGAGGGCAAAAGTCTCACTCCTGGAAGGTATTTAAATGCCTAAATATACTTGAGCACCCAGATGCCCCCAAAAGGGTTTGTATTTTCAAAGGAAGCTACTGAGGTAATGTAATTTATTACACAATATTTGAAAGAGAGATAAGTGATAGTTACACATACATGCAGTCTCAAATCTGATGTATTCCATATCTGGCACCTAACACACAGAACATCCTTAAACATTTTGAACAATGTTTTCCTAAAGTTAATAATTAGAATGAAACACCTATCTAGTTCGGAAAGCTTTCTGCTTTAAAATCAGATGCTCCCAAGCTCCTGAAAAAGGAAATGAGGAGGAACGAAACTTATGTGTGATGTTCTCATTTACAACAAAAAGTAACAGTGGCTTTTTTTCCTGTCAAGGATCCATGCTGTTTAAGGTGCTTATTCGGGTATACCCTATATTTAAAACAAGCCTTCATGAGTTTAAGATTAATTTAATTTTCACAAATATTTGTGTGTACAGCGTGTGCCTCTGCAAACTTTTACAATCTAAACTGGAATATTCCGGAGACTAATTTTCCCTTCACAGCAGGAGTGGTCCTGCTGATTAGCAGATTTTTTTCAAGCTCAGATCTTGTGATTGATCTACAAAGTTTCTTTTGTATCAAAAACCATTTTTGAACTATAAACGATTGAAGAATTCTGCTGTTGCTTGCTGTACCCTTCTTACCATTGCTGTTGGTGAAGTTGGGATCCTGCTAACAAGGGGCAACTACCCTGGAAAGGGGCAGGAGGCAGCAGGCTGACTGGAGAGAGCACCATTTTGTACTTCTGCTCCTTCCTAAACATTGCCAGCCAGCCATGGCCACAGTCAGACTCTCAGGGTAGGAAATCCCTCATCAGGACATACTATGGTTGTCCTTCAGAGCAAGTTCCATTACTCCTGAAGGTCTCTTACTTATCCAGGTTGTATTTCTTCAGACTAATTCAAGAAAGAAATCAGCTTTGCTGTCCCATCTTCTTTAATTTTCTTTCTGACTTCTCCATTTACATGCTTTTCAAATTTGTTTCACTATAGAAAATAACTGCTATAATATTTAGGGCTGTCTGGCCATTGTCAATGGTATTCGTATGGAGAGCTCTGACTTTCCTACTCCATGTGGTACTTGTGCAGAGTGCAGGTCAGAAAGCAAAATCATTCAGAAATTTGTCTTATAGCATGCCAGCAAATGTTGAACAGAGTGCTAACATGTACCTGTAGCTTTGCTCCCATTGCTTGACAGGGCAATAAGTACTTCACATTGGAGCGACTTCCAGCTTTTTTGAGTGTAGGTAGTCAGCAACAACTCAGCACTCTCACTTCAAAAGATGAAATTAAGCTGTCAGAAATACTATCTCTGTGCCAAAAGTTACATGGAAGCTTACTGACAGAAATCCTTGTTGCTTGTCTCACTCACCCTGCTGTCAGTGGGGTTGTGTATTCCTGTACTTTGAGTTAAACAGATGTCAATTTAAACTTATTTGTAGAAACTGGTGTGGACAAATTAGCTCCTACCCCTGTGCTGGTTATCTTGAGATTAATGGGAAATCCAGAGCTAGCAGTCAGAGGGCTAATTAGTCTGAATGGGAGAGAAAGGCAATCTGCCAAAATCACAAAGTAGTCTCCATTTTGGATCTTGTGATCCACACTTGGGAAGACAATAAATAGCCTTTCTCTTCTCTAAAGAACTGCCACAGAACTGCAAGGATTTCCTTGTTCTTGAAAGAATAGAAACTTAATGGAACACTTTGGGTACTTTAAAATTGCAACCTAAATTTTGACATTTCCTGAAATACTGCCACAATAAAGGTCTTTTCTTTCACAGTGGAATCTAATGTTGCATATTTCATCATCAAATACTAAGTAACAATAAAGAGTTTGGGGATTAAAAAAAAAAAAAAAAAAAAAAAAAAAGTCCCCCTTGCAAAGCTCTTCTTGCTAAACACTCCTAGAGTTATACAGAAAAAGAGGCAATATCCAGTTTTTCCTTTTGGTAAAAAAATCCCTTTATATTGTCAAAAGAAACAGGAATAAGTTTCTGGTACACCCTGATGTCAGAGGGGTAACACAGACCTTGCTCAGACACCATCAGATTATGTTCCCTAGTGGGGAAGACTCTGACAGTTGAGTTCAGCTCATTTTGGGCACTTCACGGTCCTGCTCCTGGTTGAGAAGTCAGAGAATCACTCTGTCATGTACATGATGCACACAGCCCTGACCTATTACTTTGCATGTCTTATGTCCAGTACTGTTTAAGTGTTTATTTACACTGGGCTGTTCTGCTAGAACAAACATTCTCATCTAGATTCCAAACAAAAAGATAAGCACGCCAGCATTGCTTCAAACTCATGTTTCCCTGAAAAGGTTTTCTTAGGAGAAAGGATGGTCTCAATGCCTGGTGTCCCCACTCCCCATTTTAACCAGTACTCAGAAGAGGTGCTGGCTCTGCCTGCAGTAGCTCTAGCTTGCAATTACTGGTAGCTTCATTCGTATTTTAGTTCCCCAAAGGAAGGCATGTTGAAAAAATCTAGATTTTTAAGTGGTCAGAATTATCAGGTCACTTAATGATTATTCTTTGCACTAGGACAGAAATTTAGACACTACACTGCATTGCACAAACCCACACTGTCCAAGACAAAGCAAAATATCTGCTCCAGAAAAAATGAATGCTCTCCTCTTTATCTGCAAGAAGTGTCAAGCTTTTGAGGGAAAGATCAGAACAGTGCTAGGCCAGGGAGACAAGAAGATGACTGCATCCTCCTTACCCTGTGAGGAACAACCAGAAAAGACTTTGTGACAGACTTCAGGACTTCAACTGAGACTGAACTTACTCTCTTTGCTTTTCAGTCCTGGGCTTGACTACCAATTTCTTTTTTTGCCACTCAGCAGGCAGTGGTCCCAGAAGAGAATGACTAGCTTTAAACATCAGTCATTTGGCCCTGGCCTCCTACAGTCCATGAGCCAGGAAACAGCACGATCTAAATGGTCTCAGAACGACTTCTCACACTTGAAAACATGTTCCCATGGTTTTTCAGGCACATAGTGAGAAGCACCAGCTGGGAAGGCCATTCTGCCCAGTAGGAGCCAGGTTTTACTGCAGCAATATCCTTATTTACTTCAGCAACAGAAAGACAGTGACACTTCAATACAAATTAATATACACCAAATAGAAGTCCTAAAAATAACACCAAGAAAATAAAGAAAGCATACAGCTGGGAAGCTGCAAACCTCTGTTTTCCTGCTCCCACTCTGTATAGGTAACATATTTTTGTTTGGATTCTTTTTAAAACATACACCTACAGTGAGGCAGAATTTTGGAGGATGGAAGAGACATATTTATGCATTCGTATACTACAAGGCAGCAACAATGTAAAAAATAGCAAGAAAAATAAATTACTACATAGCACAGAAATAGAGGCTGCAGCCACTGTCCCAAATCCTTACCTTTCAGAGTTGCCTTCTTAAGTACCTTCATGGCATAAAGCTGGCCTGCATCAGATCCTTTTATCTTCCTGACTAGAAATACCTGTAAAAAGCAAACGTTTTGTATAGATGAGTACTGAATTTCTTCTTACAAGACTTACTGCATTCGACAGGAGAATAGATACTATGGTTCAGGAAATCTAATGAAAATTACTAGCTGAAAGCATTTCATATCTATTTCACCTGCAACTGGTAGAGCTAGCTCTGGAAATTTTCAGTTTTAAGCCTTTACCACCTCACAAAAAACCCATTTTCAACATTATTAATTGAGCTCATATATTCAGTTAAAGATGGGTGAAAAGTTAGAATCAGTGTGCACGTATCTCTTCATATTCTTACCAGCTTTACAGAAAAAAATTATGTCTCATTTGTGTCTAGGAATGCGCAGTGTTCTTAAAATTATTGCCATCAATTAAATTAAAGAAAAAAATCAATTTGCTGCTGCCACTCATGCCATAAGTCACGAATAGCAACTTGCCTAAAATGCAGCTGAAGCAGAAAGTTCATATAGCTGAAAATCTATTGTTATTATAAGAAAAGACAGTTTTTCCTGTTATAGTCTATGCTTCATCTTCTGACAGTGTAAAATTTTAATTAAAATAAAATTAAATTTGTAGCTAAACTTGTATTATTTTTTGTATTGCATGCAAATATTTCTCATCTGCCCCTCAGTGCATCTGAGCACTGGAGGGGAAGTGAACAATGGGATCAGTGGTTCAGTTTGGTCTTTATAAGATTTTCAGTGTTTTAATAATTGGAAATAAAATACACAACCCTTTTAGCTGGTTCCCAGGACACACTCTGTGTGCTGAGGTAGAAGTACCAGGCAACCGTGTCTTTTTTTTTTTTTTTTTTTTTTTTTTTTTTTAAATTTCAGCACCTGTGTTACTGGACAGAAGCTGAAGTAAAGCCAAATATAGAACTAAAAATATAGTCCCACATACATACAGTCCCATATACCCATTAATACACAAAATAACAAAGGCTAGGTGAAATTATCTAACTAATTAATGTCTATTTGGATTAAAAATTCCATGGCAATTATTTTATTAATTCCCTGTCTGGGAACCATGCAGCTTTATTAACTGTCTCCACCTAAAACATAAAAAGCCAAAAAATAAGGAAGGAGGAAGTATGTTTCTAGCAGAATTTTTACAAGTTGAATGACCCTTCCTCCTAAAAAAACACAACCTGTAAAGACATTAGATTTTTTCAAGCCTATTTGATAAAATGTTTGTGAGAAGGGAGAACAACCTTTATCAAGCAGGTACAGAAAACGGGGGAAAAAAAAGGTAAATTCTCAATTCTCTGTGAACAACTTCATCAGGACTCTTACATCTGACAGCATCACAGCTGCAACATTTCTACAGCATGGTCTGATAGGGTTTTGGTGAGATTCTCCTCCTCAAGAAGTTTCCTGTGCACAGGAGATTTGCACAGGTCCTCAGGCTGCCTGGACCAGCCGAGCTGGGGCACACACTGCTTGCTCCCAGCACCTGCTTCCTACTCTGCTGAACATACAAATACATCCAGTGCTCACAACTGTAGGAAAAAATGATGAAATCTGGATGCCACAGATACACGTAAGACTTTCTGAAGTGTTTTTTGTTGTTACTCATGATAAATTAAGTTCAGCTGCTTCAGCGTTAACAGGAAGTTAAGTCATTTAGAAGTTTACAGAGAAAAGCTGGGATATTTTTCTGTCCAGCTCAAGTAAAAAAATTTTGTATTACATTGAAACAGAAGAGAAAGTCAAAAGCAAGCTTGGACAGAAACTAGATTTTCAACTGTATATGAAAACATTTATGAGCTCTTTACCCCAAAACACCAAACCCTTGAGACAATGGTTTTCAGCAGCACTGCACATAAAACAGCACGGCATACTGCATCTGCAGAAATACTAGGCTGCAATTCTAGAAATATCTTGCCTGCCATATAATCTTGCAAAGCTTGTAATACCCACATTGCTGTAATAAGCAAAATTATCAATTTACATTACCAGCCACTAGTCAGCTGTTCACTGTAGCATGGGATAGGGCACTTGTCTGCATTCCCTTCAAAAGAGATGAGTCAAGAATACTGTGTTCTATTACAGAGGACATCAAAATAACCAAACCAGAAAGGAACAGAACAAATGAAAAAGCATTGTATTGCAAAATGATGTCACCTTTCTGATTATTCTTAAATGTAATGCTACACATCATCCTTGGAATGACCAAGTAGCCCTGAAGTGCTTACTTGACATGTTATATTAGCTGGACTATACTAGTTTTTGAGAATAGCATAAGCATGTGACTGAGCATGACTTTGAATTTTCTAGTTTGATATGTTTGCAAACACCTCAGGTTATTAACATCTGAACTAGCAAAACTGTCTTAGCTGGAGCAATTGGTCCAGCATCACCCAAAACCTGATATAAAAAGCTAAGCAAGTGCTCTGCATCTCAAGAATGTTGGGGGCACTCCCTCTGACACCAGACACCTTCTCTAACCCTGCAAGAAATTATTTAGGCCTTGGGTGAACAACTTGAAAACTTAAAGGTTTGCATCCCCAGGGACACGCATTTGAACCATCAGCTCAAATTCCAAGGTGATGAACATGTAGGTGGTTGGGGACTGCATAAGAAACACAGAGCAGACCTCTCTTTCCCGTGTCTTTGCTGCTCCAGGGAATCTACAGATGTTTCTCACATAAGATATGGAAAGTGATTTATAATTACATGCAGCTCCAGACAGATACATTGTCCACGCACACTCTGATGCCCCAGAAATCAGACCTTCTTTTGGGAAGTGTTTGCAGAGACCAGGCATTTTGCTTATAAAATGCCTAAGGCTAGAAAGCCAACTCAAACAATGCTGAAAATACAGCAATACAATCTAAGATAACCAGCAAACCATTTGTAAAATCTTTATGGCCTATATATGAAAATTGACTATTCTGCCTCTTTATCAAAAGATGTTTCTTTCTGTTGTTCTTCTCCTTCTTATGCTGAGTCCCATAGTAAAACTAAATTTGAGCAGTTTGCTTTTTCACATTCATTTAATATTTAAAACTTAAATACACTAGGCTCTGAAGAAATTCTTGAGCTCAAGACTTGGTATTGAATGTTAACTTTCCCAATATCTCTCATCTCAACAAACTTCTAATAGATTTAATTATCAATATAATTCTAGAATAACCAGGAAATTGATAAATACTCCTAATATAGCTTCCTTTAGGAATAAAACTAAAGGTTCTAATTGGAAAGTACATTTTGAAAACTCCACAGAATAATATACTTATAAGGGCTTTGATGCCTAGTTTCAACTAGGTTGAAATCTGTTCCTAAGGTTTCAATGTCTTATTTAAACCACAGAGAGACTTTAAGGCTGAATTGACTCTTCCTTCTTTTTCTCCATCTTTCCTTCCTGTTTTCATTTCCAACCAACATGCCCCACTGAAGAACTCTCTTTGGAATTAAGAAAATCCTTTATCTTAAGATAAATGGAGAAAATTATTTCTCCACAAATTAGCTTGTGGTCATACAGGCAGGGTTTGTTGTTTTTGGTTTTTTTTGCCCCCCATGCTCTTGCAATAATGATTTCTGTATTCTGCACTGGGGTTTATCTCCAGGATCTTTCAAGGCCTCTGAGTGTGAACTAAACAGAAGTCTGGGACTCAGAAATGTGCTTGAGGTTGCCCTCAGTGGGAACTGTGCAGCTAACTTCTTTAAGTCTTTGAATGTTCCAATTTATATCCTCCAACTACGCAGCAGTGGCACACTCACCACCCTGATGGATAGGTCTGTAGAATCCATAAATATTCTAAGTGTTTATAAACGGCAATGCTTACTAACAATCACTTGTGCTCATTAGTCCAGGTCCAGAGCCACAGGTTCTATTTCCTAAACTGGTTCATATGCAGGAATCCAGCTGAAAGATTGAAGTGTTACTAAAATGAAGATAGAAGGGATTTGCTTACCTGCCTTTACAATACAATTTATATTTGGACAATGTCAGCAGTGTAAATGAACTCAGAAAAAGGACACAATATTTTCAGTGTTGCTCTGGGTGATTAGATGACAATAAAAATTACCTTTCCATATGAACCTTGTCCTAATACTTTCAGCAGTTCAAACTGAGAAGGATCTGCTTTTTCAAAACCTTCCTTGACATGATGACTGATGTCTATTTCCTTCACGATACCTTCTTCCTGCAAAGGGAAAAACAAAAAAAAAATCAAAACCCCCAAATCAGAGCCATTATCCTAAGGAAACACATTGTTTAATAAAATCTCATCTTCTGTGATGCTACAATCATGTAGCAAATTGTGAAAAGAGAAATAAATGCTTATCTAAATATTCCACGTGCCTGTTACCAGCTGGAGAGGGTAATTGTCAAGGACATCCAGACCTGGTACTTCTGTTTACTGAACCTCAAGATATGACTAGATAAAGACAGGTTATACAAGCTGAAGCCAAAAATACAGTGCAGAGCTTGCTGAGCCCATCAGAGACCTTACAAGCAGGATGACATGTACTCAAATCTGCATTAGAGAGCCTCCATCACACTTCTCTCCCATACTTTCTCAGCTTTCCCTCAAATCATAATTTAACAAAACCTTAAAAAGCTTCCTTAATCTTAAGCAGCAAGTTTTCTAATAAGTAGGCAACAAAGAAAAGACATTGCTGAAAGGGCCTCTTTCTATTTACCTCAGAAATTGTGAAGTTACTACTGGTAACCATTTAAATAGAAAACAAATTACTAATTATATGTAAAATGAGGTGGTGGTTGGAGAAGACTGACAAATACTTTGATGCTTGCAAGAATTAGTTTGACATGCTTCGGGTTTGTCCAGGCTCTTTTGTTAAAATCTTTCCTCTGTCAATAGATGCACATTCCTCAAAGACACCAGCTGAACCAGGACCTTCATCTTGCAAGCTGTGACATATGGCATTAGTTTCAGTTGTTTGTTTTATGTTATTTTGGCATGTTCCTCTAAAAAGAGAGCAACTGGGTCATGTGAGACCCAGAGGGACTACACAGAGTTTGCAGCAACCCAGAAAGTCATTGAGCTGAAAAGAAACCTGGAAGAAAGAACCTGCTTCTCAAGGACACAAAGATAAGGAAAGAAAATACTTACACCCCCTTTTATTTCTGTAGTGTTCTGTATACCTACACTTGTGCTATTTGGTTTGTTTGGTTTTAGCATTTTTTTCCCAAACTACTTGTTTTAACTTCTCCACAACAAAAATATGGATTTTCAGTACAAACTTTTTTTTCCTCTCTCAGTTTGAAGGGACTTACTCATTTAGGAATAGGTTTGAATATTTCTGTACCCAGCAGAAATAATTGGAATCTCACAAACATTTTTATGCAGACTGTTTTTGCAATTTTCCTGTCTCCCCCAAAAAATCCTTATAAGACCTAGAAATGTAACATTTATTTCCCACTCTTAAAAATTAATGTTGAGAAAATAGAAATAACATCCTAAAAATAAAAATGCATAAAACTCCCAAAACATTTTGCCAAAACACATTCTGTGCTAAATAAAAATAAATTTGATTTTCTTCTCCTCCAGAAAAATTGCCATCACTTTCTGCTATCTGCAATTTGTCAGATACATGGCTTGCATTACCCAGATTTCTTTCTATATTGTAGTTTCATCCCTCCTCTTCCCTGTCCTGCCTCTTTACACTCACATACTTTGGAACAGTGGAGCATACCCTCTTCTTGGTTTGGAAAGCTTCCTGTAGTTCATTTAAGCTACCACAATCATGGAAAATAATCATCATCTCAGAGCAACTCCTTTTTCTGATCCTAAATCCTACAGTTTAAGGTTTGCCTGAAAGTAAATGCTTGAAACCAATGAACAGTTTTCACAGAGAGATTTAAAGGATTTATAAGTACAGAACTGCCAAGATCTCTCTTCTCATTTTTCTGACTTTAATTGCTGTGCAAGATAGTGTAACTTTCTGATATTAAATATATAATTTTTTTCAATTATTTTGTACTCCAGCCTAAACCATACAGTCACTTTCAGCTACATTTGCAATTTAAATGATGAGTGAGTTTCAATTTGCCCATTCATATTACTCATCAAAGTCAAAGACCTACAACCCTAAGCATATTTCTCATTGTATTACTAAATTTAATATAACCACTTTAGGTTCATGAAACATGTTCAGTTCCAGGAATATACTGAAAGTATTAAAATTATGAAAATTCAGCTTGCCGGAAGAATGCGTAAAAATTTCTTGCACTCCCATAGAATAGCATAAATAATTTATAACATGCAATAAAAACAGTGCTTTAATTATATGCATCTTTAATTAAAAGCTCAGGGAAAAAAAAAAAAGGGTATTTACAGAAAATGGAACCAAATACAAGACCTAGCAATGTTTATCAGAGAAGCATGGATTTTAAAGATGGATAAAACATGCTCAATTCTGTGATGATCAGAATATAAAATCGTTGGTTAGAAGAGGTTTCTAGAGGTCTCTCATCCAACAGGCCTGCCCAAAATATCAGTGACACTTGATCAGACCAACCAGCTGGTTTTTGGTCCACTGTGGTTTCCAGTGCCTCAAATGCTGAAGCTTGAGCCACTTCCTACAAAAGAGTCTTCTTTTTTGATTTGCCCAGAATCCAGTCGAGCTGGCTGATCCACTCACCCTCAGGAGGAAGCAGGATATTTTTCTGGGAAGGTAGGATTTCCTGTGGATTTCCTGTGGTTGCCTGGCTAGAAAGGGGCAGCAAGGCAGCACTGAAGAAAAAGCATGCTAGACATGTTTTTTCACCCATCATCACCACAGTGGTGTCACTTCTGAGCTGTCCAAGAAGCACACAGTATATTAGCTGGTATGACAAATCCACTTGCCCCTGGAGCAGCAAGCCAAACTGGCAGTTCTTGAGATTAAAGACAGACACAACTCCTTCAAGGAAATACATGCTGGTGTGTTTGCACACATGCACCTATTTGCCTTGAATGTATTTCTTTAATCTGATTACTTACTGGCTGCATAAATCACAGAATAACTTCTATTTGTTTATTTCACCTTTCTAGCAAAAAAAAAAACCCTAGCACAAACCAAACAGACTTATAGTCTTTATTTACATTCTTACTTACATGGGACTTTCTCATTTGAAGTCTTTCTGTATTATGCTAATATGTAATCTGGCATAATTTTTCTCAGGTATTAGTGATCAGAGTGAAAACCAAACTGTCAAAGCACAAGTATTGTGGGCAAGTCTCCCAACTATTTTGGTCTGGGTTGCATACTAGAAACTTCTCTAATACAGATTTATTTTTCACTGTTCCAGCATGTGCACCATATCGGCATCAGGAATTTGCATAACAACAATAAAACAGAGACAATAGAATCACAATACAGACAATGCCTGCATACTGAAGATGTTTTGATGGAAAGGATTTCACTCTGGGGAAAAAAAAAAAAAAAAAAAAAAAAAAAAAAAAAAAAAAAAAAAAAAAAAAAAAAAAGCCAACTTCAAAACTGGTTTTGATCAGTTGGTAGAATCAAAAGTGAATGTTCCACAGTTTGATCTTGCAACAGCTGTGCACACCAGCCCAAGCTCTTCCTCCCTGCTGACTTGTCCCACACTGCATTAGCAGGAATGCTTGACTTGATGAAGCTTAATCTTTTGTAAACTTCTCTAAATATTTACATTCACACAAAAAACATCATCCTGTGACAAAAGTGAGATGGATGTTCTTTGTGGCTTGAAGAAAGGAAATGGTCAAGCAGGATAGACTAGAGGAGGGAGGGAAATAAATTGGAAGGATAAAAGAGGAATGGAGAGTGCTTCTCTATATTAATACAACAAAAACCTGCTCTGGGTCTGATTCTATACTGCATTACTCACTTAAAGGCTTCCCCCAAAGCTGGCAGAAAGTTTGGACATAAAATAGCTCACTACTAAAATGGAAAGGCTATTTTGATCTCCTCTCTTCTGGGACACAGGAGAAGAGAGCCTCTGTTCTTGCCCTGTGGCTGTGGATAGCACAGACACATCTGCTTTGGTTCTGGAAGGCAACAGCTCCCTGTAGCACTGGTGTCAGCTCACTTCCAAGATTTCTTCATGCAGCCTTGGAGAAAGAGAGGCACTAATGCCGAGTGGCTGCCTGAGAGCAACCACAGAAAGCTCTTCTAACTGCAAAAATACTTCCCAACCCACTGTCATATGTCAGAGTAGGACCAAGTGTGGGGTATGGATTTGGCAGTGAAGTCCAAAAAGTCATTCAAAAGGGCAGGCCTTCCTAGAGAGCAGCTCTTCAGTTTACTATCTCACCTATTCCACAGCCTCTCAGTAAACATTATAGATACCTCCTAGAAAATGGACAGGTTTAACACCTTTTGGAGTCTTGTCTGGCCACTCTCCAACTAGTTTCTGAACAAGCAGAGCTAAGATCACCAAACAAAGAGACCATATTAACTGCCAGATATATTTCACCTACACTCAAAATACTTTCCTCACCAAGACTTCCTGAAATATCATGAGGGAGAGATTATCCTAGGATAAGAACAATCACAATGGTACTTTTACCAATAGAAAAATTTATGCTACCATATCACATGCAAAAAAGACATGGTGCTAATTTTATATGATTTTTGTTTTGAAAAATCAGTAAGAAAGGATTCCTAGTTTTATTCCTTGCCTGGTCATCTCCTCAGCTGCAGAGGCTCAAGACTGGTGTACAGGTATGGCTGTAAAGGGCCATTTCCAACAATATTGTCAAAAAAAAAAAGTGCACTTTTGATGTGCAAGTTTTACAGTCTTTAGGCTTGCATGCTTTGGGATCTGAGGTCAATGAAGAAATCAAGGAAAATGTGGCAGGAGGAAATAAGAAATAAGTATAACTCAGAAGATATTTTATTGTTTTTGAGATAATCATTATTTGTCTACAGCATATGCTCAGGATACAGACTTCATTTTGTTACCAATTTTCCCATTTGGCAGGTTACCATCTAACATAAACCCAAATCACAATTATTTAACTACCAAGTATCACAGGCAACACAACATTTCAAAATAATATGATTCATTAAGAAAGCATGTTTAAAACTGTGATATGGGAATAGTTAGGACAGGATGTGTCTGATAAAGATGAGGGCCAGGTTTCTACCTCTGTTTCACAGTTTCTAATCTAGCTCAGCCCATAGGAGAGTAATTTGTGTCATAGACATAATAGGCTATTCAAATGCTGCCTAGGGCAGGAAATGAATTTCTGGCCAGCATACAGCTCTTTGAGGACAAGTATCTACACTAAAAAAGTACTGGAGCATTTTCATTAGACTCTTCTCAAGCCAGTCTCCAGCAGCTGGAGTACAAGTTGAGAAAGAAATCTTGCATTTTAAATGAGTTTTAATCCAAGTTCTGGCCAGTACTGACACCTGGAAAGATGCAAACAGAACAGTAATACCATAAATGGGCCTGGTTGCTTTTATTCCTCTATTGTCAAATAAACATTTGCTTTAATGACAATGAATTGGAATTACTGAGCTTTAAAAAAGCATGTGGAACTCACAGTGAATTCTCTGGACATTTTGCCAGGGCTGTGTTTGGCTGTCCAGCATTAGCCTACCTTCTTTCTCAAAAAATCATATGGAGTTAAATAATACATTACAATTTTAAGAGAGATTGGGATTCCTTTCCCAGATTTTTCACAAAGGTGAATAGAATGTGTTATCTTGAATTTGGAATTACATGTCATAACTTACTGGAAAACAAAAACCTTAAGAGCAATTTCTGTGGAAATCAGGTATTAAATTCAGCAGACCTTTTTCTAGAGAGGATAACTATTAAGTTCTCTTTAAAACACTTTAACACTACTCTCTAGCTCCAATTTTTCATCCTACATTTTTAGTTTCTTGTTCATAATACATGCCTGTGCAGTTGGGGATCAGCTGAACAAACTTCATAAATGGGAACAGATGAATCACAGAGAGCAAAGGCAGTGAATACAGCCTGCTGGATAGATTGGTGAAGTCCATGAGGTGAAGGTTTGATTATTTGGGAGATTTGGGTAAAATATTTTGTGTTACAAGGCATCCTGTGTGTCTTTGATGAGTCACTTAAGGCTGAATTCAGCTAAATAAATGCAAGCAATTATAGCACAGGAGACAACATTTTGAACTAGGTTTACTTTGCAGTCAATAGAGAGAAGCAGGGAATTCATGAGTAAAAGAGATCAGATCCTTAAAAGAAATCATATCCTAAAAAGTACACATTTCTGTCTGATGACTATAAAGAAAGCCTAAGATAACTTGCTGAGTTGGGGGCTTATGCAGTTGCCTGAGATGAATTCACGTTTATCACTTGATTTTGAAACACACTTAAATAGAGAAGTATTGCGGCCCAATTTTTAATGCCATTACAAGAGAGATTTTTTTGATAAATGCCATGAAATTTCTATTGAAATGGAAGATCTTTCAAAAGAACTTACACACTTAGAGTATATTTAATACTCTAAGGTGTTAGAAATAGTCCACTTATCCAGATTTTGCAGCTCAGTAAATTAAGCATTTTTCCTATTTCCTCACTAACTTGAAAAATAGGGATAGTTGCTTTTTGCTATCCTGTGGGTATACCATGAGAATTAACACAGAAAAAATCTGAAATTTTCATACTGCAGTAATGGACAAACAAATTATCTGATATGTATCCAGTATACATGAGATATCAGGCAGCCTACAACTGAATTTGGCTTTAGCTCAGATTGAAACATTTTGAAGTGTTTGGTGCTCTTTATCTGATGACTGTAGTGTCTTTACAGATCCAGTCCCTGACTAGGACAAATACATACAACACTATGACTACAAAGTTGCATGAGGAGAACAATCCTCCTATTCCAAGTGCAGACAGGGATTAAGACACCAACTCTTGATCTTTCAACCTTGGACACAAATTACTAGCCCGGGGTAACTCTAATTTTTATGTTATTTCTTACATAAACTGCAATAGTTTATGAGGACTGGTTACGAGTAGAAAGAGTGCCTAACAAAATATTAAAGCAAGGGGTTAAAAAGCAAAAGAAAAGACAGAACCATCTGGTCACAAAAAGAAAAAATACAAGCAGTTGGCCAGCCTTACTCATACAGCAGCTCTCTACAAATACTCAAATACATTTGTGAACTTTACCAAACAGTCTCAAAATGAGTCACACCATTAAAGGACAAAGAACTCAGTAATATTGCTCTTTCTACAATAAATAAGAGCAGGAACGTTTTCACCACCATCCTACTTGGCGTGGCTTCCAGGTGTGCCATTAGCCTTTACAACTCGAAGAGCTGTAACGTCCATCCCTGATTGTTTCAGTTGCTGAATAGGCAAAAAAGGAACACTTGGTGCTCATTCATCAAGGAACTAACTATCAGTGTGTCTGGAGCTGATGCATGGAAGAAAACATGACTCTTAGAAGGGTAAGTACTCTTGTTTCCTTATGATGATTCTGTGTCACCACTAAACAGGGCTATGAACAGGAACCTAAACAGGGTTACGTGCAACAGCAGGGGCCAATATACATGACTGCATTGAAAAATAATCACATTATAACATAGCTCAAGGCTGGTTCCCAGGTCTGTATCATTCTCTGTGCACCCTGAACAACTCACAAACTCTCTGTGAATGCCCTGGGTGACTCCTGCAGAGACCCTCCCAGGGATGCCCCCATCCACCACCACTGCAACTACTCACCAGAGCTGCCTGGCACCCACTGCAGCACATCAGCACCCACAGGAAAGTCCTAATGAGACAGTCCTAACGTGATGACAACCTGTGCTCCATGCATTTCCAGAATACAAGTAGCCCCCACATCCCCACGTCCCAGCCTCCCATCTGTAAAATGCAGGTAAGGCCATCTTCCTCTTTTGTGTGGTTAGCCACTGCACACTAGAAAGATACCAAATGCACAGATACTATGGTATTAGGCTTAAAATAGGAGGGAGACAGAAATAAAGGTCTACATGTTAAGGATACTATTCAAGAAATACAAATACTTGCTAAATTACTCCAATTCCCTTATTGCTGTACTCAGCTGCTTCACAGACTAGAAAAAAAAAAAAGGTGCCTGATGTTTTACTAGTGCATTTGAGTGTGAAATAAAAGCTCCAGCTGCACTAGGAAGATAAACTGCTTAAGCAAAACATATTTTGAACCATTTCCTCACTGTTTTGTGATCCAAGTAAAACACTGCCCACCACAGCAGTGTAAATGGCACCACAACACAGTAAGTAGAAAATACAAAGCCCTGGGGCATTTGCATGGTGATTTTAAAGAAGTGAATCATCTTTAATATGCATACTAAAGGAAAAATATCAGGTTTCATCTTGAAATGTGAGGCAGAGTCGACAAAAGGCTGTAATAAGAGATAATCACATTACTGAAGTGTTGGATTAGTCAGTTTAGGAAACATACCCGTCTGCTGTTTACAAATCACTTGTAGGGTTTGTTAATTATCATTCTGCCTCCAAGAGGAATAGTGACCCGCTTGCACATTTTGTGTCCTCCCATTAATTAAATCAAGCATCCGCTAAGGGTTCAACCAGCTTGTACTTCACAAACTGGAGTCCTGCTGGCATTATGTTAGGGAAAAAAAATGTGCTGTAATGAGGTTCATTATCTCAATGGCATTTTACAGGCAGAGTATTAATAGGGAAATGGACTAACGTGAGGTCATTATGGAATCAAAGCAAATACAAATTAGTTTTAATGCTACTGTTCACAACACAGAGCATCAGTGAAGGCATTGAAGGAGAGAGGCTAAAGCAGCTGAATGAGGCAGAGAGAAGATGGCAAAAAGGAAATTCTGAAAAATTATATGACAAATTTAGCAACATGGACAGAGGAATAAGATTTGGAGGGCAGAGAGAAAAGGAGGTATCAAAAAGGACACAAGACAAGGACAATTGTCTTGTGCCTATGCCAAGAGAGAATTAAACCAAGAGAAGAACTGCAATTAAATTACTTGAAATGCAAATTTTGCCCCTTTTATGCAGCAGCTTAATCAAATTCAAATACCTAACCATCTTTCTGGGATGAGAAGAAAGTACAGACACACATGTATGTATTGGAATGATCTGATGGGGAAGCTGGTAAGCAGTCCTGGAACACTCAAAACTTCTCACAACACAAAGGGTGAGACCGTGATGGGGATCAGAGGTGCTTTGCTGCACAGTTGATTAACAGCCTGGGGCATCCAGTAACTCAACTGGGCCTCCAAAACACAGTATGAATGCAGTGGATCCAGACTCTGCTTATTGATGTAGACTCTAGCTTCAATTTTAAAAGTTATTCAAAACCACACAGATTAAAAAAAAAAAATTACACAAAGTACCTGATAATACCTCACCTCATGCTGGCTCCAGTTTCATGGACAAATATTTAGCAAGGGATACTAAAACTTATCTCTCCAGCTGTATACTTTTATTACAACCATGGCTAAGACCCAGGCCATTATTTGCAGACGTTCTTCTTTCAGTGGCTAAGGACTGCTACCATGCACAAGTACCTCTTTAAACAGAGTTTCAGCAGTGTACTCAAAATCTGTCTCAGGAAAAAGTCCATAACATTTTGTGGTTTTTTTAACTACTAAGAAACCTCTAGTTTAGGTCATGTCCCTCAAAGATTCACACAGCTGATCTCCAAGGAAGAAGCTGCTAAATAATTATCACACATCCTCTTTTCTGTGAAGGGAATAATTGTTTACAATTACTGCACTAAACAGAAGCATACATTATGTACACATACTGACTAAAAAGATGTGTATTTTGAGAACAAGAATAAACAAAACAAAAAAATCCATCTGGATGCAAAGAACACCTTTCCAACACTGTTTGGAAGACTCTCTTATTTCCAAGAGGTCAAACCACCACACCAACCTATTTTGCAGAGATTTACAATGAATAATGTGATTTTGTATAATAAAAGCTGGNTTAGTTGCTTGTCAGCTGCCCAGGATCTTGACAAACTTATCATGACAGCTTCACAGCAGCAAAACTTCAGTCAAAGCTGATCCACAGTCCACTGAAGTCTATTGAAAATGATTTCCAGAGTAGGATTCCTCCAAACATATTGTCTGAACACTGGTCAACAACCAAACTCTCTCTGAGTTAGCTGTCTAAACTTCTGTACAGATGAAAAAAACACTTGGGTGTTTTTAGGCTTTTCTTTCTTTTAGACACCAGTATGTCTGTAGTAGTCTAAACAAGGACTAAGTAAGCTTGCCTCTTTCTGCTGACTGTAAAGCAAATCTATGCTAATTTGTTCAGATCTGTACTTATTCTTCCCTCATTCCTCAATGACTCCTTTAGCATTAGATGGAGCAGAGGCACTTCACAAAGGTCATACACTGTCCTCTGTGGAAATATCCTTACTGGATATTTCCAGGTCACCTTTTGATCAACCCACCTTTTTCACTATGCATTTTCTACAGTCTCCAGCAGACAATGCATGATGCTGTCATAGTTTCATTTTTCTGGCCTGATGTATACTTGTACAAACTACTGCAATATCCTTCTGCACAGACATTCTTACCCTGTGTGGCTACTGCCATGATCTGCCACCACAAGTCAGGGAAATCAGGGCTCTCAGCTGTGAAACTGGAAGTAAACCCACAACTCTGAGTCAGATAGCATACTAAACTTTTACACTGGGAGAAACTTTAACAGGTATGGGAAAAAAACAATTTCTTCAGTCTCTTAATTCAAAATAAATTTTACTTATTTGCACAGTCCTTGTAGCATTTGAGTCATCAGATCACCTGGCATCAGTTAGGAAACTGCCAAGACAACTGGAAGCTAAGCTGCAGTGTAATTCACCACGCTCCTGCAGACTGTGAGGCATGGCTTTCACCTGCCCTGCAGCTCTTTTACCCACCCAAATGTGTAAAGGGACACATAGATCAAGTGGTCCTGGTTCATATCTTCAGCCACCTTACCCACAAAAACCCTTCTTAAAACAAAGGTAAATGATGATGATGAAGGAAGGCAGTAGAAAGGAGCTCTTGCAGCTTAATCTATTTCTGTGCAGAAGCTTCTGGGGTTTTTAAGGATTGAATATACCAGTTTTTCAAGGATTGAGTATACCAGCAAATTTACCACTTTAGCCTCCATTCTACAAGTATTTTTTTAACATATACACAAGCAATAAAAGGTCATATGGAGATTACCAAGTTCCTGCTAGGTAGTTTTCATTGACCTGCAGCTATTTCAATATTTTTCTGTTCTGCTTGAAAACTCTTAAATTTGCATGGCATCTTAACAGGTAAAGGCTTTGTTGTTTTGTGGTTTTATTTAAGTAAAAGATAATTCAAATGGCTTTACTGAAAATCAGTTTGCTGCACACTGTAAATGGACAAGGTGGAGAGAGAAGACAAACTTTTATTTACTGTCTTACTGAAATGACAGGTTTGCTCACAAGTGATTACAGAACTGTTCCTACAGAGCACAGATGAAGATCTTCATAGTGCAGCATCATGACCTCTCTCACAAGTTCATCCTTAATGAGCTGGAGAAGTTAAAGGTTACTATACAGTAAACTATGAGATTGTTTCTATGCTCAGAGCAGCCCCAGAGCTGTCTGGGACTCCTGGAAGTGACTAATCTCCCATTCAGAGAAAAGTGAATGGGCATAGATTAAATGAGTTCTTCCTATTCGAATTTAACATTCATTTCAGATACAGCTTCCATTCTGAACAAAGAAAAACGAATGGCAAAATAAAGTGCCACAGGTTACACAGGTGTACTCTTTTTTTAATATCTAGCTAATAAAATTTAAATGCTTTTTGGTGCTCCATATGGTGGATGCTATGCCATTGACACTCAAAATTACCAGCTGGCTCCACTGGGCTGCAATGTCAATGAAATCTTTAATGAAGCTGGGAGACAGAACTCTGAACAAGAATCTGATGACACATTATAATCACCAATAATTTTTTTGCGGCATAAAAAGATTGAAAACCACTTGAATTCAGTAATTGTGTATGAAACGCAGGACACTGAGCAACAGCTATTCCTGTTCCTTTACAGATAAGGCATTTATTGTGCTTCTCAGGGAGTCCTAGGCAATTGTGCTCACAGTGTATTATAACCTTTACAGTGAGTCTTATTTTATAACCCTAGCCAGCCAACTATATCTGTATCACATGTAACTATAGTGATGTTTTATAAACAACAGCAAAAAGACAACTGAGTGGTAAGTAAAATAATTCAATCAACCAGGAATGACAGGAAGCTGCAATTAATACTATAGACAAAGGGAAAACAGAGAACACAACCAGAAGATGACAAGTGAAAGCCAAAGAGGAAAGCTGAAACCACACAGAAGTGTTACTTTAAGGAAGCATTTAATCAAATACACAAGTCCAACGCTCATTAGTTTTTCCCATTTTGTCATAAAAGAAGAGCAATTCCACAGTGTTTCCAACACACCATGGGGGGCAAAGTTTCTGCAATTTAAGACAATACTGTAAGGAAAAAAACTCTTTAATGTAAAACAGTCAAAAGCTGATTATGAATTTGCCACAAATTTTGCTTTGTTTATATTCTTAAATTTATTTGCATTTAAAATCATTCTTTTTTCTTGCTGACTGCACAGCAGGTACTGCTTATGCCAAAGCAGAGTTCCAGCTTGCTTTGTTAAAAGCTCAATTGTCAAAAAAACATTATTTTTGGACCATGCTTTTTCTGATTTGCTTACAATGTCCCAAATGTTTCTTTACCCACAAAGGCTGAGTAAATTGTCATCTGCTGTCTTTGAATTTTATCCAGAACTTAAAACTGAAACTTTTGTGTGCAGGTCAATACCAAAATCTTTTGTCTCCATAGAACTCCTTATGTTTGTGAAGACAGACACAGATGTCATCAGGGAGTTTGGATTAAATTACATTAGTGAGACCACCTGAAAAGTCAAGTAACATAAGAATTATAGTTCTGCATAGATGTAATATCTAAACTTCCAGTTCTATGAAGTAGCAAGTGAAGCTGGGTGACATATAACACTGCTGTGTAAATAGCATTAATTTGGAGGTTAAAAGTAAAGAGAAAAAAAATTCACATCAGCTTCTCACCTCTGTACCAACTTCTATGCCAACAAGCTGCAACTGTATGTTCTAAGGACACTGAAGGTTGATTAGGTGAAGTTATAACTAAGATTCCTGGAACTGCAGAGAGCAGAAGAATCTAACAGTCTCTAATACACATGCTGCAAGTTGACCCAGGGTGACGGCTATCAAATGCAAGTAAGTATTATAGAAAATGCAGAACATTATTCCCTTTATTAACAAGGAAAAAATGTATGATGTATATCCACATGAATATGCTGGATTTTATCTGGAGCAGAATCAGAAGGAATTTTTTGTCCTATTTCATTTGAAGACCTAAGGAGTCCATTGCACCCTAAACAGTGCCAATCAGTCAAGTTAGCTACTGAATCTCTCTCCCTCAGACGTCACCTATGAAAGGCACCAATGAAAGGATAATCCCTTGCAGTATTTTTTTTCACCAACAAACAAGCAAACCAAGTTACCTCCCACCCTACCTGAAAAACCTCCTGCCTGCCTTCCCATCACCCTGTCACAAATATGTGGGTGCCAAGGTGAGTCTGGGAAAGTGCCAAGAGGACTGCAGGGCTGAGCTGACAGGAACCAGTGTGGGATGCAGCTGCAGATTCCTGGGATTCACAGCAGCATCATGAAGGGCATGATGAGGACATGAGCAGAACTGCTGCCCTGTAGCCCCATTGGCTTCTTAAACCCGGAGAGGTATTGGCTCAGAAAAATTTCCAGCTGCTCTGCTCTTGGGAAGTTATAAGGAGTCTTTTAAATCCTAACTTGAAAGTGAGCCACAGGCAAGTGAGATGGCAGCTCACACAACGTGTAATGAAAGGAGCCAGGTTGTTTTGTAGTTGTGGCCAGCTCTGGGAGAGAGGTAAGGCAAAACACACAGGGCACACTCCAGCAGCGAGCTTGTGAAGTGAGGATGGAAGGGTTTGGCTTGTGGCAAGTCACACCAGGCAAAGCTGACAATTTCCCAGCCTATCACAGCCACATAACTGCTCAACACTGCAGGGTAAAAGCCACAGAATCTGTGAGCAAAGGCAAGGAACAAGTTTGCAACCCATGTGAACACTGCAGATGGGTACGTGAGAGGCTCTCAGACTTGGTCTTGCAACTCCCTCCCAGGCCACTCTGGGGCTTGGGGCTAACACTGCTTGCCTAAACAAAAGCTGTTTCCTACCATCTAATGTGTGCATGGAAACAGAAGTCCTAAACTAAGCCTGTTATAATGTCTACCTGCAGTATTTTGCCAGTTGTGCAAGACTGGAGATATATACCAAACCTAAATTATACTATGGATACAGTCAGGGGCAATAAATCTAATCACAACATGAAAAATTCAGGTTTGATATCTGGAAAACTCTTCCCTGTGAAGGGCAGAAGAACATCAGAAGAGATGCCACTTAATGTGTTACTAACTTGTATTCTACCACCCTTCAACAGCCTCTTTTTTGTTTTGTCTTCTGATATTACACACTTTTGTTGTGTTTTTTCGAGAACTCACAATGATCTCCACATGGCTGTAAATACAACCAATCCTATTAAGAAATGGTGACCACTACAAGATTTATAACAGATATTCAGAATCCACCTTACAAATATCAGCCCCAGCCCTTAAAACCACTCTTTATAAAAAGGCATAATTAATTGTCAACAACATAAGTAGATGTTGGAGAACTAACTGTTCTTGTAATAGTTTTGCAGGATCAGGCCCTGAAAGCAGAGGATACAGATGGTGAACACAAGATGCACACTGAGTGAAAACAATTCTCCTTTTCCCCAGTGGCAGAATGCCAGTTAGTTAGAGTCTGCTAATGATGGTACAAGAGGAAGAACTGTCATGCATCTGTGCCAAATATACTCATATAAAAAGAGAATTTGGCATCAATATCTGTTGCAGCTAATCAACAACATGAGATAAGTGGGGCAACAAATTATGCCCCTTTTAATCAGCTAGCACTGTCATCTCTTTTATAAACAGGCAGTTTCTAAATTTGTTTTTGGTAAGTTTAAAGCAGTAAAAGAAGATGGAAACATCCTGTTAACAAAATACTGGCTCAACCATCAAAGGACTTCCTACAGACTTTAGACCATCATCAAAACATAAATAGCATCACTCCATGAAGAAAATCCAGGGATGAAGAGCAGATTCATCACTTGGTTTTTAAAAGCTATTTGAGAAATAGTAAATTATTAGATCCTATTTGTGGATTTCCAACAGTGTGACTTCACTGTATAGATGAAGATATAAAAGTTTGAGGAATTAGGCCTTTCTTTTACTTGTGGCTTGACTAATCAACCAGATAATGTTATTTCACCTCTTGTTGTAGAAGGGAGCAGAATGAAAACCGAGAATTTTACCAGCTTATCTTCCTTCAGAATGCAAATCTCTGAAATACCTAAATGCCAACTTTTGGTACTCGGAAGGTGGCAGCTTGCTTGGAACATATATCCCTGACATAAAAACCTGCAAGGGGGAATTCCCACATCTCCTGATACATCAACCCCCTCAGAAGAGCTCCAGAACCATAGCCATTTATATTCTAGCACTCCTCAGTGTGAAAAACCTCAGTTATAGAATATAATACTTTGCAAAGAACAACCTTTATAAAAAAAACCATCTGGATTAAAAAACAGCCTAGATACTTAAAGAAACTTTTCTTCAAGTGGTACAGGTCTGAACACATGATTACTTAAACAACAACAAAAAATCTAAGCCTCTACGTTTATACAGAAAATGACTAAGAAAATCTAGGTTTTCATCGAGATTTGAAAGCTCCTTGTGAAGGATGTCAGTAGACATGGCAATCTATACAAAAATCTTTCAATAATATAGTGCTGTATAAAATCCAGTAATTGGAAACTAATTCAGCTGAAAGCCAAATGAGAAGCTGCATGGTTCACCTGGTTTATGAAAGACTCAGAACCTTCAGTAATCCAGTGTAAAATCATTTGCCAAAAAGAACCACTTGACTATAGAGGGTGAATATAAAACCTTTGTTTATAAATGCATAAGGTAACTGCCTGAGGAACAGCCCAGCAGTGCATTAGTCCTGCAATGTCCCCTCATCTTGCTTTCTCTCTCTGTGAAAGAGAAATCATATTCCCTTGAGAATTTTCTTGACACTGAAAAATCCATTTCAACAATCCACATGCAGGATTTACTCCACTGACCACTAATGCCAAAGGCCCCAAAACCACTTACACAGAAAGAAGATGAGTTTTGCAATTTGGAGCTGCATTTATGAAGCAATGAAAAATTGATGGTTTCCCTTTGACTGCCATAGAAATGGCTGCTTTGTACATTTCTTTCCTCAGGGAATCCATTGCTATAATTTTCCATTGGAAAGTTTCTGTATTACTGCATTGCTAAAGTAACTGCAATGATGACCTAATCTGGGTCATCAAAAACCTAGGATTAATCACATGCCTTAAAACAAAAAAACAAAAAATTGTTATATAAATTTACTTGCTTGATTATCTGTAATTATTTCTATCAAATCCTATGCAGCCTTCTTTAAAGTGTTAGAACATGGGCTCTAAGTTCTGCATTTTTCACCTATAACAAATAAAAAAGTAAATTACATTTCATTTTTTTAAATGTTACCAATAGCGTATGCACTGCAAGCATCAGCTACTGCAGATGCCAAAGAAACAACAGAAACACTAATCTAGCCTCAGCAAACCCTGCAAGTTGGTAAGTATTAACCTCTGATGTTGTGAGGTTAAGCTGCTTGCTTATGGCCACACAGTGAATTTGACAGGACCAGGAACAGGGGCCAAATTTTGTGTTTCCCCAGTCCTATCATAAGGCAACACTGATGTAATTGCTTAATTTTAATGTTCTGTACAATTCATGTTTCTAAATCTCCAGAGCTTGTACCAGCAGGTATTAATGGTTTACTTCAGGTTCAAGAGCACAACATACACTAAAGGCTGTTTTTAGGTTAATGGAAATGAGCGGACCCATGTCGAAACACTGAGCTGTTTAGAGCATGCTGATGTCTACAGAACTGTATGGCAATCCTGGGATGCAGCCCTCAGGTTCCAGTACCCATCATCAGAGCTGGCAATGCAGTGCCCAGGCCAGCTTTGCACAGGGTGCCCTGGGACATTTCCATAGAGCTCTTCTCTGTATAACCTTGACCCAACTCTGAAATGCCACCGAGAGAGGCCATTCCCATTGGATTCAACACACCCTCACTAGTGGAAGGGTCTCCAGTGTGTTTTGGCAGGGGGCAGGCATAGGATATTCTGGCGCCAAAAGATCAAACAGTGGCTCATTAGAACTGTTAGAGGGCTCAACTGCCTCAATTCCCCAGTCCCATTTCTGCTGACACAAGCACGTGCCCAAGAGGTCTCTCCGGAGAACTCCAAACTGTTTCTTTCCAGTGGTGACAAGAGCACCTAGATGTGGAGAGCTAAGACAAGCTGCAGGTACCCACCCTTTGGAAACTCATCATTTACACCACTCATAGGAGAAGCTCAGAGAAGCACACATGCCTCAGACCACCATACAAGTAGACAATCCCTTCTTGTGTCCAGAAACTACCTCCAGTACTCACTCAAAACCAAAGTCTGCCATTCCAGAAAGCTACACACATGAAAAATATAATTTCAAGAGTTCTTCTTACCTTCCCTGTCTTCATTGTGACTTTTCTCTTGCTAATTGACTGCAACTTCCCCGCATTTTTATTCAAATTTTTCCCCTGATTTGCATGGTTTGTTGCTCCTAGTGGTCCTAGCCATTTTGGGGGTTAAGCAACATCTGCTCAGATAATCAGGAGAGATTAACAAGTCAGAGAACAGTCATTACCTGCAGACATTCTGAAAATAGCCATCTCCACAAATCCAACGGACAGAGCCATCAATTACAGTAATCCTACAGGAAGGTAGTATTTGCATAGAAAAAGTATTTTAATCTTTTAAGTAGAACACACAGTGAAATAGGTTTCCCTAGTTCCAGAAATGTCAACTCCAGTATTTCAGGAAATAAACAGTGAAATTAGTGCTTGCAATGACACTAAATGTAAATTATGTCATACTTCTAGGGATTAACCAGTTCTAGAATAAAAGACTACTTAGTGAAAGAAAACCAAAAGGCATCTAGACAATAACAGCTTATGCTCTGACAATCACCTCTCCATGAATATCTGGGACTACCTGCATGTACAATAACATTCATGTGTATAATACTGAAGCCAGAGGCATCCAGTTATCCCAGTTACTTGGATAGCACTAAAATAAAGTCATTCTTTCTTGAGGAACTCCAGCTCAACTTTAATGTCAGATCACTCTTTAACAGCTACTAGACTTCATCCTGTTTCATATTTAATTTGAAGTATCTAATTATTGGAAACAATATTGTATTCAACTAAGAATCTGATGGAAATTTTATTTAACTATCTCGGATTTCATTACAAAAGTTACTTGAGATATACAGATACAGATATATAAAACTAGAACTAGACTTTTTTTTTATCAAGCACATTTTGAGAACAGTTTTAGAGCTGCAGCTTTATAAAAAAATCTTTTAAAGATGCTGTAAAAACTTGTTTTGCTTCCCGTTTTAAAATTCTATTTTCATGTTAATTTGAAGGTAAGTTCAAAAAAATAGGATGTCGTTTTTCAATAACATGTTAAGAGAAGAAAATGAAGAATTATGTATAAAAAGCATGATAATGTAAAAATTCCCAAATAAAAATTCTGAGGAAGTGTTGTAAAATTTAAGTAACTTCAAAACCTCTTAGAAATACTTTGACTTGATGACTTTAAAAACTTTAATTTGGTGATTCTCTTAGTTAAATAAAAAAATGTCTGAATGGAAAATCATGTTGGTTAGGTGGTTGAAATTCAAATTTGGTATTGTGGCAGTAAAGATAAGGAGACACGGATAAGGCTGAGATAGAAGCCACACATACACAAACCTATCAGGCCTGTTGTTACCTCAAATTACATCATTTCACAGCACCTCTCTGTACATGGGAAACAGCACGGTACAGACCAATTCACTCCCAAATGAGAAAGATGAGACTGGACCAAGCCACTTTCCCTGGCAGAGACCAGGCTGGTCATGCTGCTGGAGACACCTGGGGTCTGATGGAGTCATCTGAATTGTGCCAGTTTCTGAACACTTCTCCTGGGAAAGTGGGTGTTCACCTGGCAACCCTGCAGGCAGCCACCTATCTGCTGAGGACAGGGAGACAGGCACCTGGCATGGACTTTAAAAGGGACAATTTGAAAGCCCTCTGTAAAGTTTGAATTCTTGGAAAATTTTGTGACAGCATCTTGGACGTGCCAATGCACCTGTTTAAAATGAATGAAGAGCACTGAATCACATCTGACACACTTTTCACAAGCATTGTTGCATTCAGAAACTCATGTACAGGGGTTTTCCCACAGAGGTGATGGGGGTTGAGAGCCCCTGCAGAAAGCACAGGAGATCTTTCCTGCTCAGATCTGAACATGTCAGTGTGGAGAAGATTCAGGGCCACCTCATTCCCAGCTGAACCAACTGGCCAGAGCTCTGGAATGACTGGTGGGCCCGTGCTTTGCTGCCCTGTCTCCAGCCCAGCAGACCATCCCTTTCTGAGCTGTTTGCCCTCTCTTGGGTGGGGGCAAGCCCTGCTAGCACAGCAGAGAGGCAGAGCCCCGATTAAGGAAAGATAAATGAGCTGTAAAGGGCAAATAATGTACAAGGGGTGCCATCTGGCAACAATATAAGGAAAAAGAAAATTAAGTGGGTTACATAAATCAGTGCCCTAAAACCTACATATAAAAGCAGTTAAAGACATTGCCTCACCCAGCCTGAAATGCCACTGGCCGGGCACTGCAAAAAGAGCAAAATTAAAGTTATGCAACGCCTCACATTAGGCCTAAAGTAAATAAAATCAGGACATGCACTTTGACAGCAATGTGAACCAAGCCAATGTGAACCAAACCAGCTTGTATTGCTGGGTACAACCCCTGAGCTGCCCCCCTGCATTGCCATGGCAAACTGGGATGAGTGGGAGATGAGCAGGGGCTGCCCTGGCTGCAGGAGCCCCAGGCTGTGTGGGACACACACAGCCCTCCCATCCCCATCCCCTCCAGAGGCTCACCACTGTAAGAAAAGTCCAGCACTGTCAGACAACTAAGGTCTGAACTGAAGTTAGAGGAAACAATCTGGCACAACACTGGTTTCTATGCAGTAGAGCTCCTGAAGAATCAAACTTTTAATTTTTCCTATGAGTTACATGCAGAAAATAATAAATAAGCAGAGAGCAAAGCATAACACAAAAATGTTTTCTAAATTTTACTACAGGTAGAGTTGCACAACGTTCATAATGCTCTTATGCTTTGGCTTTATCTGTTCCAGTCAACCAGTATCAAACTGATATACCTTTACTACTAGCAGAATTAAATATTTTGGTAACTTCTCAGTAAAGTAGCATTTGAATAACACACAAATGTCAATTTCGTATTAGCTTTCTCTACAGGGAAGTGAATTTAAGACCAAAGTTTTAAAAAAAGCTAATTAAAAACTTATACTGAATTTTAAAAGCTCTGTGCAGCTACTTCAGATGATTGCTCATAAATTCAATAAAACCCTAAAGATTACTCATGTCTAGCAGTGTTATCATCAAGGACAAAGTAACTTTCTATTTAATTTTACACAGAAAATGGACTTCTATTATGCTGATAATCACACCTACACACTGAGTACCCATCAGTGTTAGAAGCTGAAAGCTATGAGCAAGTCTTACTTCTCATTTTTAGAAAATTATAATCTTTTCAGATCACTCCCTCAGACTTTAGAACTGGGGACTGCACTTTTCCTAGTAATATCTATTAGTTCACTATCAAGTGCCCTTAGCATCTTACAAAGTCTCTTTTTATTTAATAATACTTCCATACTCAAATATATATTGAGTAAGAATTTCTAATTGAAACTGAAATAGAATCTGATAGAAAAGATCCACAGTGTTACATCTGTCAATCATTCATATGGGTCACTATCATTTTTAACATGAAATAAAAGTTCACCATTAAAAACCTCTACTGCACATTACAGAAATATTTTAAAGAAACTTAAAGATCTATAAGACTCCCCATGGTTTAAGAATAAGCATTTTAATATTTGAATCTGCAATTTTCATCAAGGATCAAATTAAGAGAATGGAAACTCTTCCTTTTAAACCTGTATGATGTTTCTTAACCATTTAACTGTACTTGGACTCATTTTTTCACCCACAAATGTTGGCATAAAACATTCTACAGCACGCTGTTACCCTTCCCAGAGTAAATTCCTCAAATATCCCAAAATTTGTTCTTAATATTTACTATTGACATTCTTTACGTGCTGTCATAAATTCTGTGTGACTTTCCAAAGTTGTCAAACATGACTTGCAAAACAGAACAGCCCTCAAGCTCTTCTGCAACTGTGGCAGCCCTTAACAGCATCACACACATGTTGAGAAATATTCAAGCAAGCCACTGATGAGAAAATGCTAGGATGCAGAGGGTGAAAACATTTGTTTGCCTATTCTTGACCATCTACCCTTTCCTGAGAAAACTACCAAAACATGACAGATATCCTTTTTTTTACTGAGGTTTTCATGTTCTTACTCATTTTCTTAAGGTCAAGTATGCAAGTTTTCCCCACATCCAGACTAATATTTTCTTTTTTCCATCATGTGCATTGTGTTCTGGAAAAGTGTCAAAATTTACTTAGTAGGAACTGACAGAGAGGAAGATTTACTGACAGGACTAACATTTCACTAGTAAAAAATAAGAAGCATATCAAACACCTACTTTATGGCTTTAAAAAAAAAAAAAAANACTGCCCATCATTAGGACTACTGGCAGCTGAGCAGGCTGCTTTTCAGTTTGCTCAGTTTTCTCTCATTGTTTCTTTTTACTCTCATTTGCCAGTGTGTGTGTCTGCCTTGCCGTCCTCTCCACTGTCCTGTGGGTGCCTGGCAAGTTCCCTGGGCAGGGTCATCTTGTGTCCCCTGGGAGCCCCAGAGTGCAGGACCATGGCTGCTGGCCAGGGATGCTGCTCCTTCTGGCAGTGTGTACAGTAAGCAAGAACCACCATGGAAAATTCCACTCCATTCAATGTAGCCAGTGACTGTTACTCTTCTGTGTTTATATTTGTCTTCTGTCCCCAGGCAAAATCCTGTCCAAACTCCCATTCAGAGTACAGCTGAGAGGAGCAGAAGGGAGAAGGTCCCTACAAGGAACCTGGCAGGTTGGACAACTTCTTGCTTATTCCCACCAAACGTCCTGGGCAACCCCTCTGTGTTTTGCCAGCCCCCAATCATAGGATTTGCCCCATTATTGTGCTACATTATTTGTTCTGCTTAGGAGTTCACTGAGAGCTGATAATCTGCCTATCATGACCAATCTGAAAATGGAAAATGGTCATGCACATTTTAGAAACAGTCTATCACATCATCTGTATTGATTATATTTTGGAAGCACTCCAAGAGACACCATTCTGGAAGTCAATCTAAAATAAATATGACCTGAATTTATCCAGTACAGGTTGAACGAGGCCTTGTTACTAGGCACCTAGTTGGGTTTTTTTTTCCCATAAAAATTGCACACATTTTAACAATATATAGCCATCCATATCTTAAGATCACAACCTCCTGGAAATTATGAATCATTAAACAGGATTTTATGTGTCATGTTTCAGATGTGCATTGGTACTTGAAAATGTTCAGTTCCCATGCTCCAAGTATTGGAACACCTTTCAAAATCCTAAAATTGTACCACTAAAGCGGCCTACTCTATGCACTTAACTAACCCCAGCCATCTACCTGTGACCTGCCAGCAAGACAAACTAATGCTGTCAGGCAGGAATAAACAGATGGCAGAAAGCTGAAGCAGAAACAAAAGTATGACTGAAAACACTGAGAAAGAGAAGATGCAGATCTGCAGCCCTGCTGCCAATAAGGAGCTGTCACTCAACCTCAGTGTCTGGCAGCAAAGCTGCTACAGAAAACTTTAGCTGGCTGAAGCAGAGACATGGAAATTGTCTTTGAAACCAAGATTCAGACCACTGAGTGTTTGAAAAAGGCTGTTCACCTTTGATTTCCATATTTGATTTCCACATAAAGGAAAGTGATTCCTAGTTATTGTATAAATTAATTGCTTCTCAGGGTTGATTGCTGCCACTATTTACTGCTACAACCTGATGAAATCAGGTTGTTCTGTTTAATACTGAAACCTATTTACACCTTCCAGAAGCAGAGAGAACAGGTTTAATTTTCAGCATCTACCTCAATGCCTCTTCCTCACTGGAATGAACTATGAATACTATAGGCAGGTATTTCTTGTGCAAATAAAATTACATTATATACCTGCTTCATTAATACTGCTCATGAATAAAGATGAAACATCAGGCAGAGAAAGGTGGATACTCTCTGAAAGGGGGAGAGAATACAACTCTGTGATAACAGATTTCTGCAATAAATAATTTATAACAAATTTTTACAGGACATAACTTTCATGGAACATAAAATTAGTAGCATAAAATATTTGTTACCTTCTGGCAACTTAAGATCAAAACTCTGTTCTCAATTTCTTCTTTCCTGCCCCGAGTTCAGACTCCATGCATAACCCAGTGCTTCAGACCTCCCCTAAGGGGCACCTGAAGTGTGGGGCACTGAGCGTGAGGCATTGAACTCAGTTCTGCTGTGACTTCCCAGCCAAAGTGACAAAGACTAAAATGTCATGATTTATCCACTAGATCCAGGTACCAACACTATACTGCAGGAGAGAAGGACTTGGCTGTGATGTGAGAAGCCCTCGTGCAGCTGTGTTGGCAGGTGCAGCTCCACCATCCTTGCATGCCACCTCATGGCTAGGAAACATTCAAACCTTCCAAAATACCTCAAAGTTAACAAACAACACATTCAGTTCTCCTTTGCCCAAGCTGCATTCCAACCTAGCAAGCAGCAGACTCAGAAGCAGAAAGGTTTGTTTGCGGGTTCCTGAGCTGTAAACACCATTTTTGGCAAAATATGAGAGCAGCACCACTGGAAAAGCCATGTCATTCTATCACGTGTTCTGCCTCATCTATTGCAAGAGGAGGAAAGAAGATGTTTCATAGAAGAGCCCCTATATGGATGGACTAATAGGGAAGTTTTCCATGAGGATTTCCACTTGTCTTCCACAGTCATTACAGACAAAGAAACTTGGAGTATCCAGCTCACTATATTCAAAAATGTTGCTAAATTAAAATGGATCATGCTACTTTTCTCCTCTTCTTCCTCCTCCTGTCCCCCCACACACCATGAATATATTTTGAAAAAAGGAATACACCCACCACTTAAATGGATTATAGGTATTTCACAGGTTATACATGTAAGGAGGAAATAACAATATATAAATTCAACCAAAATGCAGTGCTCCCTGCCTACAGGAAAAAAAAAAAAAAAAAAAGCCAGAATTCTAGCAATACAAACATACGGAAAGAGAGTACCCTGTTAAGTAGGGACCAAAGTGCATCAATGACTAAGATCTGCTGTGAATAATTAATGACATTTTTTGACAGTGACTTATGCTTGAATTCCTAGAGGAAATAGTCAACTTAAACTGGTTTATTACAGCTGTATCCTCAGGAAAATCTAAACTCAGTTTAACGAAGCATTCCGATCAATTTGTGATGCACTTTCCCCCTTAGTTCTTCATGTGCTATTCAAACTCATACAGCACAAAATTAAATCAAGGATGGCTAAGATATTTCACTGGCTAAATTACTATACATTTGCCTAATAAAGCAATTACAACCCACTGTTGCCACAGACACTTGCTGAGTAATATCTCTGTTCCACTGTAGGCTTCAGCACAACCAGAGCAAGTAATAGCACACTAAAATTTCTATAGTTAGATCCTTAGCAGGCACGATGGATACATCAAAAATTGGTTTGTAACTTTAGAGGAACCAGAGCTTTAAATTACAGTGGAGAGATTAACAACCCAATTAATGAGAATTATAACAAAACTGAAATCCTCTACCCATGCAGCTTTGGGAAAAGCAAACAAAGTAAACAAACAAACCCCAAACCAAAGCCAAATGTTGGTGCACGCTGCTTCTGATCTGTTATCCACCCCCTTCCCTCCCTGCCAGCCTCCTGTTAAAAAGAAAGACTGATTTCACACCAATTCCACACTTGAGAACAAGATTTCCAGGGAGCTTTTCTTTTCCTACTATGTAGGCAACAAGCAACGATAGGATCAGATAAAAGCAAATAATGAGATTAAGTCTCATTAAAAAACTCCTCTTGTGCTTCAAAGGCACTTAATTCCATTAGAGGTAAAACTGAGAAGAGTACACACACCTACAAACATTACACAGTCACATGTGCAGAACAGGCTCTATGTTGCAGAAATTCATTTCTGGCAACAAAGGAACAGTCACTTCAAATGACAAAACATTTTTCTGAAATGCATAGATTTTATTCAATGAGACAACACAATACTACACAGGGTATTTTATACGCCTTGCATTTGCAGTTTTCTACATTTTAAATATTTTATAGGTAGGTTTGCAAAACTATAAAAATAATCCGTTCATATCAACTTGTCGATAACTTTTTTTTTTTGTTTTTGAATGATAAAATTACTGGTTAGCAAAATTCTTAAATTTCTATAGAAATAGAGGGTGAATAAAACATACTTGAACTTTTGTTTCTATGTTTCTATTACAAACTTCTCTAGCTAAGATAATTAATTAAACCTCTCATGGACAATGCACATCCTGATTCTGCAAAGAAAATTGATTTTTTTTTTTTTAATTAATAATTAATCCTAAAGTGTTCAATGCCATCCAGGTCAAATTTAGCTAGAAACTGACCCTAATCCTAAATCAGATTTTCTAGACAGCCTCTATCCTGACAGCACAGAAAAGCTACAGATGGCAGAAGAGTGAAACAATACCAAATAGGAACATTTATTTCAAAGAAAACTTAAAAATAAATTTATCAATATAATTATAACTAAACTTCCTGTTAGGCAAAGTAAATATAAAATAACACAAACCAAAAAGCTTCCTGGTGTGAAATATTGCTGGAAATATAGTATTTCCACTGAAGCAGTCTCTGTGAGCAGACAGGGTCACAGACTGGAATAGACATGATGCTGACAGCAGTGTTGTAAGGCAAAGAGATTTTTAAAATAAATTCTCCCTTTTCCAGTCTCAGCTTCTCAACTCCTTGATTACATTCAATTACATTTTTATAGTATTTTTTGTTGGTTTTATTTTTTTGGGGTTATGGATATAAATGAAAATTAATGTCTATGAGAAAGTTTTTACTTCAAAGTTAATACTAATACACTGTTTTATCATGTTCCTCTGGGAATGCAAAAAGACCTCGTAGCAGGAACATATGCACATAGATATATTTGTATTCTTAGTATGGGTCCCAATAACAAGCACAGGAATCCAGACCCACCATCTAAACTACACTAATCTCCACACAATAACCTCTTCTCTACTGTTAGAAATGTTTTGTTCTTAACATCAATCTTCACAATTTCATACATTATTTACAGAGTAAAGGAGGAGAGTACAGAACACATCACCCTTAATTCTAAAATTATCACAACACACCCATGGATTATGCAACAGTACTTTAAACCAGGCAGTTTTTTTCAGAGCTTTGTTTGCAAGCAGGGATCTATAGATTTATCAATGCTGTTATTTTAACAGAGGTTTCATTCCAGGCAACACCTATTTCATGGCTCATTTTTATGCAGTTAAACTTCTTATCCACTTGTGTGAACAGGTCTGCCACCAAAGGTTTCTATAGTGACAGAGAAATAGTCCAGACACAAGTGACAGAGAAATAGTCCAGAGAGAAATGCTGTGGTCACTAGGTGTCAAAGAAAATGCAGCCATGCTGTACAGGCAGAGTCCAAGAAAGTTCCCAAACCTTTTCCCACCAAACCCTGGGGCACCAGTCACTACCCACTACTGCAATAAATATCAATCTTTTTTGCAACAGGCCTAGAGAAAAAGCCAACTTGAGTGCCACCTTATTCCAAAATATGCACCCACCTTTAAGAGCAGATCATTATAACAGTAATTCACATTACAACAGAATCAAGATCCAGTCAGCAAAAATATGAGACAATAACATGCCTTTTATAAGGAACGCTCTCTTCATCCACGTGGAAAGCCTCTTTCCCTGACAAGATTTCCATGAATAGTTTTCCAGTTTCTCTGCTCTGAGTGTTGGAAACTCAATCAGATGATCAAAAATAGCCTCAGAACTATGTATTTAAGTATGGAAAGACAAACTTACTATGCTTTTCACAAGTCTAGCAGCCTATCACCAGAGAAGGCAATGCAATCCATTCCTATGCACTGGGAGAGGCAAATTTATCTGGTCACTCTTGAAAAACAGGAACTGCTTGCAATGGGCAGTATTTTTTGCCACATCTAGAGTAATTTTCTGCTAAAAACAGATGAGTGGTGTCCACAAAACTATGACATTTATAGTCATAATCAGGAAAAAAAAAAAAAAAAGCAAACCCTTCTCTGTCTGTACTCCAGTCATGAAGAGCTGCTGTTTTTACTGTGTGAAGAACAGCAAGGCAACATTGTCTTCAAGAGACCTTTCCTCAATGGAAAGAAAAAGTGTTGCAGTGAGAAGTCCCTTCCCTTTAAGACATTAAGACTGTGTGGCTCTTATCCTGTCTAAGAGGTGGCTTTTCCCAGTGGACAGGCAGACTGAGGCTGAAGTGGAAAGGCTCAGGCTATAAAGATGACCCACAAACTGGGGTGACCTACGGGATAGCCGTAGAGTCTCAAGAATTGAACGACCTGCTCCACAGTCACAACTGGCCCACCAAGCAAACTTCCCTGAGGCGGGTAATGAACAGGAAGCAGAGAAAATGAAAAGAAAAGCAAACCTCCATGTAATCTGCCTTTGTTTTGTGTGATTTGGGTGGGTGCAGTTGGCCTTTCTACAGCCTCATGGCAAGAGACAGAGTTTTCTTCTGAAAGAGAAACCCAGAATGGAGATGGCCAAGAGAGTTCACAGTGGCTACAGCAGTGGCCACCAAAAGTGTAGCAGCAGCAGCAAAGAAGCAGAGGGGTAAGATGGGTGTAGCACCCTAGGGACCTGGAGATGAGGTTGGAGGAGAATACAAGGGGAAGGTTGGCACTGGGAAGATGGTATAGGTGGACAGGAATTTGGGACTGGAAGACGAAATAGTGGTTGGAAACATTTGGGAGCGACCTACAATGGCTGAGGTTGACGGCTCAAGGATTATGAACAGGTTTATGCTACAATCAGTGGGGAACTCCAGAACAGGTGGAAGTTTTGGGAGGCTCTGGGGCTGGTGTAGGGGCCATCACTGAACTGTGCAAGGGAAGGAACAGAGAGGACTCCATGAAAAAACATTTGGGAATCTCATCTGAGCTTAACTGCAGCCAGTACCTCCTTCTGCTACTCCAGCCTGGGAACAAGGGTGTACCCCAAGACTATTTTACTTCCTGCAGAACTGTTTACTTTGTGCTTAGCTTTTTTGGAAGGCTGGGCTCTGGGTCTGTGACCAGGGAAGTCTGGCAGAGGTGAGGAATTTTTTTATTGCAGAAGTCCAGACAGGTGATTCAGACACCACTGTCACACCCACATCAAAACACCCTTTGGCATTATCCTCTAATTAATATAATGCAGCTGAGCTGGGGATTTTACAAAGTTCAGTTGCTGCCTGTATGACAACTTTGCTGCAGTGTCTATGGTCTCTCAACCTTCCTACCCCTATACTCTGGCAGGACAAATAATGAATAATATCAGGTGCCCACAAGAAAAAAACTGGGCTCAAGCTTTCTGAGGTGCTGAATACTTACAGATCTTGTTCATTCAAGGCTGTGACTGACTACCTGCTCCGAAAATTGACACCCCTCCTCATGAAAACCCCTAATTGGGGACTTTTCAAAATATTTACTCCATATCAGCCTTCCATAACTGACAGAGAGGCTGTGGCTAGAGGACATCCATCAACCTAAGTTAAACTGTGATTAGGACTACTGTACAATAGAATAAGATTTAGAGGGAGAAAACACAAGTCATCAGGCATCAGTGAAAAAACCACCCCACTTAAATAATGTGCTTTTTGCAGTATGCAACAAAATACAGTTCATCCTGCAACCTTAGGAGCTTGTGTTAAACTGTACCACTGACAGCTGACCTTCCTCAGTCACTCTGACTTGCCTTATTATATAAAGGCAATCAATCAGAAACTGGAGAACAATGGCCTTATGGGGGTTCATAAAAATTGAATGCAAATCCTCTGTGCCACTCAGGGACAAGATATTCCCAAAGCTACAGACACACATCTGTGCCAGAGTCAACATAACTTTTTTTTCTGAGTAGGGTCTGGGCCAAAGAAGAGAGCTCACTGGCTGCCTCAAGAGAGTCAACCATTGGAAAGCAACTCATGTTTCCCTGTTTTGCTGCAACTCCCTCAATCTTCTGTCATTATTTCAGCACAGAATAAGAAAGGTATTTATACAAGTAGTTGCTTGATATACAAGTAAGTTACTTGTTTTAAGTATTCTGGTATTATTCTGTTGTAGATGCTCTATGCTAAAAATTTAGCTAA
Organism: Aegithalos caudatus; assembly: GCA_013389925.1. Taxonomy (NCBI): domain Eukaryota; kingdom Metazoa; phylum Chordata; class Aves; order Passeriformes; family Aegithalidae; genus Aegithalos; species Aegithalos caudatus. Next base: position 331,549 of record WEIU01023253.1, read on the forward strand.
TTTATACACAAATTCCACTTCAGGAAGTTTTTCATTATGAATTGGGATTACCAAGGAGGGGCTCTGAGTGAAGACCCTTCCACTTTCCATCCCCTAGAACCTCCTCCTATGTGATGGGCCAGGCTGGCTTCACATCACTGATTTCTAATGCAGAGCGTAGAGAGTACCACTGTCACACATGACTGAAACAAGCTAATACCTTCAATTTTCAAGGGAGATATGGAGCAGAAAAACAATTATCAAGGAAGAAATGAGATCCTGGGTGCTTAAGTCATACAGGTCTCCTAGAGGTCACCAGAACTCCAGTTTCTCATATATCAGCAGAAGAAGAAATATGAGGTCTTGTTCAAAATAGTAATGGGCTGCTGCATATCACATTTGGAAGTCCAGATGCCTGTTAGAAAAGCCGATAGATGATAGTCAGGGATCCTGTTTGGCATACATGAAAAGCAGCTGTTACTAACATACATAGTTAACCTGACACCATGAAGCTTATTTTCAGTCATTGCTGGGTCAACTACTATTTATTCCCTCTCCCATAACCCTGTGCATCTCCTTTCTCAAATAAAAACTTCATGGCCCAAAACCCAAATGGCCATCATCAAACGTTACTTAAATATCTTTTATTTTGTTTGTTTTCTCACAAACCCACATACAGATGTAAATCAAGATGCAAGAAGTGCTCTTGGTCCTGATTTAATAGGACAAACTATCAATATTTTAATAGAAAAACAGAGTCATTCTGTATCTGCTTCAATGAGATTTTCTCCCCTTCTTTAAAAGATGAAAGTATTTCTCAGAGGGTAAAACACTAATTTTTTTTTTCCAGTGATTAACAAAACTTAGAATAGTCTTTTTTAGTCTTCTAGTGTTCTTTCTGCTGTGATTTTCATCTGAAAAGCATTAAAAAAGGTGGATTATATTTGGCAATCTTGTTTGCTTTGGCTATACAGCCAACCAAGGTACTTCACTAGGTGCTCCTGGAATCCACCTAAGCAATTAAAATACCACATGCAAAACACTTCCTAACTTTTGCCATTGCACTCAGAGTGTGTTAGCTTCTAGATCTTTCTCCATAATCATATATACATATATATAGTAACACCTCAGTGCTTTACATTACTCCAAGGTAATCCAGGAGAGAGTACAATCAGTTGACAAAACATCGGTTTTATTTTCACTGCGGAATGATGATAAAGAACTTACTACATGAACCACTTTGCATATATGAAAAGGTGGCAATATTTTACTTGGATCTGAAAGCCAAACAAGCCCTATGACTGTTACTGTTGTACACAAAATAAAGAGCTTGACTCCAGGTAGAAGAAAGATCAGAAGGACTTTATTTACAATTTTGCACAGTCCTTTCATAACATGCCATGCTAAAGAACTGTATAATTGGTCAGTAAAGACAACACTTCTCTTCATTGGTTAACTAATAGAAACAACACCTGTGAGAAGACTGTATGAGAAACATAGCTGGGTTATGAGGAGATGAAGACTATTTACATTCACTGTCCTTGAGAAGAATGAATTCTCTCGAGGGAAGAAGAAAATCAGTGACTACAGGCTGAAAACTCCACAGAATAAGAAAATCAGACCCACACTATGACTTGTAAGAACTAGCACCCAAGTAAAGCACTGCATTTCACAGGGGTAAAAAAAAACAACTAAAACCAAACCCTCCCAACATATAAGACATTGGAAGTCCCAGCTTGTGTATTCCTTTTGGCTTCCATGGAAAATACATGCTGCTGAGCTCTTAAATTCTGTTTTAGTCCCCGTTAGTTGTAAAGAAACCCTGTGGTATACAAACAAAACCTAATCTGTATGGGGGGGTCAGTCAGAGCACCAGAATTTACAAGCTCCAACTCTGACTCAGTTCCAAGGTTTCCACCTTGTCAGGCAACTTTCATTTACACCCTGTGTATGTGAGAATATGCTTTTAATGCAGAGTGAATAAACCACTTAGGTGTATGCTATCCACCAACACCTTTCTATAGAATCAAAGAAAAGACAATCACATGATTCAGACCTAACACTTCCTCCGCAGAGATGTGCACATACCTCCTGTCCTGTATACTCAGAAGCAAAGCTGAGCAGGGGAACAACAGCAGGCTGGCTTGAATTATTAGTGAGAGATACATGTTTGCAAATGCATTTGGCAAGTCAATCCACAAAATGATCCAGTACTTTGAGGATAAAGAGCGCAAATACTTTGTTTCATGAAGTAGCAGCTTCATCCTCTAAGCAAGCTCTTCTCACAAAAATGTCATAACTGTTTACAGTCTGACAGATAACTTAGCTTGCCACTTCTCATGAGTGGGGGAGGTGGAGAAAGAGGAAGCAATATGTAGTGCAACTCTGTACTTGTAGCCAAGCAAATATAAAATACATGTGACAACTAACTACACAGAGATTACTGCTGCTACTGTCAAATCTATCTTTATACAAGTGCCTAAATAAGGGATCTAGAGTCTGATTCAAGTGCTTGCTGAAGTCCTTAGGACTCTGTATTATATAATAGTACACCTGCTAGGAGCACTCAAGCTTACAAGAACTAGAGGCAGGTACAGTACCCAGTTACAACACACCACTATAAGCTGGTCTTTAACACACACCTGCTCACTGCACCAGCAGTTTTCTGGAGAAATGCAAATCACAGCAAAGTGTGGATGAAACACAAACACATTCTCATAGTCTTTTTCAACACGTTCAACAGACAGTGCAGGCTAGGGTAGTTCAAGACTTCAATGTCATGACTTCCACAGTTCAACTGGTTTCAAATAACACTGCCTTCTGTTATGATAAAATTACTCATTGTACCTCAAAATGTGGCCTGGTGGAAACCTGCAGCTAGGAAAGGGGGGGATAGGTTTTCAAACTGGAGCTTCAGAAGTGCTGTTGAAATTGACTGACTGTGACTATTTCCTAGATTTCTGCTGCCCTGAAGATTTTCAGAAGACTGTACATACTTTAACCCAGCAGAAATAATACCTTTAAAAAAAAAACCCAGAACACAGGAACCTGTAGACCATGCTTTGAATATAGCCATGCACTAGAGTTTCAAGCAAAGATTTTTTTGACATATTCTACATCTTAGGGAAAGGGGGAAAAGAGTGTCAATTATGATATTTTAATGTATTTCGTGATTTACAGACTGTAGTAATTTTAATTTGGTATTGGAAAGATAGCATTTGACAGCAGCTTCACAGCAGGAATAGAACTATTTTAATTTATAGTAGGTAACATCAATTCAATTCCTAAGCTTTTAAACTTGCAGACAAACAAAAGGCCAGCCCCTCAACTCCAAGTTGGCACACTAGGTAGTTTTCTCTAAGCCTCTTGCTTAGCTGGACATCTGGTTAACTCCCTGCATTCGGCTGACAGTATTTTCTAATCCGGATTTTACTTCTTCATAAAGATTTCATTAAAAAAAGTCCTTCCAAGTAAAGTCAGAACATGAAAACAAAACATAAAGGTTATATGTGCTGATAGACATATGTGTTATATTGCATGCTTTAAATGTCAAGATTGTGGTCCTATTACATGTTAGTAACTTAAATATCCTGGACAGTATCAACAAAAAAAGTGTTTTTAAAATCCTTCGGTTTTCCCCTGTCCCTGTATGAGTTGAACTCATTCACTGGACATGTGATTCTGAAAATAGTTTTCATTCCTGTAACTTGCTCCTCTGCCCTTATTTGCTTTCTCTTGCCTATTGCTTCTGCTGTCTTCTACAGTTCATTAGAGTACAGCAGGATTTGGGCATGTCCTTCAGTGGTATTTTGATAATTAAAGATCACAAAACAGCCCAAGTCCTCTTTCTTTTTTCTGGCCACATATTCTTCCTTTAGATGGACTGATACCAGAAGTAAATATTGATTCATTTGTCTGGCAGTCTCCTATTGGCTAAATACTTCCATTTTCTTCTTTTAAACACTAAAACAGAATTTTTTTCTATGTGTGGTTTATCCAGGAGACATAAGTTTTACTGTTCCCTGCACCCTACAGCTCTCCTCTCTTCTGCTGACAGATCTGTAAATTAGCATATTTCCCCCAAACCAACCCCATATCATCATTATCATCCTGCAGACCTGCAGGAAAAGAAATCTGTGATGTGTTGTCTTTCCTGAATTATGAGATGAACTATTTTAAGAATGATGAGAATGAATGATAAGAGACACATTTGGAAAAAAAAA
>WEIU01023253.1:338575-351420 GCA_013389925.1 Aegithalos caudatus
AAAAGAGGGGAAAAAAGAAGGAAAAATAAAAAAGACCCCCCCCAGATGTTTATGGGCAAGTGCCTCCAGGTCCTGTTTGTAGTTTGCACACAGCTTACCATAAGCAGCTGGTTTTTTTTCCCTAGACCATGGTAAAGGGAAAGAAGAAAAAAAAAGAAATTGAGGGAAAAACCTCTGAAACAGTTTTAATACTTTGATTTTTTTCTGCTGTAGCTGCTGTCTACTTTTGAGACTCAGAACAAGCTCCCCCTTTCTGAATATAGAAATATAATACATAAAGCAAGACTGCTACCTTCAGAGGCAAAGCCTACAAAACTGACTGTTAATGTTAATTTTATCACTCATTAAAGTGCTGACAGATTGTAGTTATCAGAAACAAACTGATCTGTGGAGATGACTTCTATGCTCTGAAATGAATTGCCTGTAAATTTGTGTCTGTTAAACACTACTATCACATGGCATATGATCACCAGGTATACGACTGGGTATAAAAACTGAATTACTATCTTGTCTTGTTTCTATTAGAAGGTGATGGTAACATAGCAAAGAGATGCTTGTTTCTGCTCTTCATAAACAAAAAGGATTTGTTGGGTTCCAAAGCTGTGAACCCATGAATTTTTCTCCCCACAATAAATTCCTACAAAGAGTGAAGGAAATGGTCACTGTTCATAAGGCTTGGGTAAACCTCTGAGAAGTGATGTGAGCTAAGGCAACTTAAAGGATCTGAACATCATCCTTGTCTTCTGCTGGACTTTCAGGCCAATTCAAAATGTCCTGATGTTCAACCATCACTTCCAGAAATGTGGGAGGGCTTGAGTGGCAATTCTACCTCATTGTTGTAGTTGGCAAAGTTCTTTGGTGCCTTTTGCATGCCAGGTATTTTGTAAGGCAGAGAAAAAAGCCCCCAGCATCACCAGCTTGCTTTCTAAACCATATATTTACCTGTGCAATACAACAGCCCCTGTGCAGGCAATTCCCACTGACTTGTGTGAGCTCTAACAGGGACACACAGGCTGCTCCCTCTCCATTTGTCACTTGGCAATGCTGATTTTTCAGTCAGCACACAAGATCCAGCCTGCTAATGCAGGCACATGCAAGTCAGTTTGCACATTTGTACTAGCTCTCCTCTGCCCTGGACTTACTGAAGGTGCTGCTTTTGTGCACCCAATATGTATGCACACAGCAACTGTTTGTTTGAGGTCACCATTTTAGCTCGGGGTTTTTTCCTAAGCAGATGGTAAAACCAATTGTAAATGGCATCACAAAGATGGGAGTGAGTGAAAATGCCAAGAAAGGGATGAAGAATGGAAAAGAAATTGCAAGAGTAAAAATCTCCTGCACTTTCCAAGTTATTTGAATAGCTACATTTTCCACTCCAACTCCTTCCAAGAACAATAGGCATGGTTGCCTAAAGGTCATTCTTTCTTTGAAACTCCAATTTCTTAGACTGTCTGCTCCACAGACTGCTGCCCTTGTCACACTTCCCAAATGGTGTATTAAAATGTGTCATTCTGTTATGACATTTTTGAACTGTGCAACTACTCATATGTGTATTGGAACCAACATGCTGCAAGGCAGTCAGATGTGACACAGCACTCAAAAAATTCAATTAAAATGTTTCTTCTTGCTTGCAGTCCTCCACAAAGGACAAGTAGGAAAAAAAAAAAACCCAAAAAAACCCACAAAAAACCAAAAACAAAAACAAAAAAAAACACCAAAACAAAACAAAAAAAAACCCCAAAAAACCAGAAACCAGTAGAAAACAATGGGCCCTACTATTGATGAAAACACTATAAATACTTATTTGCCAGGCGAATCCCTGTATTTAATGATTCGTGACAATTATTACTGAGGAAAGTTCTGTTTTCAGTAATACAGAAAAAAGATGAGGCTTGCAAGTAATATCTGACCATTTTAGAATTAAGATGTTCACAAACATATTTTTAAAGTTAGTTCATCTGAGTTTTTAACAGTCCTGAATACGAGTTTAGATAAAGTGACAAATCATTTCATCTACCCTGGGAACCTGCCAATAGGAATTACTGTCCATCCTTTCCTTGTGGTTTTTGTCACTTGATCTAGGGTGGAAGGCATAAAGCGGCCCATGACTTGGATTCCTTCCTCACAATCCCTTAGGGGAACTTCAGCACAGCATAAAGAATCCATACAGAGACCACAGAAAAGCATGTGAGAATCAGAGGTAAAGTATTCCCAGATGAAAAGCCTGAGATGTAGAAGGCATTGCCAGAGACCATGAGGTCAAGCGGAGTGATACCATCTCTAAGACACACTATAAGATGTTCTCAAGTTGGCTTTTCATTGCAATTTGTACCCACCCCCCAGAAACCTCATTCTACCTAAGGAGAGCAGAAGAGTAAAACGCTCCAGGCACACTTCATCATGAGGGGACAATTCACCAGCCAAGTGCTTAGAAGCACGTTTCTGACACACACTGCACGAAATCCTTTAAACAACTAGAGAAGGAGGAGAGAGAGAACACTGGGATCCAACATCAAGATGTAAATCCTTTCTTATAAAATTCCTTTTTTTAGGCTGCTTCCAAAATTCAGTCTCATTTAGATCCAGATTATTGTTTTATTGCTAAAATAAACTCTTCAGTTTTAGTTTTCTACTATCTTGCCTGAAAAGAAAACTCAGGATGTTTAAGGTCAGCCTGTACTCCTACTGCATTGGGCAAGGAGGGTTCCTGAAATTTCCTGCCTCTGTCTCAGGACATGGCACCAAGCTGTGCTTAGTCATGGCTGGAGATAGGCTTCGGGGTACAGCTCTTCAGACTCATGACATAAATGAATTTGGGAGCAGAACTGATGAGAGGGGGCTTCTGGTTTGCAACTGCTCATGTGTCTAAAACAAATTCTCAGGTATCTTTTATCCTCTCATGCCTAACACTGGTGCTCATGGGTACAGAGTAAGAAGCTTGCATGCCATAAAAGGTATAAAGGTCTCCTTGCTTTAACACTGTGTGCCTCCACGTGAGAGAAAATGGTTTTCTCTGCAAATACAGAGAAATCAGCAGTGGTGAATGCACAGGGGATCATTCAGAAGGCAACAGATAAAGAAAACAAAGCAGACAAGACAGCCTAAATTCAACAAAACCAAACAAAACCAAACAAAACCAAAACCAGCCAAAAAAATGCCAAAACCAAAACAAACAAAACAAAACAAAACAAAACAAAAAAAAAAAAAAAAAAAAAAAAAAAAAAAAAAAAAAAAAAAAAAAGAAAAGAAACCTCACCAACAATAAAACAAAACAACCTTTGGACAAAGTAGTGGGTGGTGGCAAGAAGAGCTACAGGATGTGGAGACCAACGAATCCTTTTCCTTCTGAGAGCCAGCAAGTGTTATTTAAGAGGAAGCTCATTCACTTTCCTGAACTAGTTAAAAATTTTGTAGAGACACAGACAAAACTAAGACATAGTTCTGCATTATTCATAAAAATATAGCAATCTTTGCCTGGACTTGTCTAGGGATTATGATTTGTATGACAAACGCAGCAGTGTAAAATCTGCGTTCTTTTCCTAGTAGGCAACAGGCTGTGTCATTAATAATAAGCATGAAATAGCACTACACCATCACAGACTGCTTTTCATAGTAAAACATGTTTCCTATCTCCCATTCACCATCATAAATACAGTTCAGATTATACATTCCAACATATATTATATCCACTTTTATTATATGATGGGAAAAGAAAGCATTTTGCCTCTCTCATAAACTGCTCAGTATGGATTCTGTTTGTCCCATGGCCACAGCTTGGTAATGCTGCTGTCCTGCCTGGACTCCTCACATCCTTCTGAGCAGGTCAGCATGGGAATGCTTCCATTCCCATTCCCCTCTTGAATGCTTCTTAATAATGGCTTGACAAAGCACAGCACTGACCTGCAGTGGTGGGAAATGGCCAAAGACTTCAGTTGTAGCCAGTTTGGGGGTACTGGCATAGAGGTTGCAAGCCTTAACCATGCTCATTGCAAGTAGAAATACAACAAGTGGAACGAGTATAAACTTCTTCAGCAGAGACTGGTACAGGAAACATATTTAAGAAGGCAGAATCTCATTCTCTGTCTACAGGTGAACAGAGGTATTCATCTCTACCATACTTATTTTTAAAATATGAACTGGGAACAACTCACCTAATTCTGGGGAAAACTTATTCATACCCCTTAAGACCTATAGCCTTTTAATCAGGTACCATAACTGGAAAAGCCATAGTTGTCCAAAGCATAACTTGAAATTCCATTAATTTCTGCATGCTGGAGTTGAGTTTTCCTTCAGGCCTTCTAGGTAAATTTCTGAGCTGTGTACAGACTACCACAGAAATTTAAAACAAATTGCTCCACTCCTCGGGGGGAAAGTATATTTCTATCCTATCTCAACTATTCTCTGAAAACAAAATAAGGAAGAAATTATATTCTAACCTCAGGAGACATTATTACTAAGCTACATCTATAGAAACTAGTTTTGCCTCCTGCTGCTGCTTAGTGTAAATAAATAGTTTGTGGCAACATTCCCACTCCCAAAATTGTATCTGTAGTTTCATTGTTTAGGTATCTATAGACTGGAGACTATTTTTAGTACATCCTGTCAACAATGAAGGGAGAAAACTACCAGGAAGAGGATGCATTAGGCTTTTACATTAACTGGTGATAAAACTAGTGCACAGAACAGCCTAAGAACTGGGCAGTCATTTGCTTACACAAGCGTGCCTTGTGTTACTGATTTGTTTTTCCACATTAATTCTTAGTTCACACGACACTATAGATCTCATGATCGTACAGATGTACAAGCTCAAAGGAAGAAAATCATATTTTGCTAGAACTACTGGGGAAGGTTTAAAAAAACCCAGCCCATACTGCCTGTGGCAGTGAACTCACACATCAGCAGCCTGACAGAAAACTCATCATCTGCATACACCTCACGCACTCTGAAAATAAATCATTCTTCCGACTTGAAATTGCAAATGTTACTTGGTACACGGTCCAATTTGCTATCAGCTGCTTATTGCCTGGCATGCCACCAGAAATGCAGGATTGGGAGCAAGCATTTGTAATTTACTATTGCTGTTCTACACAGTTTGCAGTACTACACAGAAGTAGGAAAAAAGTGCCCTTCAGATAAAAACTTCAGATCTCAAAGGCCATCACATTGGTCCAAGACTCAGTCAAGGCCTCAGAGTGAATTTGTAATAGCTGAGCTTCAGCTTTCACTGTACTCTAAAGCACTACTTTTATATTACATGGTAAATGCAGCCTGGTCTCAGCAAGTAATTTTGGCTTAGGTCTTGAAAATGCATGTTAAAATTTACACCTTGAATTTAAAGTTATATGTTGAAGGCCTTGCTTAAACATATCATAAACTGAAGTTATATTAAAATAGATTTTTAAAGTCAGTAGAAGTGGCTTTAAAAGGAGGAGCATTGTTTTTCAGAGTTCTGGTGGTAATTTTAACAAGTGAAATAATTATTGAACAGTTAAATAAGGGATCTTTTTTGGTATATGTGCATATCTTTAACGCTTTGTAGCAATGGAGGTATATAAGCATTTTGTTCTCTGTAGTTCCATACAGTCTACATAAATTAACCCAGCATCTTTTTAGAAACTGGCATGGACCATATATTGACAAATGAGCCCTTCAGTCTGTGGACCTATTTTTTCCCCAGAAAATTAACTCAGGAATTGCTCGACTCTGAAGAAAAATAAAACAAAACAAAATCAACCCCAGATCTATTAGCTTAGGTTCATTATCCAAGTTTTGGGGAATGAAGCACACACAAATAATTTGCAAGTGCAAGTGAGATTTTAAGTATTATTAGCATTTTTGCATTACAGAAGGATAACGACAGAATCTAGAAAAACAGGTGTATAATCACCTGGTAACATCATGGTAGTGATATTTTCCAGATCATGACTGTAGTCCCATGCACATGCAGTGAATGCTGCAAAAGACAGGTTATTCTTCCAGAAAAGCCCTTAAACAAAATTTAAATGGCCTGTGATGCTCTACTGAAGGCATTACAGAACAGCAGTATCTAACTTGGAAAAGATGTCATTAAAAATGTGAAATTGAGTTTGCTGGGCTTATGTCACTATTATTTAAGACTGATTTGCAACGTCAAGCTTTTGCTAGCCTAGCTTTGTTATTTGTGAACATGAAAAACAAATGTTGTTTGGTACAGAGAGATAACCTTGACCAAGCACAGTCCTCCTGCTGGGTTTGCTTCCCTGTTTCAGGGAGATTTTTTCCCATTCCTCTGTAATATTGCAGGCACAATATGCAGGCTCTTTGCTGGCCTTTGCTATGCTAGAAAAACCAGGAGCCTGTGGATTGTCTATCACTCACAGGATTTCCAGCCAAAACTGGAAACACCAAAGGATATTAGCTTTCCTCTGCTCAAACTGCATCTACAGCTGGAGGAATTACCAGCTGTGATTCACCACAGTGCACTTTGGAGAAGGGGTAGGGGGAGGGGGCAAGACTTGCAGAGTACAAAACCAGCTGGCAGGAACAGCTGCTGAAACCGTCAAAACAGGTTTTTGCTTTTTCCAGACATCCAGCATTCTGTAAGCTTCTGACAAGTTTCTCAGCCTTGTGTTGAGTGTTCACTCCAATCAACTCCACACCCTTGTTTCTCTGTCTTCTATTTCAGTGTGCCTCCTCTCCTCCCTCTGCCACGTTCCTCTCTCCTCCCTTCTCCTCTCATTTTAAACAGAGTTCGAAGGGAGCTTTCCCCCCTTCTGAAGCACTGCATCTTTGGTCTGACTTTTGCTGAACTTCCCCACTTTCTGCTAAAGCCTCATTGCCAGCCCCCATTTTCTATCTTCACAATCAAAGCATCTGGCACTGCCATGTTCTGTTGGTGGGCACCTACACAGAGCAGCCAAAGCTACAGAAATAGCTCCTCAGCTGAACTGAAAGGCTCCTCTTGCATCTCTGGTGTGGCAAAACATCCCAAAACTAAAAAAACAAAGGTATCACAACCTCTTCTCAGACACACCCAAGGCTCAGAGTATGGACCAAAAGGGTCAGGCTGTGGTAGTTCTGATCCCCAGGTGGGGACAAGCTTGAAATCTGTGAAATGAGCTGTCTGGAGCATGGACAAGGTAGGACAGGAACATGTGTGGGTTAATTTGTGTGTACACACCTGTGTACCCCCAGGGACTGCAGCAGGACTGTTGATGGCATCAGGGGCCAGAACTGGGGAAAGGAGGCGGGGGCCACAGAGAATTCTGCAGCTCTCTGTATGTCCTGAATAAAGAAACTGAAGGCTTCAACTCATCACCACCCAACTGCCCATTTGAATTTCAATTTCTCATAAATATAGAACATTTAAAGCTGCATAAGGCATTATATACTTTTAAAATAGCAGAAAATATGTAGAGGAACAAAAATACATTAACAATAACTGTCAATAGCTTTTATTTGGCATATACAAAACAGATCCTTAACCATTTACCTTATTGTTAATTCACAGTTACTTGTTTAACCACCATTACGTTAGGTGTATGTTGCAAGTATTGCCCTTAGAGTTTCAACCTGAGAAGTGATGCCAGCTAATACCACATAAGAACAAAACTCAGAACAATTTGGAGCCTGCAGCAGATGCCCATCTCTAAAGGACCAATAGCATATTTCTGTAGGACACTGGATGGATACAGCACTCTCTGTACAGCCTTCTCTGCACTTGTTCTACTGCTGGGCCACCTTGATCTTACAGGGGACAGAAGGGGTGAGATGTGCCATGTTTTACTATTGTGCTATAATCAGTCTAATCTTTTCAAATAGCAAGGTACCTTTCCTGACAGTCAGAAAAAGAAACAAAGTAAAACCAAAACCACGCAGGTACACACAACAGATTTTATCATGCAGGAGAATTCAGAATGGAATCAGTCTGCAGTACTTTGAAGACAGCTGAACAACTGATAGATATTGATTTTACTCCCCCTAATTTTCTGCTGTAATATAAATGCAATTACTGGCTCTTTCTCAACAATAAGCAGTATTTTTCATCAGAATACTAGCAGTATAATCTCTTCAAAGATGATCTTTCCACAAACAAATGAATATCAGACTTAGCTCTCTGGCACTTGAACAACACTAATACAGATATATTTGATTTGCAAAAATAAATTTACTGTCAAGTAATATTCTTCTAAACAAGTTGGTTAAATTTAAAAATAAATAAATAAATAAATAAAATTTTTAAAAATAATAAAAACAAAACAAAACAAAACAAACAAACAAAAAAACCCCCTGCCTTATTCCCAATTTTGGAATATTATAAAATATGCTGTTTGTTTAATTTCCAAAAAAAACAGACCCCTTAAAGCTTTTCTACAGTCTTTTTTTTACTTCATTCTTCTTCAAACAAGAAAAAGTTTCCTCAAATGAACATGTGTCCCATTTCATGAATAAAAGGTAGAATGAAGAATGGTTTTAACACTTAAATGCGATATTGGATGGCTATTTTCTGCCAGTGTAATTTTTTTCCAAATGTATTTCTAAACAAAATATGAGTAATTGCAGACTTATACATAGAACAGAAAACAAAACAGTATAAAATTGCTTGACAATATAAAAAGCCCCACATAACCATCAATTCCAAAAAGAGGTAATCAGCAAGTAACAGTCTAGCCTGTGCAGATCTGTTGGAAGGATGCTGGGGAAGAGAAAGACAGACAACATATTATTTGTAGAGAAGCTATTTGTGCACAGAAAGAAGCAGCAGAAGGTTTTGAATCCATCCCTAATTTACACAGATTTCTGTGTATCCTTCCAAAAATGAACTGAGGCTCCAACCATCAGGGTTTGGCAGACTTAGCAATGGCAATCTAATGTGTTTCTCCTTCCCAATCAAATGTTTCTCCATCTCCCTTGAAAATTACTGCTCCCATGTCAGAGGCAGCAGTACAGATGAGATCTGCCCACCACTGCCCTAGCTCACAGCCTGGGGTATGAGTTTCAGCCCTGCTTTGTCCATGATTTGAGCCAAGACACCACGGAACTGTCTGCAAGCTACAGGAGCAGGGCCACCCATTTCCTCCTGCTGCCCCTGCTGCAAAGTGGGTCATTTACCACAGAAGTACTCCATCCTCCCAATTTACAGAGGCACTCAAAATCTGATGAGAAAGTGGAAATTGGGAATACAGATGGGTCCTGCTGCATATGTGTAAGGGCACAGCAATGTGCCAGTCACATCCTACCTGCTTGGGCAGGAAGGGTAGGAGCTAGATAAGAGCTGCAGGAAGAAGAAATGTAAGGTTCCTCTTTCTCCTGTAAGCTAGTTTGTTGACCAGAGGCTGTTAGACTGCTCTGGGTCAGCAACTTGTGTTAATACATAAGAGAATAAAACTAAAAAATATAATAGACCAAGGTAGGGGGATGCCTGAAATAGCACCCCCCTAAATTTCTCATGGTGTGCCATTCTATGAGATTATATTTATGTTCTGTTTAATATGAAGGCTAATCTCCCCTGCCTTCAGCTTCACCAAAGCAAGCCCACAAGGAGGTGGCTGCAGTATTCAAGACTCTTCTGATGACCAGCTTCTAATCAAGGCAGCAATTGTGAAGAAAACAAGATTTCAACCTTCATTTGGCCTATGTTCTCTGATCATGCTAACCCAGTTCAATACAGAGTGCTACAGGCATCAGGGGGATGGTTCTGCCTGCCTCCTTTCTCCCATAAACAGTTTATGCCACAGGTAATTTTTTCCCCCATCTCAGTTCATTCTCAAGCCCCTCTCTCTCTCTTTCCCCCTTCACATTTCCTCTAGGCCCTACACCATCTGTGCAAGCAGTCCTTCTCTTTATGCACACTGTTGCATTCTATTCCTTCTCTCTCTGTGATCTATATTTAGTTGTTTTCCTGTTTATACACCCCTCCAGAGAGGGGTATTGTTGAATGTGACTAGTCAGGAAGAGAAACAACAGGGTCAGAGCACAAATCCTTTCAGAGGAGTATCTGGGATGGGAAGCTGTGCAGGACTTTGTAGGGTAAAAAACTTTTTAAGATGAATCAGATACAGAGATCTGAATATAAATTCATAAATCCCCTTAGAGCATCCTGATCAAAACCCAACAATATCTAAGCAGGGGAAGAAACAAAGGCAAGGAAACACATGCAAACTTTATTCAGACACTGCACTTTTTTTTTTCTCTCTATAAGATAAAACTCAGGTTTGGAAACTTACAGTATTTGAGTCTCTTTGCTCAAATTACCAAGAACCCCTGAATATGAAACCAGAGTGCATACATGAAGTAAGCTCTAGGAAAAGTGTACCTAAAGACTGCTGGGGAGTTCAGTGTTGTTTGGTCCAGAACCAAAGTGGAGTAGTAAACATAAACCTGGTTCTCTAGAAGGTAGCTGTAGTACCATTGAAATCAGGACAGGTAAGAGCACAAGAGCTCACCAGGGTAGCACAATAAAGAACACCAGTGCTCCAGACAGAGCAGGGAGTGTCTGTCTGGTCTGAGAGACACTTGCACAACAAATAAAGAGAGTGTTTCCCATCTTCAGGTGTCTAAGAAAACGGGTATTCTCTGCAAGTGAGAGCTTCTTATCATTAAGAAATGGAACCCAGTGGAGAACACAGACATCTATTATTTGAACCAAAAGAAATGTCTGAATTTTGCTTGGAGTATTACTGCTACAATCATGCAGATTGTTTTGATTATCATACAGAATCAAAAACTCTCATCATCCCTAACATTATGCTAATAAATGCATTGGCAACCCAGAGCGAGTTTTGGGTGCAAGCCATTCACTTCACTAGCATGGTGAACTATGAAAGGAATTAATATTTAAGCTGTGTGTGTCACTAGTAGATGGTGCACAGTGTGTATTAGAAAAATGTCAGTGCAAACACAAAAACTTCGTTCAGTGGCCAGGACTTAAATATGAATGATGAGCTGGCCTCCACGACCTGCAGAAATTCCCTGGCCAATGGGAATTGTCTTGGAATAACACCAGATGGGAGAGTATGCGATGATAGAATGAAGATAACAACTTTAAACTGAAAGAGGCAAGATTTAGGTAAGATATTAGGAAGGAATTCTTTATTGTAAGGGTGGTGAGGCTCTGGAGCAGCCTACTCAGAGAAGTTATGGATGCCCCATCCCTGGACATATTAAAGATCAGATTGGATACATCTTTGAGTGACCTGGTCTAGTGAAAGGTGTTCTGGCCATGGCAAGGAACTTGCAACAAGATGATGTTTAAGAACCCTTCCAACTCAAGCCATTCTACCATACTGTGATGAAGGGAAGAGCTACAGAGTGGAAATGAGGGCAGCAGAAAAACCTCAGAAGTTTCAAGGAAAGCACATTTGCAGCATGAAATGATCTGCTGAGCTTGTTTGCTTCAGTTAGTGGCAAGAATTGTTGTTTATAAGATGTTTAAACAAGGGGAGGTAAGTGGCCTAGTCTACAGGATGCGTTTCAGCAGTGGAACAGAAGATGCACCTGAAGCAGCTGGGAAAAAGCTGGTTTCATTAGGAGCACTTTTCAAGGACAGGAAGAGCCTCTTGCAGACCAAAAAGGAAAAATCTACACCTGTGGGGACAGAAGACAATATAGGAAAATGGCCCAACCCTGAGAACACAAGGGAAGGAACAATGTCAGAAATTGTTCATTTATGCCCTGGAAATAATTTTAAGAGGAATTTAAAGCCTGAAATGGAGAAGATGTTTTTAATGTTAAATTGCACAACATCAGTTTGGAGAGAGATTTTGGTGAGTTTTAGAAAAATAAGTTATCTTTTTAGCAATTTCAGTTCAAACGGAATGTCAGCAACAAGATTGTGAGCTGCTGATCTGTTTGATGACCACCAGAACTAAACAATCCTCCACTCTGAGTCAATGAGAGGCTGTGGACGGTATTACGAGATCAAACTCTAATCCTCTTAGTAACATTTTCCATGGAAAAACTGCCATACTATATGTATTTACTCCATTAAATGCATTATTCACATAAATGCCACATATATACACAAACAAAATATGGCTGTACCTACAACATATTCCTTAGAAATTGCATCATCTGAATCCTGTTCAGAAACTGTCCTGAAAAAGAGCAAAGACCACTAGACATTATTTGCTTATGTTGCCTTTATTGCAAACAACAGAACAGACTGTTGAAAAGATGTGCATAATCTGGTTAGTGTAAAACATTTGTTATATGTGCCCACACAATTCCCCTTCTCTCCTGTATGCATTGATGTCTCATTCCCAATTCAGAGGCAAAGTGTAAGGAGGCTGTGCCAAAGTGGTCAGTTTTAACTCCAGTTTGTGAGGCACAGGTATGTAGTCAGGTCGTGGCTAAGAAATTTAGCAGCTTCACCAAGTGAAGTGTCATCAAGCAGAAACCTTGCTTTGCTATTTACACATCCTGCAAACTTCAGAAAATGTAAAAATTTTGTGGATTGACCCACTTGGCTGTCCAGCACGGAAATATGAGACACCAAACTAAGTAATTTGATAGTGTTTAGTTATATGCAACAGAATTTAAAAGCAATTATAATGTCTTATTTCAATTACAGCATCAGTAAACATCAGTATTCTTCCCAGACTTCCTCACTTCAAATATTCCTGCCTGAGGACTCCTCACTGCACCTGCAAAGCCTCTCTTGCCAGTCTAAATATCCACTTTTAGTTTGAGAAATTAATTATTCATTTCATCAAAGCAACAATGAGCTAGCAAGGCAGGATATTTCAAGAAAATGCTGATATTTTATTATAATTTTGTAACAAGGCTCCTAAAACCTTGTAAGTTATTATACTGTGATAATTTTTTCTGATTAACTTGTTGTCAGCCTATACTTTCTACTAGCTTCT
>WEIU01023253.1:351519-373219 GCA_013389925.1 Aegithalos caudatus
GTTCTGTTTTACTCCATAAATTATAATCAAAGGCCTCTTTTTACCCATTGGCACATCCCATTTTAAGTGACTTCAAGGAAATATCTTTAATATATTTCCACACAAAGATGATCACTGGATTCCGAAGGGAAAAACAACCAGTATTATGCTACATTGCCTGCCCCTTATAGCAAAAGCATCTCAGTAACCTTGAAAAAATAGCACTGCTAGTGACTTCTGCTGCCTCACCCATTCCATTAGAAGCAGGAATTGCCAAGGAGCTTGCTTACTTCATAGTACAGAAATAACATTAGTAGAAGTCAGCGCTATTGCGATAAATGATATCATTTATCTGGGGGACTGGGGACTGCAGCCCAAATATTTACACAGGTAAATAGGCTAATCCACTTGTTTCTGCAGCAAATCCAAATACACTTCTCACAAAAAAAGAAAAAAAAAATCCTATTTTTCTTCCTGGCATCAAAGTGTGGTAATGTTCTGAAAAGAGTGGAGTGAGAAATCCCCATTTCCTATCAAGCTGTCCCCTTCTCTCCAACCATCTCCCTTTGTTTGATTTCTTTAGTGGCAAAGAAGTATGCCTCCACTCCCTGTTCCTTCATTTTGGGGTAGCAATGCTGCCCTTTCTCTAGGCCCCTATTTTCAAGAATCATACAGGAACATTATGTCTTCAAGAACACTATTTTTTCTGCCTTTCTCTGTTCAATTTGAAAATGCTCCTAAAGCAAAGGATCAAAAAGGGTGTGGGAGCATGTATTTTTCTAGGAACCTCGGCTAAAAATGAATCCAAATCAACAATTCCATTTTTCAGTACATTTCCTGTGTTCACACAAATGAGTACATGACAGACATGCAGCACACTGACACATCACCATTTGAGAAAAGTAAAGGAAAACCAGTGTAATACTCTGACATTTTAGTTTGCATCCATGCAGGAGAGGAGTAATGGAATACCTCGTTCATCCACTACTAGCTGGGAACACCAGCAGTTCAAGATTCATTTTGCTGGTTTTATTTATTTAATATGACTTGAAGAGTTTTTAGTTTAGGAGGAAAGAACAAGACGCGCTCTAAGATCCAAGACAAGAGTTTGAATTACACTGAGACAAAGAGAGATCCCTGATTTGACAGTCCCGATATAATTTAGAGGCCAAAGGGATAAAATATTGTGATTTCAGATCCAGATGTATTGCCATGGACACCTTACCCTCCCACACTATGAAATTTAGCCTTCTAGGTTCACAGTCTTAGCCAGGGGATAACCCTCTTTTACACATTCAGTTATGAGGACAATAATCTTCTGCTAGCCCAAAAGTTGGTAATAATACAAGATGTGATTAAACTTTCTACTACAAGGTCTTTTTGTTTGTTTGTTTGTTTGTTTGTTTAGTCCTTGTTGGCAACTTGAGGCTGCCAGCCAGAAGACAGAGAAGCCAAGGAAATTTAGCTAGAGTAGGTTGTTAAAGCATTCTGCTATATCTCAAGTTTTGGAAATGAGGAAGGAATGCTGCTCTATCAACAACAATGCCAGCCTGATATGGTGTTAAGTGTCCCAATAAAAGCAAAAGTTTTATTCTGATTCAGACCTCATTACAGTTCCAGGGAGGGGGAAAAGAGCAATTTGATTTGTTTTTCATTTGCTTTGAATCATGTAGATTTGTACTGTTTTAGGCTTTATGGCATTGTAAATTTAACAGAAGTAGCCCTTAACTACAAGGGTAAGGTGATTTCAATGGAAGATATTTTTATCTTAAGTGACTAAATTAATGCAGGTTAGTTTAACTTTGTGATGGAAATCCCAAGCTGAACAACTACACAAGTTTACTCCTTTCAGGAAGCTGAAATGGATGATGACTGAGTAGAAGCTATGAATTTTTGCAGCATTTCACATACCTAGAATGACAAGGGACTAAATCATCATCTCATTTTCACTGTGAGTTGTTTTCCTCAAGGCTCAAAAGAAAACACAGAGGACAAAAACAGAGGCAAAACAGGAAAAAAAGTTGTCATGCAACACAAAATGTTACCACTGGTATCTTTATTTCACTATTTTCTAAGCTATTTTAGATGCCATAGTAACTGTGCTTTAAAGTCAGAGTAGAGGTGCTGTGAAAATGGTACTATATAAAGCTAAAATCCCAGACAGACAGACAGACAGACGCTTGTGCTCAACTGGGAGCGGAGCTGAGTCACAGGTATGAAACCCTCAGCAACACACTCGGGAGCTGTGAGGCAAGGGGACTCCCTAAGAGTTGTTTTTCCCTGCTCTCCCTCAAGGAGAAATGATCACAGGACATTTAAACTACAGAAAGCCAGAATGCAGGGATATTTGAAGAGAAATATGCAAGACATATTAATTACCCACGTAAGTGAACAGAGAGTAGATAACGAAGTGTGCTCCTGCTGAAGTAGATCAGATCTGCCTGTCTCCATTGCATACCTCACTAGCAGATTACTGCAACATTCAGTTCCTTGTTTACAGCAACTATTTTGCATGATAAAAATTACTCCTGGAACTATGAGATTGGGACATTTCTGAGATATGTAGTAAGTACTGCATCTGGGATTTGCTCTAGAGCCATCTGACCATTGCCCAACCTCAGAAATGAGCATCATCTCTGAATCAGCACTTCCTCAAACAAAGCTTTGTTTTTACTGATGGCTGCCCAGTTACCTCAGTAAAATGAGGGTGGAAGTACCAAAACAGAGGCAAGTACAAAAAAAGCAAAAACACATGATTGCATTGTTTGAGTTGAAAGCATAAAACAAAAAAAGCTGAATCAGATGAATGATAGGGTTAGGGAGAAGGAAAAAGCAGAACTGTTACCTTACAAAGGAAACATCTGAGAGGGCAAAGTGAGTTTCAATAGACACCAGGAGGCAAGAACCTGGTCTCAAGGGCACAGTTTCCATGAGTGTGGAGCATTTCCGCAGTCCAGCTGCGTGATTCTACACCAGTGCACAGCACATTCAAATCTTCAACCTTTATTTACAAGAGGGAAGAAAAGTCTGCAGACAAGAGTAAAGAATCATATCCCAGGAGGGCAAAACAACTTAATTTCTTCTCTTCAGTAACTAAAAAATGGGGAGTTGATGTGCCTCCCTGAAGAGATGATACAAAATCCCAGACAACAGCAGCTCTCTGATCACCAGAAAGATAAATGAGTGCTTGTAAGACCATAGTGGTACTCCATGGAGAGAGCTCTATTCTTATTTCTCTCTCAGTCCCACAAATTTCACACCAGCAGAAAGATTTTAAAAGCTAGGGTAAAAGGGCAAACTTTCTCTTGGCTGTGGTGCATACAGCCCGTTAAATGTTTTGTAAGTCCCCACTTCCCTGGGGATAGGGTATAATTACCATGGTTGTGCCTGTGGTTAACAACAAGGAGGAAGAGATGAACACAAAAAATGAGGCAAAAAGTAAACCCTGAACTGATCAATAGAAGAATAAATAGTCAAGAGCAAAAGCAAAGGACTGATTTTTTTCATAAATAAGGCTCTTTAAAAACATCATGTTTTTGAAATGACCCAGATCATCTGCATTGGAAAAGATTACAGTTCTGATTCATTCGACACGTTATGAGAAAGATAAAAATACTAAGTCAAAACCTTAAAACTTTCCTTACAACTCCAGGGAAACAACTCCCGAAACATCACAAATGTCTGCCTATTATAGCAGTTATTTCAATACAAACATTACTCAAATTATTTTATGGCTTCTTTTACAACCTGTTACAGAGAGAAAAAATGCTTTTAAACCAAGCAAGGGAAAAATTGCAGTTGGCACCATTCAGATAATTATCTTTGTTATAGGTAACTTACACCCTTTTCATAGCAGAATACTCATCTCCAAGAGTAAATTGGTATGTTAGCTTTATCCTGATGTGTGGAGAGATTTTCAAAAAGGCAGCTGGGATAAAACATGTACCGTTTGGCAGATAATCACAGAGGTAGTCTGTGCTTTGGAAGTGACAATCCTCAGAACCATTATCAGTATTCCTTCTAATGTCCCATATGGGTTTTCCTGTCTGGGAAAAATGAAAAATTTGTTTGCCAGAATGCAAAATCCCTGTTGCAGAAAAGACTTTCTGAAATTCATTTCAGACCATAAGGCAGAAGATGCCATTAGGCCCTTTTTCCGGAAGATGGTCTTCCAGAGTAAAACAAACACAGAAGGAGTTCCTCTGCTGTGTGAGAAGGGATGCTATAGCATTGATGGCATCAACACCTGTAGGAAGGGAAGACATCTGGATGCTGCCATAATTGTATTGGTGAAAGAGAGGAAAGTAGGTGAATAAATATTATCTACTTTGCAGAGTAAGTTCTTTGGCCCACCATCCTTATCAGTATTGCCGCTTGTTATATTATGTTGTGACATTATTTTTTCCACAAAATTATGACAAGAAAAAGGAGGTGCGCTTAAAGTATGCTTTTAGTATGGATTCTTCAATTCTGCAAAGAAACTTGAAATCATTGTGGGGGGGAAATCTCAGCAACTGTTTTTGGGAAATTGGTTTGTCTCTAGCTCTGCTAACACGGGGTGATTTTTTTTTCTTGGATCAGTTTGTAGATAACACGTTGCACACAACCGTCTTTTTTCAGACCAGAGCAAGTTCCCCCAAAGTGCTCATCCTTATGGTATAATGGCTTGACTGAGCCATAAAGCTAAGGATAATGCACATTAAATCTTTTTAAAGGAGAAAGCAAAGCCTCCCCTCAATCCCCCTCAGTTTAGCTTGACCCAGCTCCTGCTTTATTAGCTGTATGTATTTTCTGCCTTACAATTGCTAAAACTTCACCATGAATAAAAGAGGATTAAATAACGAAAATAGAACAGTATTATTACTTCTGACTGGCAGGCATCATGAACCTGGGTAACTTCACAGTGCTGGAGAGTCTGAGAGGGATTAATTGATTCCTACTTCAGTGGGGACTTTCTTGCCTTTACAACACACATCACTTTTCTGTGTGGATTCATGTAACACACTTTCACCCATTTCTTGAGTAAACCCAACCATGTGGTCCTCCTTTAGAAGCAGAACTTGAAGAGAAGTTGACAGAATGCAGAAGTAAGAGCTAAGATAAACTACCACACTTTGCTTCCCTTCTTTTATGCCTATTTTACTGGTTTCCACCTACAAAGAAGGTAACTCTAACAGGTACAAGAATCTGAAAAACAAGAACAGATACATTGTCTATCCCCATTCTTTCAGATTTAGGCACTGCAATGTGTTTGAAATCAGCCATACAATGGCAACACATGAAAATAATTTGCATTTTGAAAATGTCTTGGTTTAGCTATCTTAATAGTGTTGATTTAATGGAATATTAAAGAGTTTGTTCTGGAATAAAAATTAGTGATTTTACTTGCCAGAAAAGAGCTTCAAGTTTTTACGACATAATGAAATGCTATTAAAAAAAAACTTCTGAAGCATGTTTTATTTAACATCTGCACACACTAAGTATTAAAAAAAATTCAAATCTAGTGATGTGAATTGGTCTTGTACTGTGCCACAGAAATAATCTAACGAAGGTTTGCTTTCAGATTACTCTTTAGTAATAATTGCAATGCATAAACCATACAGGGATAAAGTAGGAACTGTACAGACTAGCAGCAGATCCATCAGGCTTTCAGATATTTAGAGAGATGGCTTTTCAATTAATGCAATTACAGTGTTTAATTGCTGTCCCAGACATGTTCTAGTTACAGAGCTTCCATGATATAGGAAAGATTGACATGGAGGTCTGCTGATGCAGAACTTTAAGGCTAAGATATCTTTCAGAGTCACAGAACCTGTCCACTAGTTGCTGGCAATGTGAAGGTAGAGAAAACAAAGTTGAACTGATGCAGGATTTTCTTTGTTACTCACCAGAAAAAAACAATAGAAATTTCTATGAAAAGAAAAGAATGGTGAATGTTATAGGTAACCCCACACACTCAGCTCCCCCCTCCCTCCCTTGCAAAGCCCTCAATTTATTCACAACAATTCTTGAAAATGGAAGTATTTACTGCATTCTGCCAGTCATATACAGGCTCATGTTTGGCCCTGCAGGAAAGAGGCCTTGAATTGCATCTGGACTTTATGAGAGTTCACATATTAAGGTTTAATGAGTTAACTGTCTTTTTGCCAATCACTATCCTTACTTACCACCTGAAGGCACACTGACAAACTGTGTCTTCCCTTCTTGCCTGTGCACTGTCACACAATGCCTAATAATATATTGCAACCTGAAGAAGAGATTTTCTTAATTGGAAACTTTGTGGATTTGTCTTCTGTGCTCCAAAAGGTTTGCATTTCCACTCCCCTTGAACTCCTGGCTCTCAGCTAGAAGAGAGCAGTAAGTTCTCCCACATCTCACAGTAAAAGCAGCTCTGCTGAAATACTGACACATTTCAAATACAGTAGACTTCAAAGTAGAGAGAGAGACTGAACAGCAAAGGATGACTGCTGCCTTCAAAGTCTTCCATAGCCATTCTCTGGCCACCTCATCATCATCCACGCACTCACTGAGGGAATGTGCACCCCAAACTGCCTGGAAGGCACATCCCTGCGCGTGAATTGCAGCTGCCATGCAAGGACCTTGAATGGATGGATCACTTGCTTCCTTACACATCCTTAGTCAGAAAGCTATTTTCATGGCAAATTTAGTGATCCAATTGTTCTTTTTCATTTCCTGAAACTTTGTTCTCCAGGAAGCAAAACTGTACTTTGTAAGAGCTGATGGTAACACACACCAACAGAGTGTGTCCTGTGTGCAGAACCAACTGCTGCTTCTCTGAATTACCTGGAATCCTTATTAACAGCAAATACTTTTACTGAATCCCTGCTGAACCGGGACAGTAAGTCTTGTTAAGTGAACTAAAGGAAATGACTAGCAAATATTTAGATGAAAAGTATTTGTACTTCAGTAACTGGCAAATCAACATAAGGAGGGTTTTTGTTCTGATTTCTGTCTTACTCAGAAATACTTCTACTTACCTATGAGGACACAAATACAGAAAGCACACATAAAAGGAGTCTTCTCCTGAGACCAGCAAAAAAGGGCATGAAACAAATGCTACTACTAATAAAAATAGATGTAGGAGAGCTAAACCCTCTGAGAACAGACTTGTGCCACAGGGTCAGACAGGACATCATACTATGAACTAAAACTTAAAATAAAATTACACATTTTTCACTTGCATAGAGCTACCTTACTCCAAATAAAGGCCAGGCAGGGGCTCAGCTGCCCACAGGTTCCAGTCAGTCCCTGAGATCCAGCTCTTCATCTCCTGTACACCCACACACAGATGCTCCAGGCACAGGGAACCAGGGCATTGCCTGGCTCAGAGAGTGGAAGGGCACTGCCCTTTCCCTTTCGGTCATTCCATCATTGGCTTGTAGGCATGTGTATGTTCCATCTGTGGATCAGACAGGACTCATCCCACAGCCAAATGAAGACCTCTTCTGTTCTGTGATGATCCCCTGGCCCTGCTCTATGCCCAAAGATTTGTGTACCCTGGCTGTGTGACCAGAGCCTGTGTTTAGTTGTGTGATCTACGTCAGAATTCATCTGACAGTAGAGCCCATGGATCAACTCTGTCAGCACTGGCTTGGATGCCAAATACCATCAGATCAAGGAATCATGCAGACACTGAGATGGTGGAAATGGAGCATAAAATGACAATTTGGATTGGTCTTTGGCAGGGTAGGAGCCTTTGAGATGTAATTGATTTTTATAAGGGACAATTAGCACAATTAGCATACAAAAAAGGAGGAGATACTCCCTAACAATGTTGCTGTAAGTGGCCCAGGGTCTTGTTCCTGGAAGTCCCTAACTTTCAGAGAGGTGAAAAGATATTTTTCACACCCTACCAGAAAGACTGAGGAAAGCGACCTGAACAGCTTTCAAATGGACAAAAATTCTGCTGCAAAGAAAAGGAAACTCCTTTTCACAGTTACAGTGGGGAGGATGAGAAGACACATGCTGAAACTGCCTTAAGTTGTCTTAGATATTAGGAAAACACTCAGATGCGAAGGATAATGGTACAGAATATACCACGTACAGACGTTATGGGTGTTTATCACTGGAGGCTTTCAATAAGAGGTTAGAAAAATGTCTTTGATGGAAAAGCTGAGATATAGCTGATGCTACCTAAGGAGGAAGAGGAGTCCAGATTAAGGGTTTTTAGATACCTTCCAGTCCCAGTTTTCTGTGATTTTCCTATGTACAAGTTATCCCTACATCTACCTGCTTAACTTTCCCTTTCTGTACCTCAGCAGTTAATCTGAGACTTGTTGGAAGGAGCACATATCAAGCCTGAGGCACAAGAGACTTTATCTGGGATAAAGTCAGAAGCAGTTGAGGAATTGGGAGCAATTCCTTTATCATGAAAGTGTACACATGTGAGTATTGCCCCCAGATCCAATGTAAATAGGTAGAATAGTATCAAAGGATGTGAATATTTATCATAATTTTCCTTTTTTTCAAATGGGAAATGCAAAGCACAAAGGTCTGAACCATCTGTAATGACACAGCAAGCTGTCGAAATGAGCCTGAAAAATGTATTTCCTGGCTCCTCAAGTGACCTGTCTGAGGGACTACATGATCCTCCTGCTCTTGCTCTCTCCCCTCCCTGCCTCCCTTCCCCCAGCAAGCCGTGCAAGACTACAAGAACTGCAGCATTTCCTCATAAAAGTCTTGCCTGCAGCTGGGGGAAGTCAGACACTAAAACAGTGTTGGTACCTTCTGCAGTAACAAGAACACACATCACAAAGATCATCATTACCATGGAAGAAAAAAAAGATAAAAACTAAAGCTGCCTAAGGACTTACACCTGGCAGAGATGTTCTTGGGCTGATATTCCCTATCTCCTTTCTTTAACTTGCCTTTATTCTGGCTAACACTTGACAGAAAGACTTTATTCCTCTACCAAGTGAGTAGCTATAAAAATAATAATAAAAAAAGACAGAATAAAGGACATACTGCTGATAAGGAACAAAGTTGCTCTTTTTGTAAGTGCAGAAGAATTCACAAGCATTTTCAAGTGAAGCGTTGTTGCTCCAGCCCACTGTGGAAAAGGAGCAGTCTAGCTCAGCATTTTCTGGGCTCTTTCCTAAGGCTGCTGAAACTTGAGCTTGTAGGAAATCAGACTCAGAGCCTAAGATTAGAACCAAAAATCTCTGGTAACAAAGTATTACAGGGCCAGTGCCAGTCCTTCTGCACTACTACTTACAAGCCTTGCATAGGCTCACTTCCATTTCCTACATGCCAGTTCTGGAACCAAAGGAGGACCCACACTTGAATCATCCACAGGAAATCAAACTGGCCATGCCAAGATACACCAGGCTCCAAATTAATTCTGAATTAATTTCCAAGAATTCTGCTAGCCTCTAAGCCCCATACATAGGTTAGACACAATTTGAATTCATCATTACCAGTAACACTAAAAATTAATTAGAAGAATTAAAGTGAAAGAATAATAAATTAAAAACACATCAAAAATACAAAAGTCAGAAACATCTCCAAAAAGAAAGGAAAAAAAAGGCATGGTTTTAATTAGTTGTTTTCTAAATAAAAAAAAAATGCTCCTGCATCATTGGAATAAATATTATCAAATTCTTTATATGCTTAGGTATTTGCTAGCTTATTCCAAGGTCAGATTTAAATTCTGATTTATAAATCAAGGGATATTGCTCACTGCCATAAGATGCATTCCACTGTGTCTCAAAGTCTTTAGCAGATCCCCACTGTGTGTACTTTATCCTGATGGTTTCACATTCATGTTCATCAACACTCAGCGAGAACCATAAACAAAGCCCTTTCTCAGATGCACACATGCAGTTCCCATTGACTTTGCTGGATTTTCAGCTGACTTCAATCAGAACTCTGTGCATGTAGAAGGGCATAACTTGGCTCTGCACATTCAATAAAACTACATCACTAGATGCCTTTTCAATGAAGGGTGATGCAGGCCATACTGAAAAATAATACCAACTGAAACCTCTAAACTGTAGCCAAATAAATCCAGATTTCAGCCAAGTTTTTCCATAATAATAAAAAGGGCATGCATTCTAGACAAGATGAAATGAAACCCTAATACCATCTCATTTACCAGAGCAAACTCTGCCTCTTTTAGCAGGATAAAATGTGAAACCCAGCTATTTACACAATGATGATCTTGTTGTTTCGGGTAAAGCAATGACATTGGCATCTGAAACAATCAAGTAAAGGTCAGGTTACAAGCTGTGATTTGCTGTCTTTTTCTGCAACTGTATCCCAGCCCTGTCAACTATGACTCTCTTTACAAGTGAATTTGAAGTGTAGAATACCACAGTAGAAAAAGTAATTAATCATTATATTAATAACTAATATAGTATTATTTTTGAATCCACTCTAATAATGGTATTTTAAATACATTAAATGCTTGAGCCAAGGCTTATCTATCTTAAAAGTTCAACCCTCATTCCGAACTGGCGAAAGAACACAACAAAAACCCAACACAACCTAGTAAAAACAGTTCCCTTCCAAATTTCAAATGACATCGTGCCACACAATTGCTGCCAGGTACATTAGCTAATGCACACTAAGCAAAGCAATGCCCCATGTGTTTTTTTCCAATTTTTTTCCTATATTTTACTTTTACTCATTCCATGATGTAACAACATGTACCTTTTTACTGCATCTTAAAAAAATATGTACCTACTAGGATGAAGAATATTCTCACTTCTAGAAAACCATCTAACAATAGGCTTCCTCACACTTTGTCTGATAAGCAGTTGTTACCCTGCAATTACAAATCTATACACCAAAGTATTCAGAGATGAAAACCACCGAGAAGCCTTGATGTTCATGTTTGGTCATCGCTCCCTATGCAAAGAAGAAAAATCTCTGATGATTTTTACACTTAAATAGCAGAACAGATTTTACAAACAATTTTTTCTTCATAGCTGGAACACCCCTATTCTCCACTCCCTTATAATACTGAGTCACTTTGCATCAAGTTGGTCATTACTGACAAGCCAGGGAGGAAAGGAGGCAAAGAACTAAACGGTCTGAAGCTACATGTGCGACAGGTTATGTATCAGGTGACTTCTTGAAACAAATCCTAATAAATCAGAAAAAAATCATTACAGTACAACTCACATAAGGGAAAAACTATTTCACAATTATTGAAAAAGTCCAGTAAATCTCACACCGGTGGTCAAAGGGATTACAAAGACTTTTTCTTTCTTCTTTCTTTTTTTGGAAGCGAAGCAAGAGTCTAGCCTGATACAAATGCTGAGTTGTACTAATCATTTACACAAGAATATCCAGTAAATTATATAATTGGTATGATGGAATCTCTTTCTCCTGAACTATGGAACTGTCAAATGAATAATTATGAGGTCTGGAGGTGCTCTGCTCTCTCCAAGTCAACTCCCCTCCTAACATCCCATCCTGACACTGCCGGCCTGTGAAGACACTCTATGTGTCTCAGAACTCCTCCACGTAACTCCAGGTTTACTTACTGTTTTGTCTGTTGGAGCATGAGCTTAGAGAACGTAAAATGTGTTACAAGGAACATTTATTCTAGCTTAAACTCTGTGATTCTGACTACACAATCGGGAAAGGAAGGGTGTCCCCATCTCTCCCCTCAGTCCTACTGGGATGCAACTGTTCCAAGGAGGGAGTTATTAGTTTGTTTTAAATACATAGCATGTCTGTTTGATGATGAAAATAAAAATGTACATGATCATTTTTCAAGAAAGTTGATTTTAAATAGTTAGGAAAGAAAATAAAAGCCAACAAAACACACAGGTCAAAAACTTAGCTTTTCAGCATGTCCTGCTTAAGCAATGACACATGAAGAACTTTATGTTCAAACAATTACCTGATGCTTTAAATAGGACACTAAGGGAATAACATTTCAAAATGTATTCACACAGCATGAGACTAATCCTCCTCCTGGGAGTACCAGTGCAAATCAGAGTAACTCCTCAGAGGTCAATTGAAGTACACCAGCACAAAATAAATTTGAGACAGAAGGGAATCAGGCCCCATCTACCTCTATTTTAATGCAGAGGTTGCAGATCATCTGCAATGATAAAGTGAACAACATAAATATAACTGACATCTATTCAATTGATCTCACATCCTGCCGACTATTCACAGCTCCAAATACAGGGCTGAAGAACAATGGTTTGAGGAAGGCAGGCAGAAATCCGGGTTCTAACCCATTCACACATTCCAATTTGCTAATACCTCCTACTTGAACTGCCCTCATCTCCTCACACCGCTAGATCACAAAAGGTTAATTTGACATTGTCCCCCCAGCTCCTAAAGAACAACTCCTTAAACAAAGTAAATGAAAAAATACCAGGGGAGATGCATGGGAGAGGAGATAAATGCAAAAAATACGTGCAAACATGAGAACCTGTGGAGAAATAATCAAGAGAATCCCTGTCTAACATACCACATATGTATGAAAGGCACTAGCAAATTGATTGATTATTTGGAAACCTAGTACTAAGAAAGAATGGTATGCGTGCAGGGGAAGACTAAAATATGAGGCTATTTCAAACTACGGTGTCGTTTGTGCTAATTTAAGTGGATCTGTAATTATTTCCTACAACTTCATGATGTCCTGAACCAGCTCCCTCCTCCCCTGCAAGGCTGATAAAAGGACTCTTGGCAACACACTAAATATATTATGCAATGTATTGAATACTACCGAGAAAAGGCACTTAATTACACTGAAACAAAGAACATTAGGTGCGAATATCACCACCTCCAGGGAAAGAACACCTTTAACTACTTATCACATCAGTAAATGCAGGCATTCTCTCGTACCTCTGCTACCCGCACCTAACAGCATTTGCTGCGTTTAACAAAGTTAAGGCGAATTTTACCTCAAATCTACTTAGGCTCGAGCTCTTTGACCGAGACTTCTTGCGGAGATAGACCGAGAAGAAGCGACGCACTGTGAACTTCTTCATGTTCATGTCCATCGCCCTGTCCCAGCTGCGGCGCGGAGCACGAAGGAGCCGCGGGCGCCGGCGGGGAGAGCTAGCGCATCCCGCTTGCTCCCTATTTATATCCACAGGCAGGAGATCCTCCGGAGCGCCCGGTTTTGCTCATGGAGCCGGGCACGGCGGGAGCCGGCGGAGGTGCGGTGCCGGGCAGCCCGGGGGCAGCCGCTGGGAGCACGGAGGCGCCGCGCTCCCTCGCTCCGCGCAGTTTACATCCCGGGGCGGCCAGCCCCGCTCCGTCCCCGCCGCCTCTCCCGCTCGCCTTCGGTCCCACTACGCCCAATCAGGCTCTGCTCGGGCTGCACGCAGAATCAGCGCCGGCAGATGACAGCTCCTGCGTCCCAGGCGTAGCAGGTTTCAGACAAATATTGGATGTGTCTATTGCTCTGCGCTCTCTCTCCTCTCAGTCAGGCTCTTTCAATTTCCTGCTTTCTGAATCACATGGGGAATAGGCACATGCTGCACTTCTGTTTTTAGCTCAGAATTCAGACGCTGCTATAATTACTGAGGGCTGTGGTGGTCAGATCCGAGAAGAAATCAGCTCCCCTGTGAGAGTCGCTCCTGGAAGAAAGCTGAAAGATGTCGTGCCCCCAACTGCCAGAACAGAAGGGTTTGAATGTCCTTTTATTCCGGGGACTATGCAAAATAACACTGTCCCCCCCGGCCCCCGAAATTGAAAATCTCACCATCCTGTTCACAATCTCCCGCCCGCTTTACATTGAAATACCTAACACTGGCACAGCTCTGAAAATAGAAAGCACAATCTAAATGGTAAGTATTACTATCCTTATTGTACTTCAGCAGGGAGCTACAGCCCTTCTAGGAGGTTAAGTATGTACCTCTATTTACAGGCTGTAATTTTGAGCTGCACGGCAAGCATGCAGACTTAGAGCTGCACCCCCACCTCCCCACAACAAAATCACATTTTTCAGCTTTTCTTCAAAAACTAATGAACCTCAGTGTGTTCCAAAGACCAAAGAGCTTTCTCTGCCTATTGCACACAGTTCACGCTCCTTTTCCATGGCAGCCTTCCCTTTCTGACTACTAAGGAGCACCCAGACACGCCTTTCTCCCATAACCTCACATGAAAAGGGAATTACTCTGATGACTTATTAATGGCTGAAGATAAATAAACTCAGTGAGAGTGGACATCACTACAGCCCGAGAAGACTTGGAGATTATATGACAACACCTCTCAAGTCCATCTGCTCTAAAAGAGAGGTGCATTTTGCTTTACTTGCATATCTGGGCCCTGCTGTGAACTACCTTGGATAGCAATGCTTGTCAGTATCTGCTTTTTTCTCAGGTTCTCTGTCCCATTCTTCTGCCTAAAGCTCACCATATGCACCTAGAAAAGTATTAACAAGAAAAAACCTGGCACGTACAGTTTCATTTAAAAGGAGGCTAGATTGGAGAGGCTGCCATTAGTGCTGGGCTCCATAATCTCACAGAGCCTGACTCTGCTGTGCCTGGACTCAGCCTAACGTAACTGCTTCACAGTGACAGTCTGGACAGTCTGTTTTTTCCTAATCCCTTCACAGCACACCTTCTGATTGCTTCTCTAATTCTCTTGGTTTGCAACAAAAATACCTTCAGGGGTTGTTTTCACTGTGCTGCCCCGGTGAAAACCACGTCAAGCCTAGGAGTCCTTTGCCATTACAGTTCCCTTGATCCTGGAGTAGAGGCAAGTGTCCAAGAAGAAAACCTCAGGTATGTATGGGTGCACCTATAACACAGGTGAAACAATGACTAGGCTAAAAGTCAATTTAGTTGGTCAATGCCAAAATTACTTGCTGATGCAGCCTCTCTAGTCAAGTTTTGTGTCTCCTGACAACCTTACTGCAGTAAAATCTGCAGTGTCAGAAAGGCCTCAGGCACTCAGCTGATGACCTGACCTCCTGCTCACCTGTCCTGACACACCACACAGCTGCTGCTGCTACTTCTTCTGCCTACCTTTTTGCTGGCAAAGAGGTGTCCTGGCACAAGCTGGGCCAGGCTTTGTGCTGGCAAAGGCTTTTGGCAGCCTTCCCACTTGTGTAAGCCACCTGAGCCTTAAATAGCAACCAGACAAGTCCAGGGTAAGGTCCCTGAGCCCTTCCCGTCACAGATACATCCCTGGTCACTGACATTTTGATTAATGCAGAGGAGGTGATAATTTCCCAGATTTGAATACACAGGCTATGTGTAATAATATGAAGTATATGAGTGCCTGTTACTATTTACACTGGCAGATTTATCACAGCCTTCCCTTCTCATTACACCGGTGATTTCACATACAGGGAAGTGCATTCACCATTAAATGTGCCTGCACTGCAATAAACTTCCAATAAAATTACACAGCCCATGACTTGATACCTAACTATCAGGTACGCTTATTACATTCAGAATTTTGTTCTTTACCACAAAAATATAGTTTCTTTTAATCCATCACAATTTATTGTGCACATCAGAGCAGCAACTAGCCTTGTATGCTAAAGGTTAGACTGTAACACTGAACACCATGCCGAGGGATAGGAAGTAACTCTCTTACATCCCTGACATGACACAGGCATGGAAATAGGCCTGCTCTTGTTTTCTTACTCTGCTTTCAGACAGGTGATTAAGGATTAAATACAGATGGGCAACAACCACTTTGCTCTACGGGGCAGCAGAGCAGCAGAGATATTACAGAACACATTCCAACTTTTGCAAAAAAGCAAAAGCAGCTGAGATGCAAAATTTACATTAAAATACATATAAAAATACAAATGCATAAAATAAACAAAATACATGTGCTTGCAAAATTAAAGCATAGGGACAGATATATGAAAAGCAAATTCTACAGTTGCATGTGGCATGCTTCAAAACATTGAACTTTTCTTCAGAAAAACAAATAAGAGACATCAAAAATATTAGCCCAAACTTTCACATAAGCCAGACAATAGCTACTTTTCACAGTGATTCTAAAAACAAGGTGCAAGCAAAAAAAAAAAATTCAATTAATTTGGAACATTCAACGTAACGTTTATAAACATACTGCTGTCAGATCAATCTACAATGTGAAATATTAACTGCTCCTAGAAATTCATGTCTTTAAATTGTTTATCTTTTCTGAGCAATTTTAACTACTGAGGAACTTGATGGGAAAAAAAAAATCTCTAAATGTCTCTGTTTAAGACAACAATAAACAACAAAAATGGTGGAGTGGACATATGACTCATTGGCATTAACCAGTAATACTCATCTGTATTCTGAAATGCGCTTTTTAAAACTAGAATCATATATGATGTAACACACACACAAAAAAATACAATATCATGGCTGCCCCTCCCTCCCAGTGAAATAATAGCAAAAGAAAGCTTACTTCAGATGGAAAAAGGCTTAAACAAACCCCAAACCAAAAAGCTAACAGCCAGGATTCAAGACAAACTCTCCAACAGGAATCACCAAAATTAGATGTTACATAGCCCAGGTCTGAATTTTTAAAAGATAAATGGAGAATTCCCAGTTAATATCTAATGAAAGCCAAAGGTCCTTTCCTCATATGTACAGATGGACCATACCAAGAGCAGTAACAGACTGAAGGACTCAGGCTTAGAAAATTTACAAGGGGCAGGAGAACAGCCTGAACAGCACCCAAGTGAGAAGGATGCCAGTAGCCAATGCCAGATGAGTCATCAATTTCTAAATGATAGAACATGCAAGTCCAAGATATCTACCACAAAATGGATGATATAATTACCAAGAGAATTTTTGTGCTACTATATTACACAGAACATCAGGCCCTATGTCAAAATTAGGCCTTATATTTTTTATGGGAATCAACAATTTATGAGCAAACCCAGAATGACTCTGCTACTTAAATTTAGTGATCACTGTAAAAGTAATAACTATGAATTGATAGTATCTTCCTTGCAAATGCAATCAGTATTGCCAATCCTTCCTTAGTAAGTCCATCAGAAAGCCAGAAAAAAATCCAGAGAGACATAACAAAGCATCAGAAACAGAGACACCACAGATAGAACAAATAAGATTATCAGAACACAACATGCAAAGAAAAGGAAAATGAGACTCCCACAACAGAGGCCCAAGAGACAATGTTACAGAAAAGGTGAATTACACAGTGCCATTTATGCTCTCATAATAGAAACTCAGGAGCAAGAGCAGATGTTTCCAAGAGACACCAATTATCTGAATAAGGAACAACATTTTCCCCCCGGTGGTTAGATTGTATATGACTCTTTCAGTGACTGCTGTTTCCTCATCTTGAATGCTGGACAAATTGCCATATGGCTTTTGTTTCCTCAATGAATATGTAAGGTGGCTATTTTTCTTATTGATGTTTCTTTCAATAATATATGATGGGCTTTGCCCAAAGAAGTGCTTGGGCTTTTCTCTCACTACACCAATGTGGGTCTCAGCCTATCCAGCTGCTGTACATAGTGATGTACCTTGTCCTATTTAGCACACACTTACTTGACTGGAGTTTTCTCTCTCAAAAAGGCACACTGCCCTGCCAGCATTGCAGAATACAGGCACTGACTTGCCATCCCTCACCAGCATTGACAAGCGATCAACCATGTTGGCTGAATGGGGATACAAGGGAGTAGGCAAGAAAAAAAAGTGGTTTTGTGCTTTTTCCACTTTCTCTCACCTCCTGGCTGTGTATCACAAGTGATTTTGATCCTTTTCTGCTTATGTATTATTCCAGTGGAGGTGCAGGCCCCTTCAGACATCTTGCAAGTGAAATCACTGCTCAGAAGGAAGGAGAAAGCAAAGTCATACATCTTGTCTGACTGGGTCTGATGGACTGGCAGGACACAGGCTCCTTGGACACAGTCTTCTCTAATCCCAAGAGAAATATAACAGCCCTACAATACCTGTTTAATCTTACACTTGTAACCTCAAGGCAAAAGCAGAGTACCTCTTATACGCACATCTGTGTAATTCCGTTGTTGCTAAAAGCATCATCCAGCACACTGGCAATTATATGAAGAGTAATTAGTATAAATAGAAGTGTATCAGCCACAGGAGAATGACTTTAAAAAGACCTCTTTTGCTTGATATGGTGATATTCCACTTAGTGGATTCCCTTCAACACCCTCAAACATTCCTAAAATAGGCATTAAAATAAGTTCTAAATTGATTTGAAACCTTTATTTTGCAGAAATGCAAGTAGCTTAGATGGAGACAAAAGTCCTGAACAGTTTTCAATAGACTGCAACAGTAAGATTAAAAAAACAAACAAACAAACAAACAAAAAAACACCCAAAAAAAACAAACAAAAAAAACCATAGTGGCACTAAGAGGGTGAACCATCTCTGGATGCTGGAGCAGAACAATCATATGATATCCTGAGTTGGAAGGGACCCATAAAGATTGAGTCCAACTCCTGGCCCTACAAGTGACAGCCCCAAGAATTTTACCATGTGCCTGAGAGCATTGCCTTGAACACTTCCGGAAATCTGTCAGACTTGGTGCTGTGACACCCTCCCTTGAGGAGCCTCTTCCAGCACCCAACCACCCTCTGGGTATAAAACCTTTTGCTAACATACAAGCTAAATCTCCCCTGACACAGCTTCATACTACTGGGGTCTCCTTGGTTCAGTTGCCTAAAAATCTTCCTCAACCCCTCCTAAGCACCCACCAGTCACATGATGATAGTGTTACTTTCAGACTACCAAATGAGCTGCACTATGAGCATGTGTGGCTTGTTCTTATTTGTGCAGGGAGAACAGGGAGTGGTGCAGAAATAATTGTTCCAGAAATAAGAAAACAATATTTGATTGAGTTTTCACCAGATGATGGACATTTTAACTCACATAGAATCATCTTCTGTTCATGCTGGGAGATCAGATTGGCAAGTGTCACAGCTGCTGTATTGACTGCTCCCATATGTGCTTTGCTTCTTACAGACTCACGGGAATGTGCAACAGCTTCACTGGCCACACACACGTCAGTCAGCTGTGGATTCTTTCAGGATGGAGATTATGAAGTCTGGAAATCTGCATGGAAGAGTCTCAGCCTCAATTTTCTTTTTTTGCATTTTTAGCAGTGTCACTGAGCATTTTACTTTCTTGGCTGATACTATATGCTGGTCTTGCTGGATTTTCATGGCTTAGATAGAAATATAAGACAAAGAACCCAAAAATCCTATTTCCTTTACATAAGCTTCTACTCCAACATGAAGGAGATTGCTGAAGGTACAATTCTACTTTCTTTCCTTTGGACAGTCAGAAAGTCATCCTGTTCTCCTATACAAGACAGGAAGTTTTCTGTAAGGAAGGATGCTACTTAGTAACTGAAGTATGAACAGTCTTATCACATGAATATTTATGAATATCACTTTGAGTGAACATTATACAATAGAAAATTGGATAGAAGAATTTCATTAGGCACAGCATATGTTTATTGTTTATTCAGACTAGCTGTGAATAATACTAAAAGGAGAGGCATTTGTTAAAAAAACTGCTAATAGGCAATTTTCCCTTAGTAGGCTCTGAATGATATCCTACACCTAACAGGAGAAATAGTGCATGGAACATTTACTGGAGCACCCATTTCTACTTCTAATAACCATCAAAAAAGCAATCTGACACTGCAGTGAGCAGAAAAACCAGACCACTGTTTGCCATTGAAACCCTGAGAAACAAAAAAGTGCATAATGGGGCTTGCAAATTTTTTTCAGGAAAGAACCAATTTTAGGGTTTTTTTTTTCCTTTTAATTACTTAATAAAACCACACACATGAGGTACAAAAGTTAACGAGGTATATAAAAGCATCATATTTAGTTGAATTGAGTGACCTGAATTATTATTCTTCTTTTGTATCCGAAACTATTTGTATGACCTTGAAGAACCTTAAAATCTCTAGCTATGCCTAATTCCAGGGCTTGTACAAAATCCAGCCACATCCTGGATCCTCTATCAGAATGGGGGTACACATTGCACCATTTTCCTCTTATTTTTCCTAACTGGCATCTCCTATCCCCAGTGAAGAAAATACCTCCTGGTATTTTCAGCCAGAAAGAAGACAGAGAACACTCTGACAAGTGGCAGCATAAACTCAGGACCCTAAAGGTCCTGAAGGTTTGAACCTGCACTGCAATGCAGAGAAAAAACAAATTCATTCAAATCTCCTTCCATAAAATGGGGCTGCAGTATTCTGCCACTGCATGACAGCTCTTTCAGAGAAAACAATGATTGATATTATGTCTTTCACAGCTGAAATTTTAGTTCAAGGCTGTCACATATTTGCTAGATTTATTTACAGAAACAGATTAACTCTGAGTAATGTCAAAGAATAAACCAGTGGGACATGCAAATTTACCTTGGTAGTCATTACATCTAGCAGGACAAATGGCACATGGAGTATTTTCAAAATATATTACACACTTAACACATTGAAAATTGGGCTTAAGGCTGTATGAACATCTACCCCATGTTAGACAGAATAAAATGAGATTTGTAAACTAAAAAAAACATTAATCACTCTTGAAATCTTTAGCATTTATTTCCCTATTGTTGGACTTGTATGGCTTTTTAGACAAATTTTGAAGGACTGCTTTAAATTAATGTAGTGACAGTACTACAGGCACACCTATCCCTGCCCATTTTTGAAATAAAAGCTGAAGAAACAGTCAAAAAAAAAAAAAAAAAAAAAAAAAAAAAAAAAAAAAAAAAAAAAAAAAAAAAAAAAAGAAAAGAAAAAAAAAGAAGAAAAAAAGAAAAGGTCTAAATTCTGTGTCTAATACAGCAACACAGGAAGTGTGAAACTGGAAAAAAAAAATACAATATTATTTTAACCCTCAAAAAGTTAGTTATGTTCCATTTGATATTCACCAAGAGACATGGTGATTTCTTAATTCATCCAGAGCAGTATAGTCCAAGGTCCTATTTTACTGCTGAAAAGTAAAGGCAAGAAAGACAAACCATAAAATGCCTTGGTTTAGAAGTGATTGTTGCCACAAGACTGCACTGTTATTTGGATATATTTAGTATGCTAGGTGACCTTTTCCTTATTTAATTTCATATATATTAAGTATCACCTTCTCTTAAGTGTAGTGTCACTTCTCTCACCTAAGTCACCAGGCAGCAGGAAGTGCACGAGCTTCTTCCTGCATAACTGAGCCTGCCCACACTGGAATTCAGTCTACCTGGCTGATGCACCAACAAATATCTGCAAGAAATTTCAACATCTTGTATATGTCTTCCTATTCATCTAACAAGTGTGTGAAATTAGTTATAAAGAGCACATGTGGAATATTTAACACCCAAATTCCTGATTAACCTAATGGACAAAAAAAAAAAAAAAAAAAAAAAAAAAAAAAAAAAAAAAAAAAAAAAAAAAAAAAAAAAAAACCCTCATCATATTAAGCCAATTTAATCTTTTGACATCTTTCTGTGATTTCATACATCTTTTCAAATCCTGAAATAACCTTAAGATGAGATATACAGAGAAATAAGCAACACTATGTATAACACAAACAAAACAAGAATCTAACTCCCCACGTGCACAACACAAAACTGGAAGTTCTATCTTTTTTCATCAATTTGGGATTAAAGCATGCAATTAATTCTATCATAAAGTAAGCCATGCTACTTAATAAAGATTCAAATACTTATTCATATGCTTCAATAGGGAAGATGTACAGTTGTGGTCAAGATGTTATAAAATGCTTCCCAAGTGATATTGTCTACCTAAATACAGTGATATTCTTCAAAAAAAAAAAA